>CANJKZ010000343.1:0-506012 GCA_947471745.1 Closterium sp. Naga37s-1 | reverse complement strand
AATCCAGTGGACCTGTTGGACGAACTGGCCTGGTGGTCCAATTGAAAGTTTGGACCAACTGGCATGTTGGTCCTGTTGACCGGTTGGACCAACTGGCCTGTTGGTCCAATTGGCGTGTTTGACTAGCTGGCCTATTGGTTCTATGGAACGGTTGGACCAACTCACATGTTGGACCAGTGGATCGATTGGACCACCTGGCCTGTTGTTCCAATGGACTGGTATGGACCAACCGGCCCCTGTTGGTCCAACTGTGACCGGTTGGACCAACTGGGCGTGTTTGTCCAGTGGACCGGTTGGACCAACCGGCCTGTTGGTCCAGTGGACCCGGTTGGTCCAACCGGCCTGTTGGTCCAATAGACCCGTTGGACCATTGGCCTGATAGTCCCATTGGACCGGTTGGACCAACTGGCCAGTTTGTCCTGATGGACCGGTTGGACCAACTGGCCTGTTGGTCCACTAGACCGTTTGGACCAACTACGTGTTGGTCCAGTGGACCTGTTGGACCAACGGACCTGTTTGCTCCGGTGGACCGGTTGGACCAACTGGCCTGTTTGTCCATTGGCCAGCGTTAGACCGACTGGCCTGTTGGTCCATTGGACACCGGGTGGACCAACTGGCCTGTTGGTCCAAGGTTGGACCAACTCATCTTGTTGATCCATGGACCGGTTGGAGACCGACTGGCCTGTTGCTCCAGTGGACCATTTTGACCTACTGGGCTATTGGTCCAATGGACCGGTTGGACCAACTGGCCTGTTGGTCCACTGGAACGGTAGGACCACCTTGCTTGTTGGTCCACTGGGCCGGTTGGACCAACTGGCCTGTTGGTCCAATAGACCGGTTGGTGGTCCAATGGACCAGTTGGACCACGGGCGTTTTTGTGTCCACTCGGCTGGTTGGACCAATTGGCCTGTTTATCCATTGGACCGGTTGGACCAACTGGCTTGTTGGTCCACTGGACCGGTTGGACCAACTGGCCTGTTGGTTCAATGGACACGATGGACCGACTGGCCTGTTGGTCCAATATGCCCGTTGGACCAACTGGCCTGTTTATCCACTAGAGCGGTTGGACCAACTTGTTGGGCCAACTCGCCTGTTGGTCCTATGGACCGGTTGGACCAACTGGCATGTTGGTCCAGTGGACAGGTTAGAAGAACTAGCCTGTTGGTCCTATGGACCGGTTGGACCAACTCGCCTGTTGGTCCTATGGACCAGTTGGACCAACTCGCTTGTTGGTCCTGTGGACCAGTCGTACCAACTGGCATGTTGGTCCAATGGAAAAGTTGGTCCAGTGGACTGGTTGGACCAACTCGCCTGTTGGTCCGTGGACCGGTTGGACCAACTGGCCTGTTGGTCCAATGGACCTGTTGGACCAACTCGCCTTTTGGTCCTATGGACTGGTTGGACCAACTCGCTTGTTGGTCCTATGGACCGGTTGGACCAACTGGCTTGTTGGTCCAATGGACCAGTTGGACCAACGTGCCTGTTGGTCCAATGGACAGGTTGGACCAACTCGCATGTTGGTCCTGTGGATTGGTTGGACCAACTGGCCTGTTGGTCCAATGGACCGGTTGGACCAAATGGCCTGTTGGTCCAGTGGACCGGTTGGACCACCTGGCCTGTTGGTCCAATGGACCGGTTGGACCAACTGGCCTGTTGGTCCACTGGATGGTTGGACCAACTTGCTTGTTGGTCCACTGGGCCGGTTGGACCAACTGGCCTGTTGGTCCAGTGGACCGGTTGGACCAACTGGCCTGTTGGTCCAATGGACCGGTTGGACCAACTGGCGTGTTGGTCCAAGGGCCGGTTGGACCAACTGGCCTGTTGGTCCAGTGGGCGGGTTCGACCAGCTGGCCTGTTGGTTCTATGGAACGGTTGGACCAACTCACCTGTTGGTCCAGTAGACTGGTTGGACCAACTGGCCTGTTGGTCCAATGGACCGGTAGGACCAACTCCCCTGTTGGTCCAATGGACTGGTTGGACCATTTGGTCCGGCCGATTCACTGGACCAACAGCCAGTTGGTCCGACCGAACTACTGGACCAACAGGCCAACTGGTCCGACCGGTCCACTGGACCAATAGGCCAGTTCGTCCGACTGGTCCACTGGACCAACATGCGAGTTGGTCCAATCGGACCACTGGACCAACAGGCTAGTTGGTCCAATCGGTCAATTGGACCAACAAGCCAATTGGTCCAACCGTTCAATTGGACCAACAAGCTAGTTGGTCCAACCGGTCCAGTGGACCAACAGGCCAATTGGCCCTACCGGTCCACTTTACCAACAGGCCAGTTAGTCCAATCGGTCCACAGGACCAACAGGCCAGTTGGTCCAACCGGTCCAGAGGACCAACAAGCATGTTGGTCCGACCGGTCCACGGGACCAAGAGGCGAGTTGGTCAGACCGATCCATTGGACCAACAGGCGAGTTGGTCCGACCGGTCCATTGGACCAACGGGCGAGTTGGTCTGACCGGTCCATTGGACCAACAGGCCAGTTGGTCCAACCGGTCCATAGGACCAAAAGGCGAGTTGGTCTGACCGGTCCATAGGACCAACAGGCTAGTTGGTCCGACCGGTCCATTGGACCAACAGGCGAGTTGGTCCAATCGGTCCACAGGACCAACAGGCCAGTTGGCCCTACCGGTCAATTGGACCAACAAGCCAATTGGTCCAACCGGTCCACTGGACCAACAAGCCAGTTGGTCCACTCGGTCCATTGGACCAACAGGCCAATTGGTCCAACCGGTCCACTAGACCAACAGGCCAGTTGGTCCAACTGGTCCAGAGGACCAATACGCTAGTTGGTCCGACCGGTCCACAGGACCAACAGGCGAGTTGGTCCAATTGGTCCAGAGGACGAACAGTCGAGTTGGTCCGACCGGTCCACAGGACCAACAGGCGAGTTGGTCTAACCGGTCCACAGGACCAACAGGCGAGCTGGTCCGACCGGTCCATTGGACCAACAGGCGAGTTGGTCTGACCGGTCCATTGGACCAACAGGCCAGTTGGTCCAACCGGTCCATAGGACCAACAGGCGAGTTGGTCCAACTGGTCTATTGGACCAACAGGCAAGTTTGTCCAATCTGTCCATTGGACCAACGGGCCAGTTGGTCCGACTTGTCCTTAGGACGAACAGGCCAGTTGGTCCAACCGGTCCACTGGACCAACAGGCGACTTGGTCCGACCTGTCCACTTGACCAACAGTCCACTTGGTCCAACAGGTCCACAGGACCACCATGCCACTTGGTCCAACCGGTCCATAGGACCGACAGGCGAGTTGGTCCAACTGGTCCATAGGACCAACTTTTGACTTCGTCCAACCGGTCCACTAGACCAACAGGCTAGTTGGTCCAACCGGTCCATAAGACCAACAGGCCAGTTGGTCCAACCGGTCCATAGAACCAGCTGGCCAGTTGGTCCAACCTGCCCATAGGACCAGCACGTTAGTTGGTCCAACCGGTCCATAGGACCAGCGGGCCAGTTGGTCCAACCGGTCCATTGGACTAACCGGCCAGTTGGCCCTACCGGTCCACTGGACCAACAGGACAGTTGGTCCTACCGGTCCACTAGACCAACAGGCTAGTTGGTCCAACCGGACAACTCGACCAACAGGCCATTTGGCCCTACTAGTCCGCTGGACCACCAGGCCAGTTAATACAACCGGTCCATAGGACCAGCAGGCCAGTTGGTC
The DNA here is from genome assembly GCA_947471745.1 of Closterium sp. Naga37s-1. Classification (NCBI taxonomy): domain Eukaryota; kingdom Viridiplantae; phylum Streptophyta; class Zygnematophyceae; order Desmidiales; family Closteriaceae; genus Closterium; species Closterium sp. Naga37s-1. Next base: position 502,324 of record CANJKZ010000343.1, on the reverse strand, counting down.
CAACCGGTCCATAGGACCAGCAGGCCAGTTGGTCCAACCGGTCCACTGGACAAACAGGCCAGTTGGTCCAACCGGTCCATAGGACCAACAGGCTAGTTGGTCCAACCGGTCCATAGGACCAACAAGCTAGTTGGTCCAATCGGTCCACTGGACCAGCAGGCTAGTTGGTCCAACCGATCCATAGGACCAATTGGCGAGTTGGTCCAGCCGGTCCATAGGACCAACAGGCGAGTTGGTCCAACCGGTCCATAGGACCAACAGGCGAGTTGGTCTGACTGATCCATTGGACCAACAGGCGAGTTGGTCCAACCGGTCCATAGGACCAACAGACGAGTTGGTCCAACCAGTCCATTGGACCAACAGGCCAGTTGGTCTGACCGGTCCACTGGACCTACAGGCCAGTTGGTCCAACCGGTCCATTGGACCAGCAGGCCAGTTGGTCTGACTGGTCCACTGGACCTACATGCCAGTTGGTCCAACCGGTCCCTTGGACCAACAGGCGAGTTGGTCCGACCGGTCCATTGGACCAACAGGCCAGTATGTCCAACCGGTCCATAGGACCAACATGCGACTTGGTCCAACCAGTCCACTGGACCTACAGGCCAGTTGGTCCAACCGGTCCATTGGACCAACTTGCGAGTTGGTCCAACCGGTTGGTTGGACCAACAGGCCAGTTGGTCCAAGCGGTCCACTTGTTCAGCAGGCCAGTTGGTCCAACCGGTCCATTAGACAAGCAGGCCAGTTGGTCCAACAAGTCCATAGGACCAACAGGCCAGTTGGTCCAACTTGTCCATTGAACCAACAGACCAGTTGGTCCAACCGGTCCACTAGACCAACAGGCTTGTTGGTCCAACTGGTCCATAGGACCAACAGGCGAGTTGGACCAGTCGGTCCACTAGACCAACAGGCCAGTTGGTCCAACCGGTCCACTGGACCAACAGTAGTCCAACTGGTCCATTGGACCAACAGGCCTGTTGGTCCAATCAGTCCACTGGACCAACAGGCCCGTTGGTCCAACCGGTCCATAGGACCAGCAGGCGAGTTGGTCCAACCGGTCCGTAGGACCAACAGGCGAGTTGGTCCAACCGGTCCATAAGACCAACAGGCGAGTTGGTCTGACCGATCCATTGGACTAACACGCGAGTTGGTTCGACCGATCCATTGGACCAACAGGCAAGTTGGTCCGACCGGTCCACTGGACCAACAGACCAGTTGGTCCGACCTATCCATAGGATCAACAAGCCTGTTGGTCCAACCGGTCCATTGGACCAACAGGCGACTTGGTCCAACTGGTCCATAGGACCAACAGGCGAGTTGGTCCAACCGGTCCATGGACCAACAGACGAGTTGGTCTAACTGGTCCATAGGACCAACAGGCAAGTTGGTCCAACCGGTCCACTAGACCAACAGGCCAGTTGGGCCCACCGGTCCATAGGACCAGCAAGCTAGTTGGTCCAACCGGTCCATTGGACCAGCAGGCCAGTTGGTCCAACCGGTCCATAGGTCCAACAGGCAAGTTGGTCCAACCGGTCCATTGGACTAACAGGCCAGTTGGTCCAACCGGTCCATAGGACCAACAAGCAAGTTGGTCCAACCGATCCACTGGACCAACAGGCCAGTTGGCCCTACCGGTCCACTGGAGCAACAGACCAGTTGGTCCAACCGGTCCACTGGACCAACAAGCCAGTTGGCTCTACCGGTCCACTGGACCAACAGGCCAGTTGGGTCCAACCGGTCCACTGGACCAACAGGCCAGTTGGTCCAACCGGTCCATGGGACCATCAGGCCAGTTGGTCCAACCAGTCCATAGGATCAACAAGCCAGTTGGTCCAATAGGTCCATTGGACCAACAGGCCAGTTGGTCCAACCGATCCATGGGACCAATTGACGAGTTGGTCGAGCCGGTCCATAGGACCAACAGGCGAGTTGGTCCAACCGGTCCATAGGACCAACAGGCCACTTGGTCCAAGCGGTCTATAGGACCAACAGGCCAGTTGTTCTGACCGGTCCACTGGACCTACAGGCCAGTTGGTCCAACCGGTCCATTGGACCAGCAGGCCAGTTGGTCTGACCGGTCCACTGGACCAACAGGCGAGTTGGTCCGACCGGTCCATTGGACCAACAGGCCATTTGGTCCAACCGGTCCATTGGACCAACTGGCGGTCCATTGGACCAAGAGGCCAGTTGGTCCAACCAGTCCACTGGACCAACAGGCCAGTTGGTCTGACCGGTCCACTGGACCTACAGGCCAGTTGGTCCAACCGGTCCACAGGACCAACAGGCCTGTTGGTCCGACCTGTCCATAGGACCAACAGGCAAGTTGGTCCAACCGGTCCACTGGACCAACAAGCCTGTTGGCCCTGCCGGTCCACTGGACCAACAGACCAGTTTGTCCAACCGGTCCGCTGGACCAACAGGCAAGTTGGCCCTACCGTTCCATTGGACCAACAGGCCAGTTGGTCCAAGCGGTCCACTAGACCAAGAGGCGAGTTGGTCCAACCGGTCCACAGGTCCAGCAGGCCAGTTTGTCCAACCGGTCCATTGGAAAGCAGGCCAGTTGGTCTGACCGGTCCACTGGACCAACAGGCCAGTTGGTCCAACAGGTCCACTGGACCAACAGCCCAGTTGGTCCAACTGGTCCACTGGACCAACAGGCCAGTTGGTCCAACCGGTCCATAGAACCAACAGGCGACTTAGTCCAACCGGTCCACTGGACCAACAGGCCAGTTGGTCTGACCGGTCCACTAGACCTACAGGCCAGTTGGTCCAACCGGTCCACTGGACCAACAGGCCTGTTGGTCCAACCGGTCCACTGGACCAACAGGCCAGTTGGCCCTACCGGTCCACTGGACTAACAGACCAGTTTGTCCAACCAGTCCGCTGGACCAAGAGGACATTTGGCCCTACCGGTCCACTGGACCAACAGGCCAGTTGGTCCAACCGGTCCACTGGACCAACATGCCAGTTGGTCCAACCGGTCTATAGGACCAACAGGCCAGTTGGTCCAATCGGTCCACTGGACCAACAGTCCAGTTGGTCCAACCGATCGATAGGACCAATTGGCGAGTTGGTCGAGCCGGTCCATAGGACCAACAGGCGTTGGTCCAACCGGTCCATAGGACCAACAGGCGAGTTGGTCCAACCGGTCCATAGGACCAACAGGCGAGTTGGTCCGACCGATCCATTGGACCAACAGGCCTGTTGGTCCAACCGGTCTATTGGACCAACAGGCCAGTTGGTCTGACCGGTCCACTGGACCTACAGGCCAGTTGGTCCAAGCGGTCCATTGGACCAGCAGGCCACTTGGTCTGACCTGTCCACTTGACCTACAGGCCAGTTGGTCCAACCGGTCCACTGGACCATCAGGCGAGTTGGTCCGACCGGTCCATATGTCCAACAGGCGATTTGATCCAACCGGTCCACTGGACCAACAGGCCAGTTGGTCCAACCGGTCCACTGAACCAACAAGCAAGTTTGTCCAACTGGTCCACTGGACCAGCAGGCCAGTTGGTCCAACCGGTCCATAGGACCAACAGGCGAATTTGTCCAACCGGTCCACTGGTCCAACTGGCCCGTTGGTCCAACTGGTCCATTGGACCAGCAGGCTAGTTGGTCTGACCGGTCCACTGGACCAACAGGCCAGTTGGTCCAACAGGTCCACTGGACCAACAGGCAAGTTGGTCCAACCGGTCCACTGGACCAACAGGCCAGTTGGTCCAACCGGTCCACTTGACCAGCAGGCCAGTTGGTCCAACCGGTCCATAGGACCAACAGGCCAGTTGGTCCAACCGGTCCATAGAACCAACAGGTGGCTTAGTCCAACCGGTCCACTGGACCAACAGGCCAGTTGGTCCAACCGGTCCATTGGACCAACAGGCCAGTTGGTCCAAGCGGTCCACTGAACCAACAGGCAAGTTTTTCCAACTGGTCCACTGGACCAGCAGGCCAGTTGGTCCAACCGGTCCACTGGACCAACAGGCCAGTTGGTCCAACCGGTCCATTGGACCAACAGGCTAGTTGGTCCAACCGGTCCATTGGACCAACAGGCCAGTTGGTCCAACTGGTCCACTGGACCAACAGTAAAGTTGGTCCGACCGGTCCATAGGACCAACAGGCAGATGATGAGTCCGCCATGGATATTGTCGCGCAGTTTCAAACCTAGATCCCGTGAAGGTTCCGTGTCAGTTGACTTTAAGGACTTCAGATCTAAAATCCTCGTTACAAGGCGCAACGATCGATACTACTCTTATGCCTACATGTCGGGCATTGTATCTTTCGCTACACGAGATCCGGTTTCTTGTCAGGCAACTAACTTCAGGGTTCCTTATGGTTTGCTGCTAAATCCAAGGTTTCGGTTTCCAGTTTTCCGCAGCGTGTGGTTCAACAATGACTACAATGTCTTTATCACGACTATTGCTAACTCTGATCCCGAGGCCTCGACCTCGGTTTCTCATCACCAACATCAAGAACACTGGTCCAACGCTTCTGGATCTCAGCTATTTAACACGTCTGTCCTCAGAGTTAAGGCATCAGCTCAGACTTTTGTGGTCTGCTTTCTAGCTTCACAGCCTTTCTTCTCTCATCATCGCACCATGCCTCCTAAGGGGAAGTCTAAGGCTCTGCCGGAAGCCTCGTCGCTGGAAGCTCCCTCCTCGTCATCGGATGCGCCAGCCTCGTCGCCTACTCCTGTTTCTTCTGATCCTGCTGGCAAAGGCAAGGGCAAGGCTTTGGAGGAGTCAGTCAACGTGCCTGCTACTGAAGCTCCTGCAAGTGGCTCCGGGCTTTCCTTGGAGGAGAAGCTGAGCTCTCTTCGTGCAACGGCTCCTGATAGCGGTTTCATTGAAGATAAATCTGACGAAGAGCTCGAGGTCGACGTCAGGACAGAATCGCTACACGGCGATTCTGCTGTTACCCGTGACTCTTGCTCTAGAGGTTGCTTCCGTCATCAGCACGGTGTGGACTCTGATGCACCGTGTCTGGTCGTCTACGCTCTCCGATGGTGCTGTTGACTCGGCGAAGTTCCAAGAGCTCCTGCCGGCGTACATGGGGAAGACCCGTTACAGTCGCCTGCAAGTTTCTCTCCTGCTTGAAGAGGACATTATGAGTATCAGGTCCAACGAGGTGGACTACACGCGTCCTAACGGCACGGTTTTCCGGCTCTACTGGCAACACACTGACGAGCCTGCTTTTGTGCGAGAGCGTGCGACGAACAAGCAAGCGATTGAAGTGGTGATCCGGGACGTACCTGCGACAAAGACGCCGGAGATTCTGCGGGAGCTGATGGTGGTCTACCAGTTACGGAACCGCAGGCAGTCAGCGTTCAAGGATGGTGTCTGCATTCACCGCGTTCTGCACCCAATCAGCGGAGCTGATACTGATGTCATCAAGGGTCTTGTGATCCCTCACCCTGACGACAGATACTGCTGGCGCCATGTTTTTTAGGATCCTCTGGAGATCGGCCGTCGCTTCTTGGTCCACTTCCCTACGCTGTCTTGCCTGCTCTGCGGTGGACAACATTATGACGTCAATCATGATGCTTTCACTACGGAGCGGCAAAACAACATAGGGAAGCGGAACCTTACCTTGGGGAGGGTTCACTGCATTAATGGTAACTGCTTTTATCTGCATGATCATGCTTACCACCGTGCTTGTTCTTGTGCTAGTTGTCAAGTCATACCGTGCAGCTGCATCCCTTCCGGCTACACCGCTGATAACTCCCATCCTGCTGGATCCGGCCATGGTGCTGATCTCCACTGGAGGGAACCGGGAGGAGTGGATCTGCACGCAAGTGGGCTGTGGGAAGGCGAAGGGGAGAAGCTTCATGACTGCGGCAGATCATGTCACCTCCGCAAATCACCTCATTCATCTGGAGAAGCTCGGATCCGCGACCCGTGCCTCACTCGAGAAAGCAAGTCTCAATGTCACGAAGAAGGAGTATGGGCTCTAAGGCAAGAGCAGCTTGGTCGGCAGGCAGCAGCAGCAGTAGTAGTCCTTTCAGTAGTCGGTGACGTTCTCTTCTTTACCCTGTGGATGCGTAGGGGTTCTCAAGTTGTTATCAAATGAGTAAAAAAAGCCTTATCATTTTTCGCTGGCCTTAACGTCAACGGCCTAGGAGATAAGACCAAACTAGCAGCGCGTCCCTCGACTGGTCTAGACAAGCAGCAGACATTATTGTCCTCTCTGACACTAGGATAGCATCCGATCACCCGTTATGGTCCCACCCAACTTACATCTTAGCAGCAGCAACCTCACCTAGGTCGAAGGCTGGCGGTGTAGCTCTGCTCTGCCGATCGCCTTTACTTAGCTTCTCCAGCGTGTTAATCCATCCGTCTGGTAGGTTAGTTTCCGCAAAGATCCATGGTCTTGGGTTGCAGCTTACCATCGTAGCTTGTTACCTTCCGGTCAATGCGACTTCCCATGCAACGTTCCTCCGTGATTCCCGTTGTAGACTCGATCCCGCCGTCCAATCATCTGCTTATCATCGGCGATCTTAACATTATAGAAGACCCGATACTAGATAAATCATCGCGCATAGGTTCTACTGCGGAAAACGATAGACTTCTCATCTGCTGCACTGCCTTCTAGCTCTCAGATGCTTTCCGTACGCTCTACCCAATAAAACGGGAGTTTACCTTTTTCTCTCAGGCGAAGCGGCAAGAACGCGCATTGACCGGGCTCTCATCTCTCACTCCCTCTTACCTCATCTGATCCAGGCTTCTCACGTGATGCCGGCGGAGTATATATCAGAATCACAGTTTTTGGCAATTTGGGTGGCCCTTCGATATGATGCCAAGCTCGTGCATCGGTCCCGGCCTCTGGAGACTTCACGCATACAATGGCCACAAGCATGGGGTTTCGGAGGATTGTGGCATCGGTCAAGAAGGAAAAGTTGCACCTGGATGTCCGGTATGCGGATGGAGCTCTGAGGGGAAGTGGCATCACAGCATCTGACGGCGATGGTGCAGGCTCGGAGGCGAGCATCCAGATTGCGGAGTTGCAGACGGCGACAGGCCGTCGTCTCCGCTTCGCAATGATATTCTTCGTGCGGCGTCGGACTTTTTCGCGGATATTTTCGGACGGGCGCCCCTGCCGCAGGGAAGGAAGCCTGCGTATCTGGGAGGAAGAGGATACGGCAGCAGAACTGGACGGAGAGAGGTGAAAAAAGGCCTTTCAGTGCGATGGCGGCAAACAAGTCCCCGGGGGAAAGATGGTCCTGCCCACGGAGACTGTTTGAAGCCCACCTGGGACCCTGTTGGGTAAGGGCTTCATGGCCTTAGCCAAGGATTTCGCGTCGTCGGCAGTTCTCTCGACGGAAGTAAAAGAGGCGGGTTACAATACTGCTGCACGAGAAGGGGGATAAGGACCAACTCAACAACTACCGTCCCATTACCCTCCTCAATTCAACTTACAAGGTGCTAGCGCGGGTTGTGCTGACAGGATGAAGAAATTTCTGAGCCGGGTATTTCGCCGGAGCAGTACGGTTTTTCTCCCAGGCAGGCAGCTGACGGATGCGGTGGGGCTTGTCGCTGATCATTTTTGACACAGCGCGGAACGATAACGAGGATTGGTTCCTCCTCTTGGTCGACTTCAAAACAAGCATTTGACTCGGTCTCCCGCGGCTACCTCTTACGGACGCTCCGGGCGATGGGTTTCCCTGATCGTTTGGTGCGCTGGGTGTGAAAAGGCCTACATGCGGGGAACCAGACACGGTTGTTAGTCAACGGGCTGGATGGGGGGAAGGCCGTACGGAGGTGGTCTCCGGGGTCCGGCAAGGCTGCCCCCTTGCTCCGTACCTGTGTTTGTGTGCGGTTGAGCCGCTGGCACAAATGGTTCTGAAGCGGAAGTTGGGCATCAGCAAGGCGAGCGAGCGGTTTGGGCGTACATCGGGTATGCGGACGACACCACCCTGGTCCTGGAAGGGAAGCAGCAGATCATCAGATCCAGAGCAAGTATTAGCGAAGTTCGCGCTGACTTCGTGGCTAGCAACGAATAGGGACAAATCAGTCATCTTACAACTGGGGAATAATCTCGGCAGGACGACTGGTCTGGCAAATGGTTTCCGTTGGGCGAAGGCGGAGGAAGCGGAGAAAGGCTGCTTGGGGTCTGGGTCACTCCCTCGGAAGCTGCCTGCCAACACGGGAAAAAAACTACGGAGGATGTGACGCGGAAGAAAAAAAAATGGCCAGCAGAAGTTCCTTCCGACCGGCGGCAAGGACGGCGGTGGGTCAACTGGCTATACGATGCCGAAGGCAAGCATTTCAAGCCCAGAGGTTTACCCGCCTCCTGCGGAAACCTGTAGGGCACTGTCTCCAAGACCCTTCCACAATTTCGTCTCTGGGAATAAAGCAACGGCAAACAAGGTGTTCAGGCTCTGGAGCAAGGATCTGCTTCACACTCCGAGGAATAGCTGGGGGCGTGGGGGTGCATGCATTCGGAGATGATCCTGGGCGTGCCTCACGGCCCGTCATGTGGGGCTGTATAGCGTTGGAGACGAACGAGCTGAAGAAAAACATCTCATGACGCGGCGGCGGACTTGCCCTATGGGCCATTGAGACGTTTTTCGCCCATGAGAAGCTGCTCAAGCATTGGGAGGGGAAAAAGTCATCGCTGGAAGGCGGCTAGTTGAAAAATTCATGAAGACGCCGCTGGGCAAGAAGAACTCGTGAAGCAGTGGGAAAAGGAGCGGATTCTCTTCAACAAAGCAGATTGTGCTGAAGGGGACCACGCCGGTTGGGGGGCAAAAGGATGCGAAACCGCTGTGGGAAAAAAAGGCTGGGTGATCAGCTCTCGTTCGACGGGAACGGCGCTCCTGCGCTCAAAGCTTCTGCTGTTCTAGAGAGGGAGCTGGGCAGGAAAGCATCTGCCAAAATAGCGGTGAGGGCTTTCGAAGCTGCTCCCCAGAGATGGAGAGAATTGCTGCTCAACGCGCCTGCTCAGGGCACTCAGGGGGGTGTCTCGGCTGGGTCTTGGAGGGTTTACCACTCTGCGGGGCGCAACCTCACCGACTTCCCCATTTTTGAGAATGGGGGGATTGCGCCCCTGAAGCGGTTGAAGCTGCTTTGGAGGGAAGGACAAAAACCATCGGCGAAGCAATTGCTGTGGAAGGGCAGATGGAACGGGCAAATAAACTGGAAGCGGACCATTGTCATTCGTGACTCGCTGGTCACACCAAGCAAACCGAGAGACCTTTTGCTGCGGGTCCATAACCTCAATCTGCAAGTTGGAGAACGTGTGGCGTTTTTGAGCAGTAAGCCGATCTGCCCATACCGTGGAGGGGTTGAAACCCTAGAGCATTGCCTCTACAGTTGCCCGAAGATACAACTGGTGACCTCGGCGCTCCTGAAAACCCTCCGCATGATGAACGCCTCGCGCACAGTGTCGTCCCTTGGAGACCTGCTGTTCCGGAAGGTAGGGTCCAGCTCAGCCTTTCCATAGGCCACGATTACGTCAATCACGCTTCATCAGCTGTGGCTGGAGCGGTGTGATGTTGTTTTCAGGGGGCAAACGTTTCTAGCGAGGCGAGTGCTCCGGAGAATTGAAACGGCTTTTCGGCTTCATGCAAGACTGTACACGCGGACAAGGGAAGAGCGGTGGAAGAAGTGTCAGGGTACACGTCAGGAGGACAAATTTCGTCCCACAATGGAGAAGGAGGACAAGTTGCTGTTTCGGATCAGGGACAAAAATCGCAAGTCGTGGACGTGGACGAACGCATTTAAAAGTGTCTGGATTGCACCGAGGATGACTCACCGACCCTCCATAGATGCCACAATTGGGGCGGCCGCGTGGCTTCCCCTCATGCACAGTTACGACTGTTACTGATTATGTATGCTTGTTCTGCTCGGTGTACATATCAATTACCTAAAAAATAAAAGGACCAACAGGCGAGTTGGTCCAACCGATCCACTGGACCAACAGGCCAGTTAGGACCAACAGGCGAGTTGGTCCAACCGGTCAACTAGACAAACAGGCCAGTTGGTCCAACCGGTCCAAAGGACCAACGGGCCAGGCGGTCCAACTGGTCCATTGGACCAACAGACCAGTTGGTCCAACAAGTCTATTAACCCAACAGACGAGTTGGTCCAACCGGTCCACTAGACCAACACGCTAGTTGGTCCAACCGGTCCATAGGACCAACAGTCCGGTTGGACCAACCGGTCCATAGGACCAACAGGCGAATTGGTCCAACAAGTCCATAGGACCAATAGGCCTGTTTGGTCCAACCGATCAATTGGACCAACAGGCCAGTTGGCCCAACCGGTCCATTCGACCAACAAGCCAGTTGGTCCAACCGGTCCACTAGACCAACATGCCAGTTGGTCCAACCGGTCCATAGGACCAACGGGCGAGTTGGTCCAAACAGTCTACAGGACGGACCAAGCGAGTTGGTCCAACAGGTCCACTGGACCAACAGGCTAGTTGGTCCAACTCGTCCATAGGACCAACATGTCAGTTGGTCCAGCCGGTCCATTCGACCAACAGGCCAGTTTGTCCAACTGGTCCATTGGACCAACAGGCGAGCTGGTCCAACCAGTCCATTAACCCAACAGGCAAGTTGGTCAAACCGGTCCACTAGACCAACAGGCTAGTTGGTCCAACCGGTCCATAGGACCAACAGGCCGGTTGGACCAACCGGTCCATAGGACCAACAGGCGAGTTGGTCCAACCGATCCATAGGACCAATAGGCCTGTTGGTCCAACCGATCAATTGAACCAACAGACCTGTTGGCCCAACCAGTCCATTATACCAACAGGCCAGTTGGTCCAACCGGTCCACTGGACCAACAAGACAGTTCGTACAACCGGTCCATAGGACCAATAGGCCTGTTGGTCCAACCGATCAATTGGACCAACAGACCTGTTGGCCCAACCAGTACTTTATACCAACAGGCCAGTTGGTCCAACCGGTCCACTGGACCAACAAGACGGTTGGTACAACCGGTCCATAGGACCAACAGGCGAGTTGGTCCAACCGGTCCATAGGACAACAGGCGACTTGGTCCAACAGTCTAGTTGGTCCAACTCGTCCATAGGACCAACATGCCAGCTGGTCCAGCCGGTCCATTCGACCAACAGGCCAGTTTGTCCAACCGGTCCATTGGACCAACAGACCAGTTTGTACAACCGGTCCATTAGACCAAGAGGAGAGTTGGTCCAATCGGTCCACTGGACCAACAAGTCAGTTGGTCCAACCGGTCCAGTGGACAAACACGCCAGTTGGTCCAACTGATCCATTAGACCAACAGGCCAATTGGTGCAACCGGTCCATAGGACCAACAGGCCAGTTGGTCCAACCGGTCCACTGGACCAACAAGCCAGGTGGTCCAACCGATCCATAGGACACACAAGAAAGTTTGTCCAACCAGTCCACTAGACTAACAGGCCAGTTTGTCCAACCAGTCCATTAGACCAACAGGCTAGTTGGTCCAACCGGTCCATTGGACCAGCAAGCCAATTGGTCCAACCTGTCCATATGACCAACTGGCCAGTTGGTCCAACCGGTCCAAAGGACCAACAGGCGAGTTGGTCCAACCGGTCCATAGGACCAACAGGCCAGTTGGTCCAACCGGTCCACTAGACCAACAGGCCAGGTGGTCCAACCGGTCCATAGGACCAACGGGCCAGATGGTACAATAGGTCCATTGGACCAACAGGCGAGTTGGTCCAATTGGTCAAGTGGACCAACAGGCCAGTTCGTCTGACCGGTCCATTGGACAAACAGGCCAGTTGGTCCAACCGGTCCAGTGGACAAACACGCCATTCGGTCCAACCGGTCCATAGGACTAACAGGCTTGTTGGTCCAACCGGTCCACTGGACCAACAGGCCAGTTGGTCCAACCGGTCCATTGAACCAACAGGCCAGTTGGTCCAATCGGTCCAGTGGACAAACATGCCAGTTGGTCCCGCCGGTCCGTTGGACAAACACGCCAGTTGGTCCAACTCGTCCATTGGACGAACAGACCAATTGGTCCAGCCAGTCCACTATACCAACAGGCCAATTGGTCCAACCGGTCCATAGGACCAACAGGCCAATAGGTCCAACTGGTCCATAGGACCAACAGGCGAGTTGGTCCAACTGGTCAACTAGACAAACAGGCAAGTTGGTCCAACCAGTCCAAAGGACCAACAGGCCAGGCGGTCCAACTGGTCCATTGGACCAACAGACCAGTTGGTCCAACCAGTCCATTAACTCAACAGGCGAGTTGGTCCAACCGGTCCACTAGACCAACAGGCTAGTTGGTCCAACTCGTCCATAGGACCAACATGCCAGTTGGTCCAGCCGGTCCATTCGACCAACAGACCAGTTTGTACAACCGGTCCATTGGACCTAGAGGAGAGTTGGTCCAACTCGTCCATTGGACCAATAGACCAATTGGTCCAACCGGTCCACTGGACCAACAGGCCAATTGGTCCAACTGGTCCATAGGACCAACAGGCCAGTAGGTCCAGCAGGTCCATAGGACCAACAGGCGGGTTGGTCCAACCGGTCCACTGGACAAACAGGCCAGTTGGTCCAACCGGTCCGTTGGACCAAAAGGCGACTTGGTCCAACCGGTCCAAAGGACCAACAGGCCAGGCGGTCCAACCGGTCCATTGGACCAACTGGCCAGTTGGTCCAACCAGCCCATTGGACCAACACGCGAGTTGGCCCAACCGGTCCACTAGACCAACAGGCTAGTTGGTCCAACCGGTCTATAGGACCAACAGGCCGGTTGGACCAACTCTTCCATAGGACCAACAGGCGAGTTGGTCCAACCGGTCCATAGGACCAATAGGCCAGTTGGCCCAACCGGTCCATAGGACCAACAGGCGAGTTGGTCCAACTGGTCAACTAGACAAACAGGCAAGTTGGTCCAACCTGTCCAAAGGACCAACAGGCCAGGCGGTCCAACTGGTCCATTGGACCAACAGACCAGTTGGTCCAACCAGTCCATTAACCCAACAGGCGGGTTGGTCCAACCGGTCCACCAGACCAACAGGCTAGTTGGTCCAACCGGTCCATAGGACCAATAGGCCGGTTGGACCAACCGGTCCATAGGACCAATAGGCGAGTTGGTCCAACCGGTCCATAGGACCAATAGGCCTGTTGGTCCAACTGATCAATTGGATCAAAAGGCTAGTTGGCCCAACCGGTCCATTAGACCAACAGGCCGGTTGGTCCAACCGGTCCACTAGACCAACAGGCTAGTTGGTCCAACCGGTCCATTGGACCAACTGGCCAGTTGGTTCAATTGGTCCACTAGACCAACAGGCCAGTTGGTCCAACCGGTCCATAGGACCAACGGGCGAGTTGGTCCAACCGGTCCATAGGACCAACAGGCGAGTTCGTCCAACAGGTCCACTGGACCAACAGGCTAGTTGGTCCAACTCGTCCATAGGACCAACATGCCAGTTGGTCCAACCGGTCCCATCGACCAACAGGCCAGTTTGTCCAACCGGTCCATTGGACCAACAAACCAGTTTGTACAACCGGTCCATTGGACCTAGAGGAGAGTTGGTCCAACTCGTCCATTGGACCAATAGACCAATTGGTCCAACCGGTCCACTGGACCAACAGGCCAATTGGTCCAACTGGTCCATAGGACCAACAGGCCAGTAGGTCCAGCCGGTCCATAGGACCAACAGGCGGGTTGGTCCAACCGGTCCACTGGACAAACAGGCCAGTTGGTCCAATTGGTCCATTGGACCAAAAGGCGACTTGGTCCAACCCGTCCAAAGGACCAACAGACCAGTTGGTCCAACCGGTCCATTGAACCAACAGGCCAATTGGTCCAACCAGCCCATTGGACCAACAGGCGAGTTGGTCCAACTGGTCCACTAGACCAACAGGCTAGTTGGTCCAACCAGTCCATAGGACCAACAGGCCGGTTGGACCAACCGATCCATAGGACCAACAGGCGAGTTGGTCCAACCGGTCCATAGGACCAATAGGCCAGTTGGTCCAACTGGTCAATTGGACTAACAGGCCAGTTGGCCCAACCCGTCCATTGGACCAACAGGCCAGTTGGTCCAACTCGTCCATAGGACCAACACGTCAGTTGGTCCAGCCGGTCCATTTGACAAACAGGCCAGTTTGTCCAACCGGTCCATTGGACCAACAGACCAGTTGGTCCAACGGGTCCATTGGACCAACAGGCCAATTGGTGCAACCGGTTCATCGGACCAACAAGCCAGCTGGTCCAACCGGTCCACTGGACCAACAGGTCAGGTGGTCCAACCGGTCCATAGGACCAATAGGCTAGTTTGTCCACCCAGTCCACAAGACCAACAGGCTAGTTGGTCCTACCGGTCCACAAGACCAACAGGCTAGTTGGTCCTACCGGTCCAGTGGACCAACAGGCCACATGGTACAATAGGTCCATTGGACCAACAGGCCAGTTGGACCAAAGGCTAGTTGTTGAAAGTTTGTCGTGAGGGGTGGCCGAGCCGCTGATGTCAGAGGTCAGCTTCTGCGCGTACTCCAGGGGTGCGCAGGTATCTTGAGTGGTATGCAGCTGCCTCTACTTCGGTCTCATGAGGGAAGCAGAGTACGTGTCCTTCTTCTTTGCCTGGTTCGGCTTCTTCTTCCTCCTCTGCTTCAGGTTCAGTTGTTGCTTCTCCCTCTGTAGGCGCTGTTGACGGATAGAGCGCGAGGAAGTTGCGATCAGGGATGGTGTTGAGCAGGGTAGTGGTGCCTTTGATGAAGCGGGCGAACGGGTCTGGGTGCGAGAGAGGCCCGTAGGCGTCGCGCGGCGGAGTTGCGGGCACGTTGCCGTGTTCGAGTTCAGACCAGGTGGAGTTCCAGATCTGGGGTGAGCGCGGAGGTGACGGCAGATTTCGCGGAGGTCGCACGAGGGGAACTACGACTCTCCGTGGAGGTTGTGCGGCGGCTCGTTCAGCGGCCATTTCTCTTTCTTCCTCCTCTAGTTCTTCTCGGGTGAGCTCTCCTTCAGTGAGTCCCCAGGCTCCGGTGTTTCCACAGCCTCCTCCGACGGTACCCCAGTCGCTTGCGGTGCCAGAGGCACCAGTTGCTGATCCCCACGTTCCTGTTTCACCTTCTTCGTTGTCTGCAGGGCCCCATCCCCAGCCCTCGGATGGGGTGGCCCTTGCCGAATTTTTGGTTGGGGTGGCCCCAATCCTTGCTTTGCTTTCTCATCTTCCTCCTTGACGCTGAGCTCGTCACGTGCGTCAGGGTCCTTCCAGTCCTTGCACACTTGTCGGTGGATTTCGCGAGTGTAGGGAAGCGGCTGATTCTCCTCGTCAAGAGTGCCTGTCAACGCCTCTTCCAGGACCCAGCGAAGAGCTTCATTTGCGGGACCGTGTCGTTCTTCAGCTTGGACACCAAGCTCCTCTTGTCTGGTGCCGAAGATGCGATGGGAGGTAGTCGAGAGTGCCAGCTCCGTCATACCTTCAGTCGGTGCCTCGGCACTTTCTTCTTCTTCGATTGCCGCTAAGTCTCGTTCAACTTCTTCGGTGCGGCTCGTCGTGGGCGTGAAGCAGGTGGTGCAAATTCCGTCAGGCCCAGGTTGGTGCAGATTGATCTCGTGCGGGTGAGGACTACGCTTGATCTACGGTCTCCTGTCAGGATGTTTCCACGAATCTTCAAACTTGAAGGCAAAGTCCAGAGGAACGAGATCCACAAGCTCGTCCGAAGTTGCTCTGCAATCGGGGATGTCGAAATCGAGCACGTAGACTCCGTTGATGGAGCGCACTCGCCCGAGGTATTTGTGGGTTTCGACGGGTGTGTTGGGAGGAGCGAAGTTGAGGATAAGGTCACGTGTACAACGGTCAGTGGTGAACGTGACTCCACAGTCAGAGAGTTGTCCCGCGGATAGCAGATTGAAGCGCAGGTCCGGCACGTAAAGTACATCATTGAAGGTGATGTGTGTGTTGCTGTCTCGAGCTTGCAGCACGACAATGCCTTGCGCATTTGCTCGTAGCTGGCCGTTGTCGGCGACGGTGACATAAGTAGCGGTGGGAGTGCGGCTGGCATTGGAGATGTAGACCCACCATATGCTGTCCGCAGCAACTGTCCATATACCAGTTGGTGTCGGCGGCGTTGTTGTTTGCGGAGGCAGCGCGAGTCGCTGCGTGACGATGGTTGGTGTGTCCACGATAAGAAAGTTTTCTTCTTCGTGCCATCCCAGAGGAACTGGTCGATGATCATGGCGGTGTGGCGGGCTTTCCCGTAGCTGAATTGGTAGGTGCCAATCTTGGTTGACCTCGTCTTCGTAGTAGTAATGGTTGTCGGTGAAAGGATTGGTGTAACCTTCTTCATGTTGGATGAACTCGCCGGCGGGTTCCTCGTCTTCGTCAAGCGTAGTAGCTCGTGGGCGACGGCGCGGCGCCATGTTTGCAATTACGTTTCTTGCCCCTCCTGTCTGAGGTGCTTGTGCCTGCTGTTGCTGATGTTGTGCAGGTGGGAGGCTGAAACTGACGAGCATCTTGTCGGCCGACCTAGTTGTTTTGGTGAGTAGAATTTGGGTGGCGATTGTTGGACCGGAATCTGCATCGTTCTGTTGAATGTCCGAAGACTTTGCAAATTTTGCAATAATGGCGCCTTGGTTGTCGTCGCTCTTCACGGTTGTCGGCGTAGAAGGTGAGGCGCTCTCGGCGCGGCGCTGGGCTCGTCTTGCTCGATTCCATGTCTTGTTGTTCTGTGAGAAGAGCGGCGCATAGGGCAGCTTCTGAAATTACCCCCCTTTGTCGGAGTAGCGCCTTGCAGGGCTTCCACTCAGGCCCGAGTCCTTGGAGCACGATGTTCGCGTAGATTTCCTCCGAAATTGCGCTTTAATGCTTCGTGATGTGATCACGGGCATTCCGACAGCGATTAATATATGAATTCGCTTTCTCCCCGTGCCCCATCTTGGTCTCCATGAGTTGCTGCAAGAGCCTGCTGGAGGTGACAGAATCCTTCGGCTGATATACCTCAACGAGGTGCTTCCAGGCTTCCAAGGCTGGAGCGGCGCTCTTTTTGTATGAGCGAATGCCGAGTTGCTCCGCGAGCGTCATGTTTCTTAGCAGCACACTGTACGCCATAAGGGACTCGCTGTAGTATTGAGCCCGTGCGTCTTCGATGTCTTCCACCGGTTTAGGATAGGAGCCGTCGAAGTAGTGGTAGATCTGCGCTGTCTTTAGGAGGAGCTCTAGCTCAAAACTCCATGTGTAAAAGTCGTTGCCGTCGAACGCGGCATTTGTCTTGATCTTTGAGACGCTGAGGAAGCGTGCTTGCGCAGAGTTGATAACTTCATCACTAGGACAGGGGGTTGTTGGTGTTGATTTGTCTGTGTTGAGGGAGAAGGTGTGCAAGGCGGTGCCGCGGCCATTTGCCGTCGGTTGAGCAGGTTGTGCTGGTTGCGAGGAGGTTCCGGCATCGCCTTTCCGCAATGCTTGGAGGTCTTTCTCCATAGTTGACAATCGTTGAAACAGCTGCTCGAGTGCAGCGTTACTGATCGTAGTTGTCGCCTCATTTGTCACAGCCGGGTTGGTTTGTCCTTCAGCCGTTAGATTCGCTTGGCCTCCGGATCCTCCGGCCATCTTGGACTTGGAGCGTGTGCCGCTCGCCAGATCTTGGTTCGGCGAATTTTGCGGAAGTAGAGTTGAGAAGAATCCCTGAGTTGCTCTCATACCATGTTACAATCCTAAACACGACTTAGCCAGGGATCGGCTCAGTGTTGATCGCAGGTAGTATTGCAGCGGAAGTGTTGACCTCAGGTCAAAGTGAATGTAAATGACTGAGATTGATAATAGCATGCATACATCGAGTTTATCTAGGGAATACAAAGGAATGCGAAACGACCTAGACTAGCCGTGTACTCTAAGGGGTACATTCCCTTATTACGGCGAATTCAACTTTGCGGCGCGGGAATCCGTTTCAAACTTGAATTCGCCTGTCAATATGCCTGCCAATTAGTATAACTTGGTTTTCAAGTTTACTGACTCTGAACAGTGCTCGATTTCCCGCTAACCTCCACTCAGTATGACTGGTTTTGTCGCTGGCATAATGAGATTGGAAATTCGGTTTTTTTTTTAGGAACCAAGAAAATTCAGGCTTTTTTTTTAGGAACCCTGAAAATTCAGGCTTTTTTTTTAGGAACCCTGAAAATTCAGGCTTTCCTTCACAGGGACCCTGATGCATCAACGTCCCTAAAAGTGAATCTGAGGGCCTGGTGGTAACATGGTTTTTTGCGAATTCAATATTCAAGAATCTTGAAATTGAAAACAGCCATGTGGAACGGGCTTTAAGTTTCATTTCGCAACAAAAAGCATGACCCATCCACGTGCCTCGCAATTTGGGACTCGGGCTTTAAATAGAGCTTCAATTTGGTGTACTTAAAAACAAATTTCATTTTTTTCCCCTTTAATAGACGCATGCGCTTATAAGCTCATTTAGAAGCGCCCCCCCTAAAAAAAATGAATTTTATTATAAGCGCACCTGCGCTACTATTCGGGGTGATACGGGTACCAATTTTACGAGAATAGGACTCGATTGACTTGACTCGTAATAAATGTACAACAAATCCAAAATTGTCTTCTATCCAGTCGATTACGGTTTGCAAACAGCACCTACGTGTCTTTTCAAAGCTCAAATGCGTTTTTTATTTTTTGGAAACGTTAGCCCCATTGGGGCGCTTGTCAAAGGAGGTTCTGCTCCATGCAACCCCCCCCATCCCTGCATGCATCGCATGCACTGCTGGCGTCCCCGCTGGCCACTCGCTGCAGGCAGTGGGTGATGCGCTGCTCCAACACACGCTGGTGCGCTCGCCATGGTGCAGGGGGGCAGCAAGGGGGAGCAGCAAGGGGGAGCAGCAAGGGGGAGCAGCAATGGGGAGCAGCAAGGGGGAGCAGCAAGGGGGAGCAGCAAGGCGGAGCAGCAATGGGGAGCAGCAAGGGGGAGCAGCAAGGGGGAGCAGCAAGGGGGGGCAGCGAGGGGGGCCAGCAAGGGGGGGCAGCGAGGGGGGGCAGCGAGGGGGAGCAGCGAGGGGGGGCAGTGAGGGGGGGCAGCGAGGGGGAGCAGCGAGGGGGGGGCAGCGAGGGGGAGCAGCGAGGGGGGGCAGCGAGGGGGAGCAGCGAGGGGGGGCAGCGAGGGGGAGCAGCGAGGGGGAGCAGTGAGAGGCAGGAGCAAAGGGAAAGAGGGAAAGAGGGGCGGGGGTGAGCGCCGAGACACACCGAAACACTCATACGATTGGCAGTCACATGGCAATGCTATTGAGATGCCAATGGCAGTCAGATGGCAATGGCAATGCTAGTGAGATGGCAATGGCAGTCAGATGGTAATGGCAGTGAGATGGCAATGCTAGTCAGATGGCAATGGCAGTCAGATGGCAGTGGCAGTCAGATGGCAATGGCAGTCAGATGGCAATGGCAGTCAGATGGCAATGCTAGTCAGATGGCAATGGCAGTCAGATGGCAATGGCAGTCAGATGGCAATGGCAGTCAGATGGCAATGGCAGTCAGATGGTAATGGCAGTCAGATGTAAGTATCTCTGCTTCAACACTCATTGTTGTGTGAACGAGAGGGTGGACGGGAGAAGAGAAAGCGGGACGGGGAAGAGGAAGGAAAAAGGAATAGGCCATGAGCGGCACTCACAGCAACGAGTGGATGCACCCCAATGGGCGCGGTGACTATAAAGGGCACTCCGTTGCCGTGCTGCGCTGCTGCCTCTGCTGCCAGCGCCGGGATGTCCTGCCAGGGAAGACGTGGCAGGGAGATGGTGCCAGGGAAGAGATGGTGCCAGGGAAGAGACGGTGCCAGGGAAGAGACGGTGATGGGCAGGGATGCCAAGGTTATGGGCAGGGATGCCAAGGTGATGGGCAGGGATGGAGCAAGGTTCTCAGAACGGTGCGAATGTGTGAATGTGGCACAGCTGCCACGCCACAAGTGCATGAGCCGCTGGGCCACCCCAGGACGCACCCGTTGCCAGTGGCGGCCGGGCGAGAGGAAGTAGGGGCACACGATGACGCCCCTGGCGCCCCTCTGCACGCACCGCGTGAACGCCGCCGCTATCGACGGCTCCGCTATCTCCTGGTCAGGCCGTGGGAGGGGAGCGGTTGACAGGAAGGGATTGTGAGACGAGGGGAACATGGAGAGTTGGAAGGCAAAGCGCTCGCACGGCTGTAGTGCGGCTTCCTGTGTGAGGCAGGAGGCATGTGTGGGTGGCGTGCAGGTGGTGACGCAGATGAGGGCGTGTGGCATGGAGTGGCAGCCGTGCGATGCCATGGGTTTAGTGGAGCGGGAGGCATTGCACATCACATGGATGGAGAGAGTGGGTTCGACACAACAAGTGTGGAAGCGTAGGCTTGTGGAGAGTGCGAAAAGGGGAGAAAGGGCTGTGGACTGCCGAGGGGCCACCTACCATGTGCGCCCCTCACCATGTGCGCCCCTCACCATGTGCGCCCCTCACCATGTGCGCCGGCTCCACGATGGAGTAGCCCGTCTCCTGCTGAAACACCCCCACGAAGACGTCTGGTGGCGACACACCGTGAGGGGCATGGAGGGAGGCGCGAGAGGGAGATTGGCATGAGAGGTGCGGCATGAGAGGTGCGGCATGGGAGGTGCGGCATGGGAGGTGCGGCATGGGAGGTGCTGTGACTTATCCTGAGAGCAGTGTGCGCGAGCAGCGGTGGAGGGGATGCAATGGGATGTCACCCCGTTACAACCAACCCCGAGCATCCCTCCTTGCAGCATCAGTGACCCTCCCTCCCCCTCTCCCTTACTCCCTCCTTTCCTCCCTCCCTTTCCCCCTCTCGTTCCTCCCTCCATCCTTCCCTCCCCTCCTTCATCTCATCCTATACCCAACGTGTCCTCCTAACTGCCCCCCGCCAGCCCCCCACATCCGTGGGGCCCAGTGAAGCGCACCGAGCTGTTGGTTGGACTCGGCGCGCCTTGACCCGTGGTCCACCACCACCACGCCCACCTCCGACCGCCTCAGCGCTGCCACCTCCACCATGCTGCGCTCGTTCCGGGCCTCCAGCGCAGCCTTGAGAGCATCGCTTGGTTCGGCAGCATCACTTGGTTCGGCAGCATGAGGTGGTGGTGGTGTGGGGTGGTGGGCGGGGCTGGCCATGGCGGATGGAGAGAAGCGCCGGTGGCGATGGGTAAAGGTGGCTGCCAGCAACGGCTGTGGACGGATGGGGGAGAGAGTGGGGGACGGTAAGCTAGCCTGCTCCATGCAGCACTACGGCGTGCCATGCACACGCAGGAGTCACCCGAGCGGACCAGCAGCGCCATGGAGGTAAGTCATAGAGCTGTGCCAAGGGTGTGGCGCCACTGGTGTCATTCCCGTAACACCGCATCTCTCCCGCGTGCACGCATACGGCGGGTCGCCTCGATGCACGCACCGCGTCTCAGCGGCGCTGCACAACGGCACGCGCAGCGGCGCCGACCGAACCGAGCCGCGAGGGGGATTGGGATCAGCAGGTCTGGCCCACATGCGAGTGCGCGCGCGCACGGCTCTCACCTGACGGTCCTGAAAGAACGTGCCGCACGCGGCGCGCGATGACGCGAGCGCAACCAAACGACCTTCGCGCTGCGCGTCCGCCGCCCCTCGATGCGTGAGCAGCCGCGAATGGAATGCGCGGAGAGGGCCGGATGAACCCAGCGACGCAACGGACGAGGGGTCGCAAGACGCAAGGGACCTCTTCGCACTGCTGCGAAGGCAGGGCGCGGGACGAATCGCGACGAAAGGCATGGCAGCACGTTTGCTGGGCCACTTCTAGCACTGCGCCCATACCCACTCAATTTACAGAATTACCCGTTCGTGGTAACGTCACAACCCTTACTAGGTTCGGTTCAAAAATACCGTAAAACTGTAGGGGTGCACTATCCTTGTGAAACATGCAGAGCATCACACCAGCTTCTAGATCCCATGATTCTGATTCCGTTTTCTGTTTGAAGCCGGTTGGACGACGCCGGGCTTGTTCGCGATCTTGATCTCGCTTTGGTTGTCTCACAGTAACTTGAATGACCCGTTCATCACGGTCTTCGTTTTCTGCAGGGGCTTCGTCAGGTTAAGTCATTTACAAACTGTTGCGCTTGCGATGATGAACTCAGCTTTTGCTGACGAAAGAGCAATGAGCTCCTGCTTCTGGGAGTTCCATGAGATGGGCCTGGCAGGCTCAATTTTGAAGATAAATCCCATGCGGGGTCTCCTGTTATCAGTATCTCCAGCGTGGTCTGCATCCACATAGCCCGTTGTCTGTAGATTAGCCGTTAAGTTAGCCTTATAGGTTTGGCCAACGTCGGACGTAGAGACGAAGTATTGCAATGCGCGTCGCAAGTCAGCCATATGCTCTCATTCAGGTCGACGCAGGTACAGGGTGAGCTGCCTAGTGGCGTATGTAGGTCCGGCCGGCAAAGACTAGGCAGCAGGGCTAATTTTATCAGTGTAAATCACCCTGATACACTGATTGTTACGATATGGAATTGTTGAATAAACATTCCTGAGTAACGAAACCTTAACGCGAAGATGACTGCAGCGAGGACGAAGACCGAGCGACAAGACAGTTATCAAACGGTTACCGAACCGCGTACGGTTACCGAGTCGCACGGTTTCAATCGTGCACCTAGATTCCCTAAGGGGAATGTACCCCCTCAGAGTACATGGCTAGCTAGGACCTTTCGTATTCCACTGTATTCCTATATAAACCCTTGTACCGCATTGTGTTATTCACTTCTGTCGAGATCTAAATCTCCTTCTACTGACAGAGTCCGTACCCGACATTACCAAGCAATCTTCCGCTGCTACACTACGTGCGATCAACCTGAGACGATCCTATAAGACGGTTCAGATTGTATCATGGTATTAGAGCAACTCAGGATTCTTCGCACCACCACCTTTTGATTCAAATTCAAATTCAAGGTGGCGTCCGGTACGCGCTCCCGCCGAAACATGGCCGGAGGATCTGGCGGACAAACGGCCAACACTGCCGAAGCCCCCGCCAACCCTACCGCGAACTCCGCGGGAACTACCACCGTCAGCAATGCGCTTCTGGAGCAACTCATCCAGCGGATATCCACGCTGGAAACAGGAATTCAACAACTGAAAAATGACAACCCTGAAACCGCTCCGCAACCCGATCAACCGGCTGCTCCAATCAAGGAACAGAGCCCAGCCACCTTCGATCTCGGGTCAAACTCCTCTGCTCCAACAGTTCCACGTCCAAGTGACGAAGCTGCGCTCGCACCTCAGAACAAGTTTCTGACTATCTCCAAGATTCGAACCAGCACCGCTTTTAGCGGGCGAGATTTCTACACCTGGAGTTTCGAGCTCGAGCTACTCCTACAGAACGCGCAAATCTTCTGCTATTTTGACGGTAGCTACGCTGGCCCTACCAGCGACACCGACGACGCAAAGGCTCAGTATTACAACGAGTCCCTCATGGCGTATAGCGTCCTACTTCGGAACATGGCACCAACCGAGCAACTCGGCATTCGCCCCTACAAAACTCATCAAGCCCCCGCCATGGCCGCCTGGAGCTACCTCAACAAAACTTACCAGCCCAAAGACTCCGTGTCGTCTAGCCGTCTGCTCCAGCAACTCATGGAGGTCAAAATGGCACCGGGAGAAAAGGCGAATTCTTACATCAATCGCTGCCGAAGTATTCGCGATCAACTACTAAAACTCGGAAACACCATCTCCGAGGATATGTTCGTCACCATCGTGCTTCGAGGACTAGGACCTCACTGGAATCCCTGAAAGGCGCTTCTTCGCCAACAAGGAATAATATCCGAAGCACATCTCTGCGCAACTCTATTGCACGAGTAGCGCGACATGGATTTCAACCAAGACAAGGGGGTGCGACGCGAACAGATCGCCTTCTACTCCAATCGCGACCAACGAAGGAATCGCGACACACGGCCACGACAATACTACTGCAAGAACTGCAAAATTTTCGGTCACTCCACCGAACACTGCCGATCCGGACCACGACATGCTTCCGCACCGCGCAACAACTCTGCTTACGGCCCTGACCAAATGCGCCAGGCAAACCGACCGTCTTCGGACCATCGCTCTGCCCCGCGCCACCCACAGCAATCAGACATTCAGCGCTCACCCCAGAACAACAACACCACCCGCCACGTCATGGGCAACATGGCGATGCGCATTCCACGTCGCACCCGCCACACAAATCGGCGACATTTGCGACATGTCTCTCCTCCCCCGCCAGGACGTGAAGTGCAATTCAGTGGCTACAACAACCCGTTCACACAAGATGGGGAGTTCGTCTCCGACGAATACGAACAAGATTGGGACCTGCCGATACCTCTGCTGGAGTCACCGCCGCATGACGAAGATTTTCTCAACTCGCCCTCGATTACCGGCTACTATTTCGGGCACAACATCGACACGCGCCCCATGGACAATTACCGCGCCGCTGGAGATCAGCGCATACCGTTCCGAAATACGCCAAACTTGGCACTCTCGGCCCAGCACCGCACGAACTCTTATAACACGTGGTACCTCGACAGCTGCTGTGGGCAGCACATGGTGGGCTCAGAGCGCTACATCTCCAACGCAAGCGCCATCCCCCAACCCACCGTCGTCACCGTGGCCAACAATCAGCAACTCCAAGCACGAGCATGCAGAATCGTCGTCCTCAAGGCGCGCGACAGCGATATCCACATCACACTCAAAGACGTCCTCATCGTCCGCAACCTCCGCTATAATCTCCTCTCCTACGACCAACTCGTGCAGAGCGGGTTACTGATGACGACTGACCTTGAGACACGCGACATTCTCATGCACTGGAAAGACTACAGCAACCTCGACAGCGAACCGCGCTACATCGGCAGAGCTCATTCCGAAGATGGGGTCTACATCCTCGACTTTGACATTCCCGACTGCAGCGCTGATTCAGGGGACCTCATTGACCTTCAGCCTCAAGACATTGTCTGGAACCGTAAACCCAAACACCCAGACGGACGCCCCTGGATCAAGCATCACGCACATCCACGCGAAATCGACCTACACGCACCTGGACCTGATGGTCTCTGCCGCAACTGCCGTACCCCAACTGCCTCCACAACAGACACTACAGGAGAATCCTCCGCAGCAGCAGCACGGCGACTCATGGCCGCAGCAACACAGACTGTGAATGATGGACCTGCCATACAGCCTGCTGGCACGGATATCATTGAGGAAGCAGAGTGGCAGACACCTCAGCCAACTGGCATGCGCGACGGAGAACTTGCAGCAGCAATCACCACCTTCGAACCGCGTAGGACTCGCACCGACCCCACAGTCCACGATCGCCTTGATCTTCTCACACGCTACATAGGACCAGGCGCACACGACGCCGACAACAATCCACTCCTACTGACATGGGAAACTTATCACGTGCAACACCCCTGGTCCCAACGCACCATGACCACTGAGGAGCTTCAGCGTCATGAAGAGGAAGAAAGGCGCCGCTGCGCGGACGAAGAAGCAAAAGCAGCAGCAGCAGCAAGTAATGGAG
This sequence comes from Closterium sp. Naga37s-1, assembly GCA_947471745.1. NCBI lineage: Eukaryota > Viridiplantae > Streptophyta > Zygnematophyceae > Desmidiales > Closteriaceae > Closterium > Closterium sp. Naga37s-1. Next base: position 476,887 of record CANJKZ010000343.1, on the reverse strand, counting down.
GATGGGGGAGCGGAGCAGCCACAGCTGGAGGATGGGGAGGCGACCCAAGCACAACAGGATGGGGGGAGGTCCCACCATCCATCGTGGATGACGAAGAACCTATTGAAGACTTCCTCGCTCGTGCTGAACAGGAGGCAGCAGCAGAAGCAAGAGGACCGTATGGCTCACCACGTCCCCTTGGGATACCTCCAGGCACCAAACCGCAACCTAACTCCTGGGGTTACTCACAGGCATCTTCAGACTCCACAGACTCACGCCCTCCCACTGATCGTGATACCATCCTACCCTACCGCACATATCCCCGCAGTCCACTCCACACTGAAACCACGCCCATTGGCCCCTCAGATTCACCCCCTCCAAGCCCCCCAGCCGAGTTCCACTTACCGCCCCATCACATGCCCCGCCCTCACCTACCAGAAGAAACAGCAGACACAGACGATGCCACAACACCAATTACAGCTATTACCACTGTCACCCCTGCGCTCACCGATCGTGAACTCGTCCTTGCACTCGGCCTCTCTATTTCACCACAGCCCATCCCACAGCCCCCTCCGCACGACATCACTGAACTTATCGCCTTTTACGCACGATCACCTGCTTTGCGCGCCCAACTTGACCTCTGGCACAAACGCCTTGGTCACCCCTCCCAGGAAGTACTTAACAACTGCATCCGCGCACAAGTCTTTCTTCCTGAAACTCTACTCCGCCCAGACGGTACTCCCGTCCCCGTCAACACCTCTCGCCACACTGACTGCACCATCTGCCCTGAAGCTGCCCTCACCCATCAGCCTTTCAAACTTCTTGACCCAGGAACCAACCGCTACGAAAAACTTGAGAAAGTTTACAGTGACTTCCTCGTGCTCACGCAGACTGGACTCAACGGCGAAGAATACACCCTCACCTTCATCGACGCTCACTCCCGCTTCACTTGGGTCGCCAATGTCTCCCACAGGAGCAAGGCGTTCGAAATCTTCAAGGTCTGGCACGCCAATGCGGAGACACAGTCCGGCTGCACGCTGAAACCCTGGCAAACTGACTGCGCAGCAGAGTTCAAAAGCGACAAAATGCAGGCGCTCATGCGGGAGAAGGGCATCATACACAAGCTTTCTCTCCCGTACGCGCATCCCCAGCAGGGCGTCGCAGAACGCACCAACCGCACTCTCATGACCAAGGTCCGCGCACTCCTCCAGCAGAGCGACGTTGACGCGAAGTACTGGCCCTATGCCATGCATCACGCTGTCCGTCTGCACAACCTGCTCAGCACCACTGCCAACACCGACAACCTCTCCCCGCATCTCAAGTTCACAGGGAAACAGGGCGATATCTCCATGCTCCGCGTCTGGGGCTGCATGGTGCAGTATCGGCCCGCAGCAGCAACGACGGGGAAGTTCGAACATCGCGCACGTTGGGGCGTTCATCTCGGCATTAGCTTCGAGCATCACGCCTGGACGATCCTCGACCACGATACCTCACAGATCGTCGCGGCGCGCGACGTCATCTTCTACGAAGATCTCAGCATTCGCACGTTTCAGCACGACCGCTACGCTGATCGCACCAGGGGCGAGAACAACATTGCGGAGTACGAACGCCCGCCGCGCAGCTTCGCTACTCCTGAAGACGAAGCCGAAGCGGCGCTTGCGGACCAGGATCCCACGGACCCGCATCCCGGCCCTCGCCCATGGAGCGACGAAGACGAGGACGAGGACAGCGCTCCCCTTGACTCTTCTCGTGACTCCCTCCTCAGTCCGACGCCCTCCAGCGATCACAACTCCGACGACGACGTGGTCGAAGTCACAAGCGACCAGCGTCACAGTCCCGGCCTCTCTGGCCTTCACATCCTTGGCCTTCACACGGCTGTGACTCGACCGCCCAAAGCAGTTGAACCCAAAACCCCTCGCCAAGCCCTCACCGGTCCATACGCCAAGGAATGGCGCGCTGCAATGGATGCGGAAGTCGCTGCGCTCGAAGCTCGAGACACCTGGGTTCTCGTCGACCGTGCAGCGCTAAAGGGGAGACGTGTCCTCTCCGGCAAATGGGTATTCCGCGTCAAAACCGCCGCCGACGGCACCATCGAGCGCTTCAAGGCCCGATGGGTTGTTCGCGGATTCGACCAGCGCCACGGCGTTGAGTTTGATCAAACCTTCGCTCCTGTCAGCCGTCACACCTCTGTCCGCATCCTCCTCGCCATCGCTGCCGCAAAACACCTCCCTCTCCGCCAAATCGACGTGAAGAACGCTTTTCTCTACGCCCCCGTGGATGCACTCATCTTCGTCGAGCAACCACACACCTACGGCGACGGCGACGATCGCGTGTGTCAACTCCGAAAATCCCTCTACGGCATCAAGCAGGCGCCACGACTCTGGCAGCAGTATCTCCATCAAATCCTGCTCGACATCGGCTTCATCCAGGTGCCTCACGACCCCGGCATGTATCGTCTCCACTACCGCGGCGATTACATTCTCCTCACAGCATACGTGGACGACCTTCTCTACACGGGCACCAGCAACGATCTTCTCGCCCAGTTCGAAAAGAATCTCAGTAATCGCGTCGAAGTTACCAGCACCGACCAAGTAACTCAGTTCCTGGGTCTCAACATCTCCTATGCCGCTGACGCCATTCATCTCTCCGCCTCCAAGTACGCAGAAACTCTCTCGGCCAAGTTCAACATTCCACCTGCCAATCTCTCAACCCCTTACCGCAACCCAGCCACCCCACACCACCCCGACACCACCCCACTCAACCCATCTGGCCATCAGCTCTACCAGCAGCAGCTCGGTTGCCTCCTGTTCGCTGCGGTTACGTGCAGGCCTGACTTATCATACATCTCGAGCCAGCTCGCTCAGTATGCTAAGCGGCCTGAAGGGGAGCACATGCTGGATTTACAGCGCGCCCTGCAGTACTTCATCTCCACACCTCTCATCGGCCTCACCTATTCAACTCTCACAACCCGCTCCTTCAGCCTCGTTGGCTACGTGGACGCAGATCATGCTGCCGATCCTGCGAATCGACGATCCCGAACCGGCTTTCTTTTTCGCCTCGAACCTACTGGCCCAATTTCCTGGAATTCCCAGAAGCAGGAAATGGTAGCACTCTCCTCCGCTGAAGCCGAGTTCATCGCTGCCACATCAGCAGTCCGCGAAGGACTCTACCTCCAGGAACTTCTCCAAGAGGCAAAAATTGCGACATCCGCGAGCTTCAAACTTCACTGCGACAACCAGAGTGCGATCAAGATCGCAAACAAGCCTGGCTTCGTCAACCGCACAAAGCACATCGCACTCCGCTACTTCTTCGTCAAAGACGAAGTTGACAAAGGCAAAGTCATCTTGACTTACTGCCCCACTGGTGACATGGCAGCCGACTTCCTCACCAAGAAACTACCACGTCAGCAGTACCATCACTGCGGAAACATCTGCGGTATAACCAAGCGCGTCAAGACTTCGCTTCTCCAGGAATGAAGGGGAGTGTTACGATATGGAATTGTTGAATAAACATTCATGAGTAACGAAACCTTATCGCGAAGATGACTGCAGCGAGGACGAAGACCGAGCGACAAGACAGTTATCGAAGACAGTTACAAGCAGGAAGAATTCAAAGTGCAAAGCGCGGGAAAACTTCAAACGGTTACCGAACCGCGTACGGTTACCGAGTCGCACGGTTTCAATCGTGCACCTAGATTAGCCCTAAGGGGAATGTACCCCCTCAGAGTACATGGCTAGCTAGGACCTTTCGTATTCCACTGTATTCCTATATTAACCCTTGTACCGCATTGTGTTATTCACTTCTGTCGAGATCTAAATCTCCTTCTACTGACAGAGTCCGTACCCGACATTACCAAGCAATCTTCCGCTGCTACACTACGTGCGATCAACCTGAGACGATCCTATAAGACGGTTCAGATTGTATCACTGATTATAAGGGTGGTTTTTTGTGGTCACACTGATGCCGTAGGGTAAATTTTTTTTTTAGCTTAGTTTCCCCTGATATGCTACGGTTTACGTTTTAGGCACACTTTGGCCTCAGTGTAACCATTCTTCTTAGTGAGTTTTACCCTGAAGCAAGTACCACACACATCCCCCTCCCCCCACCCCCCTTTCCCGTAACCCTGGATTCCCGTTGGCTTAATGACAAAACCGAAACTTTCGCCAAGACAGCACATGTGTTGGCACGAATCTGGCCACCATTGGTCAGAATTACAATTTCTTTCAAGGCACCGTTAATGACTCAACTCGGTCTTCTTGTCTTATATGCCAACAAGGCCTGGTTTGTTGGAAATCTGGCTAAGTGCAGCAGAACGTCGGCGCCCACAAGCCCACTAGGCACCGCGTTCCTAGCAAGGTTGTTGGTGGCGGGTACGAGCGTCGTTTGCTTGTACGATAGGAAACAAATGCGGTGGGGAATAGGGGCACCAGCAACGAGGGAACGAGGGACCTCTCTCCCATTTGTGATTTCCTACTAAGCTAGACGTTGTTTTCCATACACCCCAGCAGCCATGGCACCAACACAGGACGATGAGGGAGGCGATGCTGAGAACGAGCCACCGAACGTAGCTCCCCCGCGGTCACGCCTAGATTTCCTGCGAGGGCTGCATCAGAACCATCCGCCCGTCTGCACTGCCAGCCCGTCAACGTGCAGCGGCGAATAGCTGCGTCCGGCTCGTCCAACTACTTCCGCTGCCGTCGCGCCCGACAGTGCTCCCGCCACTGTCATCGTAACAGAAGTAGGCGAATCGTCGTCTGCTGCCTCAAAGAAGAAGCGTCGCTTCTCGCATGGCGTTCTCCCTTTGGGCACGCCACCTGAGAAGCCAACTCCGCCTCCGCCCCCCGTCGAAGCTCCCTCGCCAGTGTACCGTGAACTCACCAAGGCCGAAAAGGCAGAGGAGAAATTCATGAAGGCGCAGCAGCTATACATCACGCAGTGGCTACCCAAATTTGATTGGCTGTTGCTTGATAAGAACGATGAGGGGTTGCCCATCTTGCAATGCAGCATCTGTGTGGAGCACGGCAAGGACGACGCCAAGTTCGGTCGCAACGGAACCAGGGGACGCGATCTGCAGCTCGGATCTATGAGATGTCACGAGCCGAGTGGTCGCCACGACGAAGTTATGAAGATGCAGCGGACACTCATGGCGGAGATCGAGAAGCAGAAACGCATCGACGATTTTGCCAACGCCGACAAGGAGGGCGCGCGGCTCACTCGTCTCATGAGAAGCGTTGATTTTTTCTGCGACCACGACGCCCCGATCTCCATGTCCCCGAAGCTCGTTGGCTTTTTGGCGGAAGAAGGAGTCGCCGACATCCCCCTGCAGTCTTACGGGGTTTACATTACACAGTACGTCACCCGTTGCATGTGCTGCTGTGCGTCGAATGGTAGATTATTCTTTCTTGACAAGAGATATGCTTGACACCAACCTGCTGAGATATTCTTTCAACGAGATGGCCGTGGCGATGGCAAAGTACCAGAAAAATCAGCAGCTGCAGCATCTTCTCGCTTCACCCTTCATCGGCCTAACATGTGATGAGAGCGCAGACCGCGCGCGTGGCAAACACTTGATAGTGTTTGCCACGTTCCTCAAGAATGGCGTCGCCGTCACAGAGTTCCTGGCGCTGCTTACGGTGCAAAAGTGCGACGCTTCTTCGATTTTTACCGTGCTCATGAGCCACCTCGACTCTATCGGTGTCGACCTCAATCAGGTGGCCGGCGTTGGAACCGATGGGGCTTCCGTGATGACGGGCGATAAGGGCGGCCTTGTATTTCTCTTACGGGAGCGCGTTCCGCACGTCATCTGGTGTCACTGCGTTGCACATCGGTATTGATATTGTTGCTGTCAACTGGCATCATACGTGTGTAGTTGCGCGTGGTATCGATATACTTATGTTTTTTTCTCTTATTACCAATATGTGGCAGAGAGGCGCTCGTGGTCAAGGATGCAGCGAAGGCCTTCCCCGACCTTGACATGATCGATGCTGGTGTGCGTGCTGTAGGGGAAATCATCTGTCGCTCGAGCATCTGGTACGAGAGGTTCAAGGAGCTGCAACGTCAGGTGGCTGGAGCATCAAGGATTATTCCACTTAAGAGATTCACCGTACCAACATGGAGCATCAAGGATTATTCAACGTCAGGTGGCTGTCGCGGGGAGACACAATAGCGAGGCTGTGCAGAGTTTTCGGGGCAGCGATCGTTATGATTGTGGAGTATGGTCACAAGATTGCCGCAACTTTACAAACTTTTAAATTCCACTTTAGTTTGTACTTCCTAGCTGACATTCTGGCAGAGCTAAACTCCCTCAACCGCTTCTTCCAGCACCGAAAGGCAAGTGTATATGCTATGCAGTATGAATGCTGGCCGCTGTAATTTTACTGTCCTAACATTTTTGTCATGCCCTTGTTTCCAGGTCGACACAACCCAAGTCGCGAAGGAAGTCGATCGGATGATCACCATCATCATGCACTGGTAGATCGAGTACGGCGAGACATTTGGAGGCGGGGTCAGCAAGCTTCTGTCCCGATTCATTAAGGATCACGGCGGGGACAATCGGGCGTTGGTGGTTGAAGGGATTGACGGGGATGGACGGCCAACATCTCATCGTTTCGAACTAAGCGAGGCACCAATCAAGAAGCACAAGTTTGGGGGCTCGCTTGCGGACTGTGTGAAGTTTTGCACGCGTTGCGCGTCGAGGCAGAGCTTTAGGTTGAGCTGGCCCAGCCCCCCGTCCTTCCGTGGGAGGCACGCCAGGTACGCGCTCCAGAGGATAAAAATCTTCTCTTCTGCCGCTTCCCCCGCCGAGACGAAAGCGTGGCAGAGCTTCCTGATTTTTTCCCACACTTCGTCCGGCGGCGAGTAGACCTGCGCCTGAAACATCAGCACCGGCAGGACGTAGCAGCTGACAACCGCCACTCTTGCCGTCGTCGTGAGATATTGCGTTTCCCACTTCCTTAATTCCTCCTTTATCCTTTCGTAAGCCTTCCCCCAGGATGGACCCGGGTCTCCGTTAGGCGTGATCCACACCCCCAAGAGCCTCTCCGGCTCTTCCGGCTCCGACCACTTGTACGGGATGTCCGCCGGCACCGGTGCCCCCCTGTTGCATCCCAGCGGCACCACCACCAATTTGTCACAGTTCACCTTCAGCCCCGACTGTTTACCGAAGGCATCCAACACCTCCACCGCCTTCCTCAGCTGAGCTTCCCCTTTCAACAGAAACGAAGTATCGTCGGCGTAGCCCACATATGCGAGCGGCTCCTTTCCAGCCGGGCCAATCCCCAACCTCTCCCGTTGCGTGACTCTGCAAAGCGGCTCAAGCGCACAAAGGAAGAGGTACGGCGCCAGAGGGCATCCCTGCCTGACGCCTCTGTTCATCTCCACCCTGTCGCTTAACCACCCGTTAATGATGACTTTTGTTCGTGCTTCTGCGTGCAGGCCCCTGGTCCAGCTGATGAACCTTTCGGGCACTCCCAGCTCTTTCATGACCTTGAAGAGGAAGGCCCGCGAGACCGTGTCATATGCCTTCTGAAAGTCTACCAGCAGCAGCAGCCAGTCCTCCTTGCCACTGTTCGCCGCCTCCACCGCGTCCGCTACCACCGACACTGCATCTGCCAGGCTCTTCCCCGGTAAGAACCCGTGTTGTTCTTTTGACAGAACTTTGCCCAGCACCTTTTTAAGTCTCGTAGCCATGACCTTCGTAACCAGCTTGTACATGACGGACAGTAGGGTGATGGGGCGGTAGTTCCCCAGCTGGTCTGTTGGCCCCTTCTTGTCACAGCGGTCGAGAGGCTCTCCGGCATCGTCGCCCTCCCGGCGAACTCCCCGACAAAACCCATCACGTGTTCTTTAAGCAGATCCCAGTGCAGGATGAAATACTCCGCCGGCAACCCATCCTGATCCCCTTCAGGAGGCTCTCCAGCGCCTGTTTGACCTCCTCCTCTATCCAGTCTGCGCCTAGGAGCGCGGCATCCGCCTCCGAGAACTTCGCGCCTTCCGAGAAGGCCCCCCAGTCCATCTTTTCTTCCGGTTCAACCTCACTGAAAGCTCTTTTGAAGTGATCCGCGGCCGCCTTCAGTACCTCCTTCGTCCCCTGGTAAACCGCTCCTCGATGTGAGATCTCCCGTATAACCGTCCGTTTTTTTATTTTTGCCGACAAGTAAGGCGACGGGCCTCCCCGTTTAGCTCCACCCTGATTCCCGCCAGAACTTGCATCCGGTCTTTGCAGCTCTGCAGATACGCTTCCAGGTGCGCTTCCTTTCGTACTAGCCTGCTTTGCGCCCTCCTGTCATCTGGATACCGCATCACTTTGTGCCGTAGGCGCTCCACCACGCCTTCCAGGTATAAGACCGTCGCCTTTACCCTCTTTCTCTCCTCCCGCGAGTACTCCCTTAATCCCATGCTGAGCAACTTCAGTTTCTTCCCGAGGTCGACCTCTTCCTCTTTCTCCAAAATTTTTAGAATGCTGGAAGTCACCGTGCTGACCCCCCTCCTTTGTGCCTGCTTCGCGTGCAGCCAGGACCCTGATCCACTGGTGCCGCCACCGCAAGCGCAATCTTTATGCCAAACCAGTGGTCCGACAAACCCTTCGGTATCTTGGCGTGGCGCGCATCCGCCAGCAACCCGAGCAGCGAGAAAGACACCAAGCCCCGGTCAATGCGCGTGCTCGCCTTAGACGCCCTGTCCCTGAACGTGTACTCCGGGCAGTTTGGATGTAGCACCCGGAAGGCATCTCTGAGGTCCTCTGCCCGCCAGAAACTCAGCAACCTCTGATTCTCATTTCCCGAGCCTGACCGCGACGTACGATCCAACTCTGGGTCCTCCATCACCGGTTCTTGTCCCCCTGTGCTGGATGTGTATGCGTGATGTTCGCAGGAGCGTGGGGTGGAACTACCTGACGAGGTCGGTGCCGGCGGTAAGAGCAGCACTGCAGGTGCTGGATCTGGAGAACAGCTGGTTCATCGGCAAGTTCCCATCCACCGCCAACTGGGCCTTCTTCACCGCGCGTGCCAACTGCTTCACGGACCCCACACCATGCAAGAACAACAACAACCAGGGCATCATGCAGCGCCCCTCCTGTGCCATCTGCAGCAGCGCGGACGGCACGGGCACGCTGTGCAGCAGCAACATCCCGTGCTAGCCCGACCCCATTGTAGTCAAGGCTGCCACGGCCGTGCCCACCCCCTCCACGCCCGTGCTCGCCCTCACCTGCCCTCCCGTTCCGCCCGTCACCACGGATGCCACTGCCGGTACGTGTGCGGCTGGGCCTCGTGCTGCTGCTAGAATCGCACATAAGTGTTGCCATGACCAACAGCATGCTGCTTGAACACAGTTACTCATGTGCTCCCTCACGCCTCGCACTGCTGCTGCCCATGTGCCCACCGCCCCCACCGCCCCCATGCACAGCGTCAGCGCTGATGAACATCAAGATGGCGCTGGGCGTCACCACCACCGACTGGGCGCCAACCTCCTCCTGCATGCCTCTCGGCAGCTCGGGTGGCGGCAGCTTCAATGGCGTTCAGTGTAACGCGCTTGGCAACCCCGTCAGGATGTGAGCACCACGCACCATGCCTTGCTGTGGCTGCTCTTGTCCGACAGTTTTATGGCTCGTTTTGCCTTCAGTCAATCCATTTTCTTCCCTTGTTCCTGCACCAACCCCCCTCTCCTGCACTACCACCCTAGGTAACCAGTAGCTGTAAGGCATTCTGCGTGCTGACATCACCGAGCTCATGGCCCTCACGTTCATGTAAGCACTTCCACTCATGCAAGCACAACTTCTCCTTGCACAGTCACATGCTACCGTGAGTGGTATCATGCTCACTCAAAACTTCCTGTCTGGCAATGCACAGTTTCTCTCATTCGCCTTCCTACATCCCCCTCTCCCCCCATCCCCCCTCCCTCCCTCTTCCTCTCCTCTCATGTGTGTGTGGCACTGGGTGCGGGGTGATGCAGCTCGCTCAAGTCGAACCTCTTCAGGGCACGTCTCGACAAGTTCGCCAGCAGGATTCTCTCGCTGCCCAACCTCGCAGTGCTGTAAGTCGCCTCCCACCCTCGCACTGCACTGGATCTCCGCCTCTTCCGGAAGTCACTGCTCATTTCACAGTACATCTTGTCTTGCCAGCTCACGCAACACCACATCTTGACTTGCTGACTTACCACCCTCCGTTTCTTCCTCTGGCTTCCACTGTGTGTGTGTGTGTGTGTATGTGTGTATGTGTGTGTGTGTATGTGTGTTTGTGTATCTGTGTGTGTGTATGTGTGTGTGTGTGTATGTGTGTGTGTGGAATGCCATTTGTTGGCCTTGGATGTTTGAATTGGCATAGTTTGTGAACTTGGAATTAGAGTTTTTTGTTTCACTTGAGATGTCATTCGTTTGTCTCAAGGCCTTTGTAAAATTGCAAATCACGATTTTCCAGTTATCAATTTGCACGCGTCTACGAAATATTCTTCCCTGCGCTTATAATCGAGGACTGGATATACCAGTACAGTGTGTTGGAGTAAGGCGAAAGTCGCCTTTAAGCATTCCATAACAGACCCTCACCCATCAGGGCTAGCCCCCCCAAAAAAAAAATTTGAGGTGGATACCTTATCCTGAATTGTCAGTGTAACAACTAATGGAATCCTGCCTTATCAGGGTAACATTTGCTAAGATTTTGAAAGTGCTACGGTGCTTCTTTTGTACTTTACAACAAGCTCACATCACATGTATTGAAAGGGACTTTGTTTCCAATAATAACAAACCATAGATCATTAATTGTATCCAGCATCCTCGTCCTCATCATCACTTAACTATACCCTGCTGCAAGTGATCTTTGCCTTTGCTACCATCACCACCACCATGCTTCTTCGAGGCATCCACGGGATTGCCCTTACGCTTGGTTAAGCGGCGCTTCTTCGTGCTGCGCCACAGCTCCACGATGTCACTCCACTCGACGTCGTACTCCAGCAGGCTGAGAGTCATGAGGTCTCCAAGCTTCGCGTTGTGCAGGCCGGTCCGCTGCCAACTCTTGATAAGGTTTTGTCGGGAGAAGCCGTTTCGCACTCCACAGTGCTGATCGGCAACACCGCCACTGCTGCCTGTCAGAATGAGAACAACGGAATGATTGAACTAGCAAGCAGTTGGGTACAAGTAGGAAACCTAGAAGTGTTGTACCCTATATGAACTACCCCACTACAGCCTACACAGACTATAGCATATAAGTTTGACACACCCCCATAGGCAAAGTGGGGGAGAACAAGAGGTCACAAGACCGGTCAAGAGAGGCAAAGCAAGCTCAGGGTGGATCACGACGTCACCACGCATTCCGAGCACAAGCAAATGGCCACAAGGCCAGTTCACATGCAGAGTTATAGAAATGGGAACAAGCAATACAGTGATCACAACCTAGCAAGTGTAAGCATGTAGGTATATGTATAGAGATCACAGTACAAGCAGAGTCAAGAAGTAAGCAAGTGAAGCACAGTAGGCACAAGGCCTAGAACAGTACAGAAACGCTGATGATCACAAGGCTGGAGTGGCTTGGTGAAGACAACAGCAGTGTTGGCCTGAGTGGCCACGTAAGCAAGACGAAGCTGACCACGCTGCTGCAACTCTCGAGCAAGGAAGTAGCGCAGAGCGATGTGCTTCGTTCTGTGCTCCAGTCTGTGCTCCTGACACAAGGCAATCATGGCCTTGTTGTCGACGTACAGCACTGGAGGAGAACGAGGCCGCTCTCCCAGGTCGGTCAGCAGGTAGGTGAGCCAGCGTAACTCCTGTGCTGCCATGGCCCCTGCGTAGATCTCAGCCTCACAGCTGGAGCTGAGAACAGAAGAAGAGCGGGTAGACCGCCAAGAAACAGAGCCGGAGCCAAGGCTGAAGGTGTAACCCTGTGACGACCGCTGCGTAGCCAAGTCATCAGCCCAAGAAGCGTCTGCGTGACCAGTGAGGACAACTCGAGCCCGTCCTCCAAGCATGAGCCCCATGCCCGACGTACTGCACAAGTAGCGCAACACCCTCTTAGCGGCATCCATGTGCTCCTTCCTGTGTCGGCCAGGAGCGACATATCGTGCTAGGATGCTAAGAGGGTAGGCCAGGTCAGGTCGAGTGCAGGTCATCAGGTACATGAGGCAGCCCACAAGCTCTGGATACGGGCCACTCAGCTCTACGGATTCGTCCGAAGGTGGAGCTGAGAGCGAGTGACCGGTAGGCAGAGGAGTGGACTGTGGCGAGGAGTACGTGAAGCGGAAGCGCTGAAGGACCTGCTGCACCATGTGTGACTGAGTCAGGGTAATGGTGCGCTGTGCTCTGTCCCGGGTGATCCGCAAGCCAAGATAGCTTGTCAGCTCACCCAGGTCTGTGCACGTGTGTCTCTTCTGCAGCTCCGACATCACGTGGGCGAGTCCCTCAGTGTCAGAAGTAACAAAGACCAAGTCGTCTACGTACACGAGAACGTAGAACGGCGGCAGAGTGGTGTCGGTGCGTAGAAACAGCGACGGGTCAGCAGTAGAAGGAGCAAACCCAAGAGCAGCAAGAGTAGTCCTCAGTGTGTCGTGCCACTCACGGGGTGCCTGGCGGAGACCGTAGACTGGCCGCCGGAGGCTCCACTGGGTACCAGCAGGAAACGACCCAGTGAAGCCAGGTGGGCGGCGCAGCCAGATCTCCTCGTGCAGGCTGCCCTGTAGGAAACCAGTGCTGAAGTCAAGAGAGTGGAGCTCGTAGTCACGCTGAGCGGCGACGTGCAGCAGAACCCGAGGAGTGGTCATCTTCGGGGTCGGGGAGAAGGTCTGGAAGAAGTCAACTCCCTCTCGCTGACTGAAGCCTCGTGCAACGTAACGCGCCTTGAAGACAGGCGGAGAACCCGGCGGCCGCTTCACCCTGAAAATCCACATGCCACTGCCGATGTTCGCCCCAGGTGGGGGAACCTCGTCGACGTAGGTGCCTGTGGACTTCCAGGAAGCAATCTCTGCGTCCATGGCTGTCTGCCATTGAGAGGAGTAGGGACCCTCTATCGCCTCTGCGTAAGAGCGCGGGGTCGGGATGTCTGGTGCATCCGGGTCTCCCTCAGGGGCAATCAGCATGGACACGAGATGAGGTAAAGCAGCGGCAAAGCACTCAAACTCCTCCTGTCTGTCCTCAAGGACGTCCGTGCTAAGAGCACACTCACCCCCGACGGACGGAGGAGAGACAGACTCAGACTCAGCAACAAGACTAGCAGCGTAGTCTAGACGACAGGCGGCAGCAAAGTCAACAAGCTCAGCAACTAGAGCAGACGCAGCAGTGGACTCAAAGGAAGGGTCAGTGACAACAGTGGCGAGGAAACGGGTGACAGTGGGACTAGCAGCACGAAGGGAGTCAGACTCCGGGTCCGGACCGTCAGGAAGAGAGGACGCAGGAGGAGACAGCAGAGGGACACGCTGTGGAGCAGTGGAAGGACGCAGAGTCATATAGTGAGTGCCAGGGACAGGAGGAGGACGCTGACGCGGAACACGACCAGTGCGGACAGCGCGAACAGGCGACTCAGGACGAGACTCAGGCGACGCAGGACGAGACTCAGGCGCACGACGCTCCGTAAGACCTCTAGTCGGTTCAGAGTAAGGAGAAGGGCCAGGCAGTGGAGAGGCTGGCAGTAACTGCGGCTGCGACTGGACAGGCGGTGGACTCAGTAAGGGAGGAGGAGGAGGACCAGTAGAAAGCGGTAGGCAAGAACCTGCTGAAGGAGCGGAACGTAGTAAGGCCGCGGCCGTGCAGCGCCTCCAGAAACAGCAGAGACAGCACCAGTACCCTCTGCTCCAGGGTCTCCATCTCTAACTCCCGCAGCACCACCAGCTGCAGCACCTCCAGCAGCACCAGCTCCAGCAGCACCTCCAGCAGTAACAGCTCCAACACCTCCAGCTCCAACTCCTGCAGCACTACCAGCCCCAGCAGCTCCAGTACCTCCAGTACGAGCACCTCCGGGACCAGCGGCTCCAGCACCTCCAGCGGCTCCAACACCAGCAGGGCCTCCTGCAGCGGCAGTACCTCCAGCACGAGCACCTCCAGGACCAGCGGCTCCAGCAGCTCCAGCACCAGCAGTACCTCCAGCTGCTCCAGCAGCTCCAGCACCAGCAGCACCTCCAGTGGCTCCAGCAGCACCTCCAGCGGCGTCAGCACCTCCAGCGGCTCCAACACCAGCAGGACCTCCAGCAGCGCCAGTACCTCCAGCACGAGCACCTCTAGAACCAGCGGCTCCAGCAGCTCCAGCACCAGCGGTACCTCCAGCTGCTCCAGTAGCTCCAGCACCAGCAGCACGGCTACAGCGTCGAGCGTACCACTCACGCAGCCGCTGTGGAGAGAGGGGCTCCCGCCGTGACGATACACCCGAAGGACCTCCAGACACAGCACGCTCAGGCACAGCACCCCCAGACTCAGCACCCCCAGGCTCAGCACCCCCAGGCTCAGTACGCTCAGGCTCAGCACCCCCAGGCTCCGCACCCCCAGACTCAGCAACCCCAGGCTCAGCACCCCCAGGCCCCGCACCCGAATGCTCAGCACCCCTAGCAGCACCAGAGTCAACAGCTACCTCGACCGGCTCGACAGGGTCTACCTGGGACACACCTGAAGGGGCAGGACCCTGAGGGGGGAGGGGGTCTACCGGAGGAGTACTTGGTGCTAGGAAGAGCGGCGGGGGGGGGAGAGGGGCAGTGCGGTAGCAAAAGAGACGGTAGTAAGAGACCGACTCGTCAAACGTGACGTCCTGAGAGGACAGAACACGGCGCGAGGTGGGGTGGTAAAACTGCCACCCAGGCGCGTCAGGGGGGAAGCCAAGGAAAACGCACGGAACAGCACGAGAGGACAGCTTGTCCGTAGAAGTATCGCGGACAAAAGCTCGAGATCCCCAGACACGGTACACAGACTCATCACCAACCTTCCCCGTCCACCGCAGAGTAGGTGTGGTCTCCGGCAAGGAGACACGAGGCTGAAGGTTGATCTGATGCGCAGCGTACTGAACAGCGAACAGCCACAGAAAATGGGGAGCAGCCGCACGGATCGTGGACGTGCGAGCAACGTCCATGACCATGCCAATGCGGTGCTCAGCAATCCCATTTTGCTGTGGGGAGGCCGGATGCGTGAACGTCTGGCGGATGCCCTCCGTACGACAGAAAGCCCTCAGAAGGTCGGAGGAAAACTCACCACCTCTGTCTGAGTGCAGACGCAGAACAGGAATGTCCGAGCCGAAACTCTCTCTGAGCTGGAGACGAGCAGCGCGGATCCAGTCGATCAACACCTCAGTGACTTCACCCTTGCGGCGCAAGGGGAAGACTGTGGTGTAGCGCGAGTAGTCGTCAACGACCAGCAGGAAGTAACGCTCGTGACCCTGTCCACGGACGCGGGCTGGGCCCCACACGTCCATGTGGAGAGTCTGCAGAGGAGCCTCTGTCGGAGGAAACTCAGAGGAGTGAGGAGCGGCGCGCAGCCGGCCCTCAACACAAGGAACACAGGTACGGGCAGGCCCCGGAGGAAGGGGAGGGAGGGACGGGGGGAGACCTGAGACAAGGACACGGGAGGCCATACCTCGGAGACGAGGCAGGGAGGGGTGACCAAGGCGGTGGTGCCAAAGAAGAGTCTCGTGTGACAGAGGACGACACGAGCAGGGGGCAGACGCCGGACTAGACTTGGACGCAGCAGCAAACACCTGACCAGACGCGGCTACCTGACCAGACGCAGTGACAGGAGGAGACACAGTAGTCAGTGTGTAGAGGCTCGACCCAGGCCAACGGGTGAACGTGGCCAGGTGGCGGCCCGTCCGAGAGCAAGTACAGTGGGTCACACGCTGACCTCCCGGGGTGAACTGGTCAACCCACACGTCCTGGAGGTCAGCTCCACTCACCAAGTTCGTAGAGAACGAGGGGAGGTGGAGTCCCGACAGTAAGCCCGACGGGGCCGCAGGACACGGTAGAACTGTGGAGGAGTGCGCAAGGACTGGGCCCCCAGAGGGGTCAGCCAGGGAGACTGCAACCGGCCGACTGAGCGGCGTGAGTGTGGTGCTATCGCGAAAGAAGGAGCGCGAAGCACCTGAGTCAAGTGTGAAGGTGTGCAAGGCCTCAGTATGTGCAGTACCAGAGAGAGCAGACTTACTAGCACCTGTAGCAGCAGACTCACTAGCACCTGGAGCAGTAGACTCACTAGCACCTAGAGCAGCAGCCTCAATGCCCGGGTCGGGCGGAACACACAGGTAACAGTCACCCTCAGCACTATCAGTCACAGCATACATGGCAGCAAGAATAGCATCGAAATCAAGATCAAAGATAGCAACATTCTGCTTCAGCAGATCACCCCAGCGGGGGAGCTCAGCGCCGTCAGGGAATTGCGCACGCCAGTTGCAGTCAGGCGACCGAAGCAGCGCTGCGAAGTGTGCGGCAGTCCGCACGTCTCTCCACGGCGCCCGCCTGTGCGAAGAACGTAAGTGCAGGGACCAACAACCCCAGCCCCCCCACGCCCAGCGTACCACTCACGAAGCTGCAGGGGCGAAAGGGTCTCACGGGAACGCGGCTGCTGCTGGCGCGGCAATCGCCAAAGCCTCCACGCTGTGCGGTACCTCCTCGGCCAGCACCACCACCGCCTCCACCTCCACCGCCGCTGCCGCTGCCTCCACCACCTCCACTGCCGCCCCCACTCCCGCCACCACCACCACCCCCTTCGCCCCCTCCACCACCTCCACCGCCTCCCCCTCCGTCCCCTCCACCACCCCTGCCCCCCTTGCCCTTGCTGTTGCGGCGCCTCCCACTAGGAGCAGACGTAGCCCCGACCTCCTCAGTGCCAACGAGGTCGACAGCAGCAGCAGAAGCAACAGAGGGGAGAAGGGGGACGGGGAAACACCCCTCAAAGAAAGGGGCGCGAGGGTCGCCGCGAGAAGCACCTACAGCTACAATACTCTTCTCTGCTGCAGTAAGGCGCTCCTCAAGCAGGTCGACGGTGAGCTCAGTGGGGCAAAGGGAGAGAAAGTGGTCCCTGACTGAAGAGAGAGAGTCAGGGAGACGGGTGACTAGGTAGTAGAGAGTGATGTACATGGGGGGGGGGGGGTTCTTGGCACAGAACTCAGTGGGAAGCGCAGCGCGGTAGCGGGTGTCACTAGTGCGGAGGTGAGTAATGAGGTCAGCGACTGTGGCAAAGGCAGCAAGGTCAGGGAACAGGTACGGCAGCATGAGGCGGCTGAGAGCAGCAGTGGCAGGGGAGGAGTAGCGCGCGACAACAGCGTCATACAAAGACTTTGCAGTCTTGTACTGGCCAAAGTGCGCGCGCTCAGTAGACGGCATGTGACTACGAACAGCAAGACGAGTAACAGCGTCACGAGTAGTCCACTGCGAGCGAACCGTACTGTCAGCAGTGGCAGCAGGTGCAGGAGAGACACCGGACGTGTGATCGAACAGGGAGACTCCGTCCTTGGAGTCGCACTGGAGAAACAGCTGTAGGTCATCTACCCAAACCTCGAAGTCAACAGCACGACCCTCAGCATCAAAGGTAAGAACATTAGGACTAGCCATAGCGACAGAAGCAGCAGTAGCGGCAGAAGCAGCAGTAGCAGCAGAAGCAGCAGGGGCAGGGCAGTGCGGCTCAGTAGGGCGGCGCGGCTCGGTAGGGCGGCGCGGCTAGACTGGGCGGCTCGGCTCGGCTGGGCGGCGCGGCTCGGCTGGGCGGCGCGGCTCGGCTGGGCGGCGCGGCTCGGTTGGGCGGCGCGGCTCGGCTGAGCGACGCGGCTCGGCTGGGCGGCGCGGGTGCTTACCAGGGGCGGGTGCAGGGCAGGGCCGCAGCTGGCGATTAGGTCAGGGCCGCGACTGGGGCGGCAGCAGGGCAGGGCCGCGACTGGGCGGCGGTAGAGCAGGGCCGCGACTGGGGCGGCCGCAGGGCAGGGCCGCGACGGTGAGGCCGCGACGATGAGGCCGCGACGGCGGCTGCAGGTGCGTCAGCGGCAGGGCAGGGCCGCGACAGGTGCTGCAGGTGCGACGGCGGCTGCAGAGCAGGGCGCGACAGCGGGGCCGTGACGGTGGCTGCAGGTCAGGGGCCGCGACTTGGGGCGACAGGGCAGGGCCGCGACGTAGGGCGGCAGGAGAGGGCCGCGACGGGCGGCAAAGCAGGGCCGCGACGGGCGGCAAAGGAGGGCCGCGACGGGCGGCGGATTAGGTCGCGACGAGCGGCGACAAGGCAGGGCCACGATGGGCGGCTCAGGCAGGGTCACGACTAGCGCGACAGCAAGGCAGGGCGCGCGACGGCACAGGAGAGGCAGGCGCGACAGCGCGCTTCGGGCAGGTAAGACAGTTTCAGTGGTGGGCCCTAAAAAAAAAACGTTCCCACGGAGGGAACCTGCTTAGAATACCATGTCAGAATGAGAACAACGGAATGATTGAACTAGCAAGCAGTTGGGTACAAGTAGGAAACCTAGAAGTGTTGTACCCTATATGAACTACCCCACTACAGCCTACACACACTATAGCATATAAGTTTGACACTGCCCATAGCCGCACCATGTTGGGGTAGCTCCGAGGCCACTCGCCTGTGGCCATCATCGCTTTCAGGCCCGCATGAAAGGGCTGCTCCTCCTTCGGCGCCCCGGAAAGAACTGGCAAGAAGGTCCGCATTTCCCTTCTTGCCTCGTGTTTCGTAACATCTGGTGGACAGGTAACAGATAACCGGGCAACTTATTACACCTCAACAACAAGCGATGGCTCATCCGTGTTTAGCTCGACAACAAATGATGGCACTGAACGATAACAAAAAGAGGGTGGGATTATTAAACAGAAGGCGTTGGCACGTCCTCGTTAAATAGTCTCACCTGGTACTACTTGTTCTCGCTCGCGCGCATGAAAGAGGGTGAAGAGGCCGTCCAGATGCTCAAGACACTCCGCGTCTCTCGCCTCTCTTCCTCGCGGCCACGTTCACGGCATGAAGAGTTTCGCAGCGTTGAGGCTTGACAGACTACCGAGATGGAAGTTGAGGTTGTAAATTAACTCTGTCACGAACGAGCGACACGTCCTCGTGCACGGCTGGAGGTCGCCGACGTACGAGGTGTAGCCGGGAATGGGCTCCTTGTGCAGGGTGACCTCATGGGTGCGCGGCTGACCATCAGCGATGTCACCACCCGGTACATTGTCGGGTCCAGCCGCTCAAGAAGGACCACCACCGCCGGGAGAACCTTCACCAGACGAGCGATGGCGTCACCACGACTCAACCACCGGATCGCGTAGATGCCCTGCACCTCCAGAATCGTCTGCGATAACATATTTTGCAGACCATGGAAGGTCGCGTGAGAGTTGTAGGAGCAGCCGAGATGTTCAGCCACAGCACGAATGACGGAGTCGACCGGGCCGAGTTCAGGGAGGGCGGTCGCATAGTCTTTGGCAGCTAGTGGCTCCCTGCCAAGGGTTTAGGATAGAACACGCAAGAGTTAGGTAAGTCGATTTTTATAAGCTGAAGCGGACTCACCGGTGTGCGATGTAGTGGGTCGAAACCAAATGGGGGATGGATATGCGAAGTCGAGCAACAAGACCCGTGCTGCCGCCGATCATCACTATGGCGCCGTCGGTGCTGATTCCCGTGACTTTGCTCAGGTCGATGTTGACGCTCTCCAAGTACCTGGTTAGGACTCCGTAGAGGGACCCTGCGTCACACTTGTCAACTGTTAGAAGTGTGAGAAATTCGGTTGCTACCACATGCTCGCGAAGAAACGTCACGAACACGATCATGTGCTTCCCTCGCACACGATCGGTACTCTCATTGCAACTTAATCCGATGAACGGGCTCGAGTCGATGTACTCGCGCTGTTGTACCTGCAAGTGGGACAACACTGAGATGTGAGTACTTCGTTCACAAAAACAAAAATAAATAGAATCAAATTCAAAAATACATTCTTACGTGGTGTAGTACGTGTCAGAATAACAGCTAGAAAGTAGAAACAGGAAAGAGGAGGTTCACTAGCAAACATTGGGATACATATAGCAAACCCTAACAGGGCTGTACTCACTATAGAGTACCCCACTGCAGACTAGAGAAACATAACATTCTGACACACCCCCATAGTCAAAGTGGGGTATAATCAGCACAGCAAGCAGTCATAGAGGAGATAGGAGGCGACGGCTGAAGCTGCAGCACAGCAAGATACTTGTTCACAAGTACAAGCAAAGATAGAGGCATTCACAAAAGGGCAAGTGAGGAGGAGGAGGCGGGACTGTGAGAGGAGAGGAGATAGGAGGCGACGGCTGAAGCTGCAGACACACGGGCAACAGGAGCAGCGCGCACGGTGGCTACCGGAGCAAAGGGCCCCGGAGTACAGGAGTAACTGGCTCTGCGGCTAACTCTGAGCGGCAGGAGCAACGGACCCACGGGCGACTGACGCAGCAGGCTCGCTGGGCTACCGGAGCAGAGCCCCGGACTACTGGCGCTGCTGACGACACGACGGCAGCCTCCGCTCAACCTCCCCCAACTGTCCCACCCCCCTTTCACACACCCCTTGCTGCACCCCTAGCTCCACTCCCACGTCACCCCCCTAGCGCTGTCAGAATGTTGTATTTGTCTAGCCTGCAGTGGGGTGCTCTATAGCGAGTACAGCCCAATCTAGGGTTTCCTATATGTACTCAACTGCTTGCTAGTGAAACCCCTCCTTTCTTCATTCTTACTTTCTACTGCTAGTTCTGACAAGCGCCACTCCCTCGGCTCCCACACACCCACCCCCCTCAGCGGCAGCTGCAGCAGTGGGAGACAGAGGAGGAGGAGGAGCAGGGGACGGCTCACACACCTGCCACCCCCATACCCGCCACCCCAATACCCCCAACGCAGGGCAGAAACGCGGGCAGCAGCTGGGGCGGCGTGTGAGCGGAAGCGGGGTGGCGCGCGGGCCCACAGGGCGCCTCGACGAGCGACGGGAGGGGGCGACGCGCGGGCTCCAAGGGCGCCGCGACGGGCGACGGGAGGGGCGACGCGCGACCCCCCAGGGCGCCGCGACGGGCGACGGGCAGGGCGACGCGCGGCCCCCCAGGGCGCCGCGACGGGCGACGGGCAGGGCGGCGCGCGGGCCCCCAGGGAGCCGCGACGGGCGACGGGAGGGGGGGCAACGCGCGGGCCCCCAGGGCTCCGCGACGGGCGATGGGCAGGGCGACGCGCGGCCCCCCAGGGCGCCTCGACGGGCGACGGGCAGGGCAGCGCGCGGGCCCCCAGGGCGCCGCGTGAGGGAGTAAACCGCCGCGCGCCTCGGGGCGCACGGCGGGCAGAAAACCGCCGCGCGCCCCGAGCGCGCGGCGGGCAGAAAACCGCCATGCGCCCCGAGCGCGTGGCGGGAAGAAAAAACGTCGCGCGCCACGGGGCGCGCGACAGACAGGACAGCAGCGGAAGCAAGTGGGCCCACAGGCCAGGAGCGTAGTCGCTCTGATAGCATGTCAGAATAACAGCTAGAAAGTAGAAACAGGAAAGAGGAGGTTCACTAACAAACATTGGGATACATATAGCAAACCCTAACAGGGCTGTACTCACTATAGAGTACCCCATTGCAGACTAGAGAAACATAACATTCTGACAGTACGAGCCATAGCCACTCTTGGGGAAGCCAGGAGTGCCACGGCTGGTGAGATGCCTGACAAGCTGCACCCACATCTCGATGGGTGCGTCAGTCTTGACGATGAAGAACAGCGTCTCCAGAGGGTGTCAAATGTTGTATATGTTTGTGTTCTGTAGGCTATAGTGGGTTTAGTCTTAGGGGGTACAACTTCTAGGTTTTCCTACTTGTACTCCCAATCTTGTTAGTTCAATCACTTCTCTCATTCTGACATGGTATTACGAGCCTAGGTTAGGAACCTAGGACCGACCGTTCCTAAGGGCCCACCGTTCCGCTAGTAGCGCCCTCGTGCGCCCTTTCTTACTCGCGCCCTCGTGCGCCTCGTTCCTAGTGCGCCCTCGCGCGCCCCATTTTTTCGTTCGCGTAGCCCACTAGCCGCCCGCGCGCGGCCCGTTTTTCGCGCGTGTCGCCTGCTAGTCGCCCGCGCGCGGCCCTTTTCTCGAGCGCGCGACCCCCTAGCCGCCCACGCGGTCGACGCCGCCCACGCGTAGCCCGCCCTGGCCTTGCGCGGCCCCTAGCGCAGCCCTCGTGCTGCCCGTCGACCGGAGCGCGCCGCCGCCTCGCCCTCGTAGGCCGCCGCCCGTTCGTAGGCCGCCACCCACACGTAGGCCGCCGCCCGCACGTAGGCCGCTGCCCGCACGTAGGCCGCCGCCTCGAACCGCGCGCCAGCCCACCCTCTCTGCCCGAGCCGCGCCGCGCCGTCCTGCCCGAGCCGCGCCGTCCTGCCCGAGTCGCACCGCCCTGGCCGAGCCGCGCTGCCCTACTGTGCACCACCTGCAGCACCTGCTGCTCCTGCTACTGCTACTGCTACTCCTGCTACTGCTACTACTGTTCCTACTGCTGCTACTGCCACTATGGCCAGTCCTACCGTTCTCACTTTTGACGCTGAGGGCCGTCCGATCAAGTTTGACGTTTGGCTCGATGACCTTCACCTGTTCCTCCAGATCACTGCCAAGGATGATGTTTCCCTGTTTGACCACACGTCCGGCGTAGCCCCCGCTCCTGCTGCTACTGCTGACAGTACAGCTCGCTCACAGTGGCAGACCCGTGACCTCACGCTCGCCTAGCCGTTCGCAGCCACCTGCCGTTAGATGAGCGCGAGCACTTTGGCCAGCATAAGACCGCTAAGAAGCTGTACGATGCTGTAGTTGCGCGCTACTCCTCCCCTGCTACTGCTGCGATAGGCCGTCTCTCGCAGCCCTATCCTTTCCCCGATCTGTCCGCCTTTGCCACTGTAGCTGACCTCATCACTCACCTCCGTACTAGTGATCTCCGCTACCGTGCCGCACTTCCTCCTGATTTCCTCGCCAAGAACCCTCCCCCGATGTACCTCACACTCTACCACCTAGTCACTCGCCTCCCTGACTCTCTTCGCGCTGTCAGGGACCACTTTCTCGCCCTCTCTCCCACTGACCTCACTGTCGACCTGCTCGAGAAGGAGCTCCTTGCAGCTGAGACTAGCATTGTAGCTGTAGGTGCCTCTCGTGGCGACCCTCGCACTCCCTTCTTTGAGGGATGTTCCCCCTCCCCCCTTCTCCCCTCCATTGCATCTGCTACTGCTGTCGACTTCCTCGGTGCTGAGGAGGTCGGGGCTGCGTCTGCTCCTAGTTGGAGGCGCAAGGGCGGCAAGGGAAAGGGGGGTAAGGGTGGCGGAGGTGGAGGCGGGGGTGGCGGTAGTGGAGGGGGTGGAGGAGGCGGGGGTGGTGGCGGTGGTGGGAGTGGTGCTGGTGGTGGGGGGGTCAGTGGCGGAGGCGGGGGTGGTGGCGGCGGCGGTAGTGGGGGTGGCGAGGGTGGTGGTGGTAGTGGTGGCGGCGGTGGAGCTGGTGGCGGGCGCGGTGGAGCGGTGCAGCGTGGAGGGTTCGGTGGTGGCCAGAGGCAGCAGCAGCAGCGTCCCAGCGAGACCCCGTCCTCCCAGCAGCTCCGTGAGTGGTACTCTCAGCGTGGGGGGTCTGGGGGTGGAGGTACCTGCCCGTACCTTATCCGCACAGGTGACCGCACTAGCCAGACCTGTGGGAGGTTCCACACGGCACACCGCTGCTTCTTTCGTCTCGACGACGCCTGGCGTGCGCAGTTTCCTGATGCCACTGAGCTGCCCCGCTGGGCTGATCTGATGAAAATGAACATTGATATCTTTGCTCTTGACTTTGATGCTATCCTTGGTGCCATGTATGCATTGACTATTAGTGCTGCGGGTGACTGTTACCTGCGTGTACCGCCAGACCCGGGTATTGGGACCAGTGAGGTAGGTGCTAGTGCGTCTGCTGCTCCAGGTCCTGGTCAGGCTACTGCTCTAGGTGCTAGTGAGTCTGCTGCTCCAGGTGCTCGTGCCTCTGCGCCTGCTGGTACTGCGTCTACTGAGGCACTGCACACCTTCACACTGGACTCGGGTGCTTCCCGCTGCTTCTTTCGTGACCGCACTGTCCTTGAGCAGCTAGCTCGGCCTGTTGCTGTCTCCCTGGCAGACCCCTCCGGGGGCCCTGTCCTTGCGACCTCCTCCACTGTCCTCCCTTGTCCTGCGGTCCCGTCCGGCACCCTGTCAGGTCTCTACCTCCCCTCGTTCTCTACGAACTTGGTGGCGGGCTCTGCTCTCCAGGACGGGGGTGTTCACCAGTTCACCCCTGCCCATGAGCGAGTGACCCACTGCACGTGTGCTCGGACGGGTCGCCACCTGGCTACCTTCACTCGGCAGCCGGGGTCGGACCTGTACACACTGACCACTGAGTCCCCTCAGGTAGCTGCGTCTACGTCTGCGTCAGGTCAGCTGTCGCCCCCCTGCTCGTGTCGCTCCCTGTCGCACGAGACCGTCCTCTGGCACCACCGCCTTGGTCACCCATCAGTGCAGCGCCTTCGTGGCATGCACTCCCGGTACCTTGTCTCTGGTCTTCCCAGGGTTCTCCCTCCCCTCCCACCCTCGCATGCTCCTCCCTGTCTTCCCTGTGTCGAGGGGCGGCAGCGCGCTGCTCCTCACTCCTCCTCGTTTCCCCCGACGACTGCTCCCCTGCAGACCCTCCACATGGACGTGTGGGGCCCAGCCCGCGTCCGTGGACAGGGTCACGAGAGGTACTTCTTGATAGTTGTTGACGACTACTCGCGCTACACCACGGTCTTCCCCTTGCGCACCAAGGGTGAAGTCCCTGATGTTTTGATCCCTTGGATCCGCGCTGCCCGTCTCCAGCTCAGCGAGAGGTTCCACTCGGACTTTCCTGTCCTGCGTCTGCACTCTGACAGAGGTGGGGAGTTTTCCTCCGACCTCTTGAGGGACTTTTGTCGTGGGGAGGGCATTGAGCAGTCGTTCACGCTTCCGGCCTCTCCACAGCAGAATGGGGTTGCTGAGCGCCGCATTGGCTTGGTCATGGAGGTCGCTCGTACCTCCTTGATCCATGCGGCTGCCCCCCACTTTCTGTGGCCGTTTGCGGTCCGATACGCTGTGCATCAGCTCAACCTCTGGCCCCGTGTCTCCGTTCCGGAGACTTCGCCGACACTGCGTTGGACGGGAGAGGTTGGCGATGCGTCGGTGTTCCGGGTCTGGGGATCTCGTGCTTTTGTCCGCGATACGTCCGCGGACAAGCTCTCCTCCCGCGCTGTTCCTTGTGTCCTCCTTGGCTTTGTCCCGGACGCGTCTGGTTGGCAGTTTTACCACGCCACCTCGCACCGTGTCCTGCCCTCTCAGGACGTCACTTTCGACGAGTCGGTCCCCTACTACCGCCTCTTCCACTACCGCACTGCCCCGCTCCCCCCCCCGCCTCTCTTCCTCGCACCAGGTGCTGCCGTCGTAGACCCCCTCCCCCCTCAGGGTGCCGCTCCCTCAGGTGTGTCCCAGGTAGACCCGGTTGAGCCTGTCGAGGTAGCTGTCGACTCTCGTCCTGCTAGGGGTGCTGAGCCTGAGCGTGTGGAGCCTGGGGGTGCGGAGCCTGGGGGTGCTGAGCCTGAGCGTGCGGAGTCTGGGGGTGCTGAGCCTGCGGGTACGGAGCCTGGGGGTGCGGAGCCTGGGGGTACTGAGCCTGAGGGTGCTGAGTCTGGGGGTGCTGAGCCTGAGAGTGCTACGTCTGAGGGTACTGAGCCTGGGGGTGCTGCGACTGACCGTGAGGCGCCTGGAGGCGCTCCCTCTTCACTGCAGCTGCGTGAGTGGTACTCGCGGTACTGCAGCCTCAGGAGGGGCGCTTCTGGGGCTAGGGGTGCTGCTGCAGCTGGTACTCGTGGTTCCCCGCCTATGCGGGAGCCGCCCTCTCCTCAGCGGCTCCGAGAGTGGTACGCTCGGCGCTGCAGTCTCCGGAGTGGCAATGCTGGTACTTTGGACCCTGGAGCTGGAGCTTCTGCTGGTGCTGAGGACCCTGGAGCTGGAGCCGCTGCTGGTGGTGCTGCTGGAGGTGCTGCTGGTGCTGGAGCTGCTGGAGGTGCTGCTGGTGCTGGAGCTGCTGGAGGTGCTGCTGGTGCTGCTGGAGGTGCTGCTAGTGCTGCTGGAGGTGCTGCTGGTGCTGGAGCTGCTGGAGGTGCTGCTGGTGCTGGCGCTGCTGGAGGTGCTGCTGGTGCTGGAGCTACTGGAGGTACTGCTGGTGCTGGAGCTGCTGGAGCCGCTGGTTCTGGAGGTGCTCATACTGGAGGTACTGGAGCTACTGGGACTGGAGCTGCTGCGGGAGTTGGAGCTGGAGGTGCTGGAGCTGCTGGAGCTGCTGGTGGTGCTGCGGGAGTTGTAGCTGGAGACCCTGGAGCTGAGGGCGCTGGTGCTGTCTCTGCTGGTTTAGGAGGAGCTGCGCGGCCGCGGCCGTACTACGTTCCGCTCCTTCAGCAAGTTCTTGGCCTCCCGCCCCCTACTGGTCCTACTCCTCCCCTACTGAGTCCACCGCCTGTCCAGTCGCAGTCACAGTTACAGCCTGCCTCTCCGCTGCCTAGTCCTTCTCCTTACGCTGGGCCGACTAGAGGTCTTACGGAGCGTTGTGAGCCTGAGTCTCGTCCTGCGTCGCCTGAGTCTCGTCCTGCGTCGCCTGAGTCTCGTCCGGAGTTGCCTGTCCGTGCTGCCCGCGCTGGTCGTCGTGTTCCGCGTGAGCGTCCTCCTCCTGTCCCTGGCACTCACTATATGACTCTGCGTCCTTCCACTGCTCCACAGCGTGTCCCTCTGCCGTCTCCTCCAGCGTCCTCTCTTCCTGCTCTTGCTGACCCGGAGTCTGACTCCCTTCGTGCTGCCAGTCCTACTGTCACGCGTTTCCTCGCCACTGTTGTCACTGACCCTACCTTTGAGTCCACTGCTGCGTCTGCTCTAGTCGCTGAGCTTGTTGACTTTGCTGCCGCCTGTCGTCTAGACTACGCCGCTAGCCTTGTTGCTGAGTCTGAGTCTGAGTCTGTCTGTCCTCCGTCCGTCGGGGGTGAGTGTGCCCTTGGCACGGACGTCCTTGAGGACAGACAGGAGGAGTTTGAGTGCTTTGCCGCTGCTTTACCTCATCTCGTGTCCATGCTGATTGCCCCTGAGGGAGACCCGGATGCACCAGACATCCCGACCCCGCGCTCTTACGCAGAGGCGATAGAGGGTCCCTACTCCTCTTAGTGGCAGTCAGCCATGGACGCAGAGATGGCTTCCTGGAAGTCCACAGGCACCTACGTCGACGAGGTTCCCCCGCCTGGGGCGAACATCGTCAGTGGCATGTGGATTTTCAGGGTGAAGCGGCCGCCGGGTTCTCCGCCTTTCTTCAAGGCGCGTTACGTTGCACGAGGCTTCAGTCAGCGTGAGGGAGTTGACTTCTTCCAGACCTTCTTTCCTACCCCGAAGATGACTACTCTTCGGGTTCTGCTGCACGTCGCTGCTCAGCGTGACTACGAGCTCCACTCTCTTGACTTCAGCACTGCTTTTCTACAGGGCAGCCTGCACGAGGAGATCTGGCTGCGCCGCCCACCTAGCTTCACTGGGTCGTTTCCTGCTGGTACCCAGTGGAGCCTCCGGCGGCCAGTCTACGGTCTCCGCCAGGCACCCCGTGAGTGGCACGACACACTGAGGACTACTCTTACTGCTCTTGGGTTTGCTCCTTCCACTGCTGACCCGTCACTGTTTCTACGCACCGACACCACTCTGCCGCCGTTCTACGTTCTCGTGTACGTAGACGACTTGGTCTTTGCTACTGCAGACACAAAGTGTCAGAACCAGCAGTAGAAAGTAAGAATGAAGAAAGGAGGGGTTTCACTAGCAAGCAGTTGAGTACATATAGGAAACCCTAGATTGGGCTGTACTCGCTATAGAGTACCCCACTGCAGGCTAGACAAATACAACATTCTGACACACCCCCATAGCCAAAGTGGGGTGTAATCAGCACAATGAGCAGGTATAGCAGGAGTTCACAATAAGAAGCAAAGCTAGAGGTAATCACAGCGGGCAAGTGAGGAGGAGGAGGGACTGTGACAGGAGAGAAGATGAGAGACGGCGGCTGAAGCTGCAGACACACGGGCAACAGGAGCTGCTGGCACAGTGGCTACCGGGACAGTGCGCCCCGGACTACTGGAGTAACTGGCTGACGGGCTACGACGAGCTACAGGAGCAACGGACCCTCGGGCGACAGGCGCAGCAGACTCTCTGGGCTACCAGGACAGTGCGCCCCGGACTACAGGTGCTGCGGACGACAAGACAGCAGCCTCCGCTCAACCTCCTCCAACTGTCCCACACACCCCCCACACACCCACTGCTTCACTCCTAACTCCACTTGCACGTCACCCCCCTAGTACCACTCCTTCGGCTCCCACACACCCACCCCCCTCAGCGGCAGCTGCACCACTGGGAGACGGAGGAGGAGGAGTAGGGGACGACGCACAGAAACTGCACCCCCATACCCCCCACCCCCAAACCCTAATTCAGGAGAACGGGCAGAAGCAGGGGTGGGGCGCCGTCAGAAGCACGGGGGACAGCGGGCAGCGCAGGGGCAGAGAAAACAGGGGGGGGGGGGGGGGGGGGGGGGGGGGGACGGGGCGGGCTTCTGCAGAGGCGGCTCGCGCGGGTCCTGGGGCGGCTGCTGCAGGTGCGGGCTGCTCCAGGGGCGGCTGCTGCACTGGCGGGCGGCTCCAGGGGCGGCTGCTGCAGGTGCGGGCGGCTCCAGGGGCTGCTGCTGCAGTGGCGGGCGGCTCCAGGGGCGGCCGCGGGGGGGGAAAACGCACGGCCCCCAGGGCGCCCCGAGGGGCGACGAGAAGGGAGCCGCGCGGCCCCCCCCCGGGGCGCCGCGACGGGCACCAGGGAGGGCGCCGCGACGGGCCCCCAGAGCCACCTCGACGGGCGACAGGGAGGGCGCCGCGCGGGCCCCCCGAAGTCGCCTCGACGGGCGACGGGGAGGGCCGCGCACGGCCCCCGAAGTCGCCACGACGGGCGACGGGGAGGGCGCCGCGCACGGCCCCCGAAGTCGCCTCGACGGGCGACGGGAGGGGGCCGCGCGCGGCCCCCGTGGTCGCCACGACGGGCGACTGGTGGGGAGGCCGCGCGGGCCCCCAAGGTCGCCTCGACGGGCGACGGGAGGGGAGGCCGCGCGGGTCCCCGAGGTCGCCTCGACGGGCGACAGGGGGGGAGGCCGCGCGGGTCCCCGAGAGCGCCTTGACGGGCGCTTCGACGGGAGGGGACCGCGGAGGCCCCCCCAAGGGCACCACGACGGGCGCCACGGAAGGGAAAACCGCCAGGCGCCCCGAGCGCGCGGCGGGCAGAAATTAGGGTTTCGCCGCCGCGCACCACGGGGCGCGCGGCGGACAGTACGGCAGCGGAAGCGGGTCGTGGGCCCATACACAGGAAGGCGGCAGACATGCCGCCCTCTGATACCATGTCAGAACCAGTAGTAGAAAGTAAGAATGAAGAAAGGAGGGGTTTCACTAGCAAGCAGTTGAGTACATATAGGAAACCCTAGATTGGGCTGTACTCGCTATAGAGTACCCCACTGCAGGCTAGACAAATACAACATTCTGACATGAGGCACTCGCCCACGTGAAGTCGGAGCTGCAGAAGAGACACACGTGCACAGACCTGGGTGAGCTGACAAGCTATCTTGGCTTGCGGATCACCCGGGACAGAGCACAGCGCACCATCACCTTGACTCAGTCACACATGGTGCAGCAGGTCCTTCAGCGCTTCCGCTTCACGTACTCCTCGCCTCAGTCCACTCCTCTGCCTACCGGTCACTCGCTCTCAGCTCCACCTTCGGACGAGTCCGTAGAGCCGAGTGGCCCGTACCCAGAGCTTGTGGGCTGCCTCATGTACCTGATGACCTGCACTCGACCTGACCTTGCATACCCTCTTAGCATCCTAGCACGCTATGTCGATCCTGGCCGTCACCGGAAGGAGCACATGGATGCCGCTAAGAGGGTGTTGCGCTACTTGTGCAGTACGTCGGGCATGGGGCTTGTGCTTGGAGGACGGGCTCGAGTTGTCCTCACTGGTCACGCTGACGCTTCTTGGGCTGACGACTTGACTACGCAGCGGTCGTCACAGGGTTACACCTTCAGCCTTGGCTCCGGCTCTGTTTCTTGGCGGTCTACCCGCTCGTCTTCTGTTCTCAGCTCCAGTTGTGAGGCTGAGATCTACGCAGGGGCCATGGCTGCACAGGAGTTACGCTGGCTCACCTACCTGCTGACTGACCTTGGAGAGCCGCCTCGTTCTCCTCCAGTTCTGTACGTCGACAACAAGGCCATGATTGCCTTGTGTCAGGAGCACAGACTGGAGCACAGAACGAAGCACATCGCTCTGCGCTACTTCCTTGCTCGAGAGTTGCAGCAGCGTGGTCAGCTTCGTCTTGCTTACGTGGCCAGTCGGGCCAACACTGCTGATGTGTTCACCAAGGCGCTTCAGCCTTGTGATCATCAGCGTTTCTGTACTGTTCTAGGCTTTGTGCCTACTGTGCCTCACTTGCTTACTTCCTGACTCTGCTTGTACTGTGATCCTTATATATATCTACCTGCATGTTTACACTGGCTAGGTTGTGATCACTGTATTTCTTGTTGCATTATCAACCTGCATGTGAACTGGTCTTGTGACCGCTTGCTTGTGCTCGGAATTTGTGTGGTATCCTTGAGATCCACCCTGAGCTGTGCTTTGCTTTGCTTTGTTTTGACTGGTCTTGTGACCATCTGGTTGTCTCCCACTTAGCCTATGGGGATGTGTCAAACATTGTATATGTTTCTATTCTGTAGGCTATAGTGGGTTTAGCCTTAGGGGGTACAACATTCTAGGTTTTACTACTTGTACTCCCAATGTTGTTAGTTCATCATCCTTCTCTCATTCTGACACCTCAAAATTCGTAGCAAGTTTGAGCATGTGGGGTGGCAGGAGTTTTTGGAAGAGGAGGACTACGTGACCGTGGCCAACGGCGATGTGAGTCAGCACTGAGCATGGATGACAGCACTGCCTGTCGTGTTGCTTCCCACTCAATGCCCACCCCTCTTCTGCTGTCCGCCCCTCCTCTATCCGCCCCTCTCTGCCCGCCCCTGTGTCCACTCCTCATCTGCTAGTGCCTTATGCCTTTCCGCCTGCTCACACATCCCTCTCCCGCCTCACTTCTGCTGTCTATTCCCTTCCCCCCCACTCCCCCCTTTGCCTGTGGGGCCAGGTATTCCACGTGTACAGGGCGGGGCGCACAGGGCCCGTGCTGCTGTGCCTGCATGGGGGCGGCTATGCCGGGTGGGTGCACCCACGCCTCAACCGCCCCTTTCCCCGTTACAACCACACTGCTGCCTCGTTAAAGCTTTACTCACTCATTGCGCAAGCACGTGCTCGAGCCCACTTCCGAGGTCAGCACGCTGCTCGTGCTTGCTCAGCACAGCACACAACACCCCCCCCACATGAGGGGCGAGGTGCAAGTGGTGGCCATGGACATGCGCGGCCACGGCGCCACACGCACCGCCAACGACCTCGACCTCTCCGCCCTGGTTTCCTCTCCGCCCAGATTTCCTCTCCGCCCAGGTTTCCTCTCCGCCCAGGTTTCCTCTCCGCCCAGGTTTCCTCTCCGCCCAGGTTTCCTCTCCGCCCAGGTTTCCTCTCCGCCCAGGTTTCCTCTCCGCCCAGGTTTCCTCTCCGCCCAGGTTTCCTCTCCGCCCAGGTTTCCTCTCCGCCTAGGTGCCTCTCTCTCTGCCCAGGTTTCCTCTCTGCCCAGGTTTCCTCTCCGCCCAGGTGCCTCTCTCTCCGCCCAGGTTTCCTCTCCTCCCAGGTTTCCTCTCCGCCCAGGTGCCTCTCTCTCCGCCCATGTTTCCTCTCCGTCCAGGTTTCCTCTCCGCCCAGGTGCCTCTCCGTCCAGGTGCCTCTCCGTCCAGGTGCCTCTCCGTCCAGGTGCCTCTCCGCCCAGGTATCATGCTCACGTGCATGACGCTGCCAGCCATTGTGCATGCACACATCTATGCAGCCATGTGTACTTTGCTCTCTCCTCAGTGCTCTGTGTGCTCTATGCTCTGTGCTCTGTGCTCTGTGCTTGTTTGCTTTGGTTTGTGCGTGCATGTGTGTGTGTGCATGTGTGTGTGTGCATGTGCGTGTGTGCATGTACGTGCGATGTGCGTGCGTGCATGTGCGTGCGTGCATGGCCCCACCATGCCACGGCAGACGCTGGTGGAGGATGTGGCAGGCGTGGCAAGGAAGCTCTTTGGTGACTCACCTCCCGCCATCGTGCTCCTGGGTCACAGGTGAGCGGGCAGGCACGGTGCTACTGGGTCACAGGCTAAGTGGAGAAAAACGAAGGGGCAGCCTTTCGTTTTGCGTTTAAACGCACCTGAAAAAACGCAAAACACAAAACGCACCAGGAAACGCGAAACGCTTGGGTGAAATTGTTTTGGGTAGACCGAAAAAAAACAAATTTCCGCGCCCCCAAAATTGACATTCGCGATTTCGACGCTCACTGGCGCAAAATTGATACCCCTCCCAAACGAAATCAGCCCCTACAACTAATCCCCCAACCAAACTCCCTAACCCCCCAACCAAATTTGATGCCACAAACTCACTCAACTACTCTACAACTGTAACGTCCAACCATTGTGGCCCACCTCTTCATTGTGCTCCTCATTTCTAGGTTTCACAAATTCTCTTTCGGAAACCCTAGGGGTTTAGGACTTCGTTAGCAAGCCAAGCCAATGACGTCCTATGTCCATCTCCCCCTCCTCCTAATGCCCTGTGAGATGTGTTTTGGCCTGCCCGCACGTTTTTTTTACCCTGCCCGCCCCTGCGTTTTTTCTGCGTTTCAGGAACCAACCATTCTGCGTTCAGCGTTTAAAACGCTGCGTTTAAACGCCAGCGTTCAAAACGCTGAACGTGTTTTTCGTCACATAGGTCACAGGTGAGCGGGAGAGGGCAGGCACCTCTAATTCTTCCACTCCTCCTTCCCCCCTTCATTCATCTGCTTTGCTCCGTGTCCCCCTCCCCCTCGCTTCCGTGTGTGGGCGGGGCATGGCACATGGCGCGTGGTGCATGGCAGCATGGGGGGGGCGGTGGCAGTGCGGGTGGCGGAGCAGCAGCTGCTGCCATCGCTGGCAGGCCTCGTGGTCGTCGACGTCGTCGAGGTGCCTCCCTCTCTCCCTCCCTGCCCCCACCTGCCTCCTCCCTGCCCCCACCTGCCTCCT
Organism: Closterium sp. Naga37s-1; assembly: GCA_947471745.1. Taxonomy (NCBI): domain Eukaryota; kingdom Viridiplantae; phylum Streptophyta; class Zygnematophyceae; order Desmidiales; family Closteriaceae; genus Closterium; species Closterium sp. Naga37s-1. Next base: position 443,804 of record CANJKZ010000343.1, on the reverse strand, counting down.
CCCTGCCCCCACCTGCCTCCTCCTTGCCCCCACCTGCCTCCTCTCTGCCCCCACCTGCCCCCTCCCTGCCCCCACCTGCCTCCTCCCTGCCCCCACCTGCCTCCTCCCTGCCCCCACCTGCCTCCTCCCTGCCCCCGCCTGCCTCCTCCCTGACCCCGCCTGCCTCCTCCCTGCCCCCGCCTGCCTCCTCCCTGCCCCCGCCTGCCTCCTCCCTGCCCCCGCCTGCCTCCTCCCTGCCCCCGCCTGCCTCCTCCCTGCCCCCGCCTGCCTCCTCCCTGCCCCCGCCTGCCTCCTCCCTGCCCCCGCCTGCCTCCTCCCTGCCCCCACCTGCCTCCTCCCTGCCCCCACCTGCCTCCTCCCTGCCCCCACCTGCCTCCTCCCTGCCCCCACCTGCCTCCTCCCTGCCCCCACCTGCCTCCTCCCTGCCCCCACCTGCCTCCTCCCTGCCCCCACCTGCCTCCTCCCTGCCCCCACCTGCCTCCTCCCTGCCCCCACCTGCCTCCTCCCTGCCCCCACCTGCCTCCTCCCTGCCCCCACCTGCCTCCTCCCTGCCCCCACCTGCCTCCTCCCTGCCCCCACCTGCCTCCTCCCTGCCCCCACGTGCCTCCTCCCTGCCCCCACGTGCCTCCTCCCTGCCCCCACGTGCCTCCTCCCTGCCCCCACCTGCCTCCTCCCTGCCCGCACCTGCCTCCTCCCTGCCCCCACCTGCCTCCTCCCTGCCCCCACGTGCCTCCTCCCTGCCCCCACCTGCCTCCTCCCTGCCCCCACCTGCCTCCTCCCTGCCCCTACCTGCCTCCTCCCTGCCCTCACCTGCCTCCTCCCTGCCCCCACCTGCCTCCTATCTGTCCCCACCTGCCTCCTCCCTGCCTCCTGCCTGCCTCCTCTGTGCCGCCTCCGTGCCGCCTCCCTGCTGCCTCCCTGCCGCCTCCCTGCCTTACACTGCCCCATTGTATCTCTGCTTCCCTGCCCCCCTGCGTCCCTGCCTCACTGCCTCACATTGCCTAACGGCCTCGTCGATTCATGATGTCAGGCCTACTGGCTCATGGGATCACGGGTTTGCGCTTCGCCATGCTGCTTGATGCCAGTGTGTCAAGTCAGTGAGTGTGTGCCCCTTCACCACCCTCTACCCCTTCCCTCTACCACCTCTTGCTCTACCGCCCCCTTGTCCTGCGCCCGCCCTGCATGGTACACGGTAGGGCAGCGCCGTGGCATCGCTGGGCCACATGCAGGCAGTGCTGGCGTCACGCCCCTCACACTTCCCATCGCTCTACAAAGTCGTGAGCACCATGCAGCGCATGCGCTTCTGAACGTCGCATGCCCACTTCCCCCTGTCCGTGCCTTCCTCTTTGCTGCTGTATGGAATAATTTCTCCCCCTCTTGCACTTCTTCCTCCCCCTCTCTCCTTTCTGTCTTTCTCATTCTCCCTTTACTCCTCTCCTTACCCTCCCTATCCTTCCTAGCGTATGTTCTCTGCCACATGTTTCATTCTCCTCGCTCGCACTGTGTTGCGACGGCAGGTGGAGTGGAGTGTGCGGTCGGGGCATCTGAGGAGCGTTGAGTCGGCGCGTGTCTCAGTGCCACCCACCCTCGTACCAGACGCCGCATGGAAGGGGTGAGCAGTGAACAGACAGGAAGGGTAGAGCAGCACACAGCAGGGGAAAGACAGATGCGTGAGGAAGCATGGGTGCGATATAAGGAGGCATGGTCGAAGGGGTAGGGGAGCATGGGTGAGGCATGGGGAGGCACGGTAAGATGTGTTTTAGACCGTTCTCGACCCCTTGAATGCCTCTGTTCTATTGCCCCTTCTCCTCTCTCTTTTCCATTCCCACTCTCTCATCCATTCCCAATCTCTCGTCCACTCTCTTTCTCACCCATTCCTCTCTCACACCCGTTCCTCCACCCGCCCCTGTGCAGGTTTGTGTGGCGCACCCCCCTGGAGAAATCTCAGCCCTACTGGAAGGGATGGTGCGTGCGTGCATGCATGCACACACATACGTGCACACATGTTCGTGCACACGCATGCACACACATGCGTGCATGCTGTTTGTATCGTGCTGCTTGCTGGGCATGCATTGCGTACTGCTCGCAAAATGGGGTGCTTGGGATGTGGACATGCATGCTTGGGATGGGCACAATTTGCTAAAACCTTTTCTTGGCAAGGGATTGGTTGGTGAGTGCTGGTTCTGACGAGAAAGCGGAGTGTGGCATGGTTGGATTGGCTGACATGTCTCACCTGCCTTTCTCGTCGCAGTTTCTGCCAGCATCCCCACTTGTGCTTTTTAGCCAGCGCTGCTGTTTGCATCCTGCCTCACATTTGGCTCATCAGTGTGCCCATATGCATGTATGCATTCAACCTTCGCATGTATTCATGTGCATGTTCGCGTGCATGTGTGCATGCGCATGTGTGCATGTGTGCGTATGCATGTGCATGTGTGATGTGCATGTGTGCATGAGCATGTGTGCGTATGCATGTGCATGTGGGATGTGCATGTGTGCACGTGCATGTGTGCGTATGCATGTGCATGTGGGATGCGCATGTGTGCACGTCCATGTGTGCATATGCATGTGCATGTGTGCGTATGCATGTGTGCATGCATGCATGTGCATATGCCCCACAGGTACACGGGTCTGTCAGACCTCTTTCTGCGCTGCCCCGTGCCCAAGCTGCTGCTCCGACAAGTGAGCCTTGCTCTCATGGCATCAGCGCATGGCGTCAGGGGAGTCAGGGGAGTCAAGGGAGTCAAGGGAGTCAAGGGAGTCAAGGGAGTTGGGCAAGACTGAGTTGGCTCTTGCTCCACGGTGTTGGCCGCCCTCTGCATCTATGCCCTGCTCCCCACTCCTGCCTCGCTCCATGCTCCCCACTCCTGCCTCGCTCCCTGCTCCCCACTCTTGCCTCGCTCCCTGCTCCCCACTCCTGCCTCGCTCCCTGCTCCCCACTCCTGCCTCGCTCCCTGCTCCCCTCTCCTGCCTCGCTCCCTGCTCCCCACTCCTGCCTTGCTCCCTGCTCCCTCTCCTGCCTCGCTCCCTGCTCCCCACTCCTGCCTCACTCCCTGCTCCCCACTCCTCCCTCGCTCCCCATTCGCCATTCGTCATTCGCCATTCGTCATTCGTCATTCGTCGTTCGCCATTCGTCATTCGTCGTTCGTCGTTCGCCATTCGCCATTCGTCGTTCGTCGTTCGCCACTCGTCATTCGTCGTTCGTCGTTCGCCACTCGTCATTCGTCGTTCGTCGTTCGCCATTTGCCATTCGTCGTTCGCCATTCGCCATTCATCATTCGCCATTCGTCATTCGTCATCGTCATTCGCCATTCGTCATTCGTCATTCGCCATTCGTCATTCGTCAGTGGCCATTCGCCATTCGTCATTCGTCATTCGTCATTCGCCATTCGCCATTCCTCATTCGTCATTCGCCATTCGTGATTTGTCATTCGTCATTCGTCATTCGTGATTCGCCATTCGTACGACGACCATGACCGCGTCGTTACCACCGGGACGCACGGATAACCCCGTGACAAAATCCATTGTTACTTGCTGCCAGGCGCCCTCGGGCAGCAATATTGGCTTCCTTTTTGCTCAAGCTTTTCATCACCTGACACGTGGGGCATGATCCCACGTGGTGCTGTACGTCGGTCAACAGCTCCGGCCAATAGTAATACCGCTGCAGTTGCTGTCTCGTTTTTTCAACCCCGAAATGACCCGAACTAATTCCGTCGTGTGCCTCTTGCAGTAGCAGTTCCCGTAGTAGTGAGTCTGCTGGTACCCAGCTGTGGTTGGTTTCAATTTTTATCTAATAGACTCCTTTAGCCTCTGTTAGTTGCTTCGAGTCACCAGTGGTTGAATATGGGTTGGTGCGGTAGTCCGGTCAGTATCGGATTGGTTTGGGCGAGTAGTATAGCATGTAGTTGGGTTGTGGGGCAGGTGAGGGCGTCGGCGATATTTGCATGCTCCTTTTTTGTACAATACGGTATTGTGAAAGGTGGACTCCATATAGTCTAACCACCGTATCTGTCGCGGGTTGATATTCGGTTGGGCGCAAAGGTGCTGTAGCGAGCGATGGTCTATTCGTACTATCAAGTTCGCTCCTGTCATGTCGCACCTCCACACCTTAAATGCGTGCACGATCGCCAACATTTCGCGGTCGTCTATTGGGTAGTTGCGCTCGGGCGGGTGAGGCTTGCGGGACTCGGACGCGATTAGCTGAAGGCCACTCCCAAAGTCCTGCAACAGTACGGCTCCGACGGCGATGTCGCTTGCGTCAGTGACGAGCTCAAACAAACGGTGAAGATCAGCGATGTGCAATACGGACGGCGAGCACAAAATATTGTTTAGGGCCGAGAAGGCAGCTTTCTCTTTCTCCCCCCAAGTGTACTCAACCCCCTTCCTCAGCAGGTCGGTCAGCCGGGCAATAAGCTTCACCATGTTGGGGACGAACCAACTCACGTAGTTGACAAACTCCATAAAACTTTGCAGCTCGACCAGGTTTGTCGGCGCGTGCCAAGCCTGAATCGTCGCGATCTTCTTCGGGTCTATTTCCACGCTGTTGACCAGAATTACGTGGCCAAAAAGTTCCAGTTTGTCGTGTGAAAACTCACACTTTGAGGCTTTGGTCAATGGGTCGTTCTCAGCTAAAATCTTGAAAACTGCTTCGATTTCCTGTAGGTGCTGTGCTCTGTCGGGGCTGTTAACAGTATGTCATCTAGGTAGCCGATGTCGCACTTATCCAAGAGCAGGTGGAAAGCCTCGTTCATCGTCATCTGGAAAGTGGCGATGGCGTTGGTCAGCCTGCATGGCATGACACTGTATTCGAATTAACTATAACGGGTGCGAAGGGCGGCTTTCGGGCAGTCGGGTGGACCATGCTGCTCAGTTGGTCACCAACGCTGCCCATCCTCCGACCATCGGGAATGAGTTTGCCCTTGGCTGTGACGCCCTAGAGGACAGGCAGTTTGAGCTAGATTTCCTTGCTGCCACTGCTCCTTATTTCTATGCCATGCTGCTAGTCCCAAAGGGTGACCCATACACTCTTAACATCCCGACTCCTCGCACCTACACTAGGGCGATATTGGAACCGGTGGTCTTGCAGTGGATAGCAACAATGGACGTCGAGATTGTTAACGGGAATGAAGTGTTGGCACTGCCCTTGCTTGGGCGACGCCGACGTCCTAGTCGGATGTACGGGAGAAGCAGCCGACCGTACGCAGTGAGGGAGCTGCTCGACGTGCTTCGTTGAGCTGCAGGGGATCGCTGCGGTGTTGCCGTTGACTAGGGGAGCTCGACGGCCTTCTTCTGAGGGGCAGGCCGACGAGGTGGTCGTCGACTTGCACAGGACTGTCGCGGGGCTGGAGTCGTCGACCAGGGGAGCTCGACGGCTGCAGCTGACTGGGCTGGTTGACGGACGGGCCGTCGACCAGGAGGAGCAGCTGACAGTGCTGGTCGACGGAGGGGTTCGTCGACCAGGGTGCTCCTCGACGGGAGATGTGGTCGACGAGAGAGGCGTCGACCAGAGCACAGGGTGGTCGACCAGGTCGACCAGGTAACCTGCTCGGCGAGTTCTGCGGATGCACGCGAACGTCCTCGAGGTCACGGTGACGAAGGCGACTTCGGGCTGTTATCCCGAATTCGATGTGGCTCATCAGGCGCAGACCAGGGCCGACGGATGCACAACGGTGCAAGTCGAGCCAATCGTATGCGTGCACATGCGGACGTGCGCACTGCTTTTTTCTACGGGTGCAACGCTGGACAGCCGCTCTGCTCCAGCGTTGGCACGTCGTCGACCTGCTGTGTTGGCAGGCCGCGTTTCTGCAGCGCGAGCGCGGCTCCTCTACGCAACGCTGGCAGGCGGTCGACCAGGCTAGCTGCAGAGTTGCTAGGTGCGTGATGTAGTCATTCTTGTCATTGTTATGTTCAATCATTCTGTAATGCAATCTTTGCTAGTGGGAACTCTTGCAAAACTCTCCCGTGATTGTGCATGTGCTAAGGAACTAAGCAAAGCTACGATCACTCCTAGAGTTCGTGCCAACACCCTGTAGTCTAGCTCACGACTATTGTAGAGTGACTCTCCGCATGGTGCGGTGAGCGTGGACGGCCCCGCAGATTACCTTCAGATAAGAGCCGACTTTTGCACCTACTAAGTCGTTCGTAGGCTGACAGCCATTTTAGTCGCCATGGTCGACCCCGTAGTAGAAGCGGGCGTAGCGGACACCTTGGAGGCTCGTTTGGCTGATGCGAGGAGACGCCACGAGGCTGCCGAGTACGGGTCGACCCTCCCTCTGGGGATCATCGAGCTGGGCATCCGTGCGCAGTGGGCGACGGAACACCCGTCACGACCTGCATCTCCTCGACCGGTGCGAAACAAAGGTGGCGTCGACGAGGAGGTCGACGGCGGTGCACGAGTCAGCGACAGCGAGGGCACGAAGGAGAGAGGGGTGATCAAGGTCGACAGTGGCGTCGACGGGAGTCAGGCGCGAGTGCAGCGGTCGACGGCGGCTGCAGGCAGCTCGCGTGCCGACGTCGACGAACGACGTCGCTCTCCTCTACGAAGTGGTGGAGGGCTCTCGGCGACGACGCACGTGACGGCGGGCGGGATCGCACCGGCGTATGGTCACTTCAAGTTCACGCCGAACAAAATTACCGCCTCACCGCTGCAAGGTCGACGGGACCTCATCACCTGGAGGGAGGCGATGGAACCTCAGCTGGAGGTCGCCGGGCTGAAGGGCTTTGCCGATGGCACCGTGCCAATTCCGCCCGAGGACGAGTTTCGTGCTTCTCACCTGCTCACCTTCATGGTCATCTCGAGGTGCTGCTCGTCGGTGGTGCAGATAGCACTCAAGTCGTGTTGAGAGCGACTGGATGCTGGTCACCAGGCGTGGCGCTTCATCCTGTTGATGTACCAGGCGACGGACGACCTGTACATCGGTCTGCTGGAGGAGCAGATGACACACCTTCGGATGGGCGAGCAGGAGTCGGCGACGGACTACTGCAACCGTGCTCAACGACGTCCTACATCACCCACGTCGTCAAGGGCCTGCCGCGCAGCTACAACCTCATGAAGAGGATGATGATAATGCCCGGCACGCGTGAGTCTCTCGACGAGGACTCCCTCACCAGCTACGTCATTCAAGACGAGGCTCTACAGGAGGCAGAGCAGCCCCCGGAGCTCCTTCCGAAGGCGTGTTACATTACACCGACGAAGCAGAATCGTCAGCAGAGGCAGCGCGGGAAGCCGGGCGGAGGTGGTAGCGGAAGTGGGCGGTCGACGAAGGACGTCGATGAGAAGAGGCCGACGCGGGACAAGGGCCGCTAGGGAGGTGGTCGACGACGGGAGTGCTGGATCTGCCACGACCCCGACCATCTCTCCTACGAGTGCCTCGACCGCGACGACAGCGACGAGGACGACAACAAGAGAGGTCGCAGTCGGTCGACCAGTCGTCGCCCCCGTCGAGATGAGAAGCCGCGCAAGGAGAAGCAGACGTTGAAGAAGACGTCGTCGACGAAGGACGTCGACTCTTCCAGCGGCAAAGGCCGAGGCGACGGGGAAGCGTCGTGCTCGATGGTCGGCGTGGTTGAGCCGACAGTCTCGCTGGCGCCGGAGGCTGGCGAGGACTTCCAAGCGGTGGCGGCAGCTGTGCAGGCACACCCGATGGCGGTGCTACTTGACAGCGGTTCCCACCACCTGATGGGGACGAAGGCGGTCTTCGTCGACATGGCGCCGAGCGGCAGTGTGAAGCACGTGCGTGGATTCAATGGGGCGTTGCAGCTTGTCGAGGGTCGCAGAACCGTCGCTCTGCAAGGGGAGGCCGGGAAGCGGATCCTTATCCCAGACGTGCTTTACGTTCCGGGAGTATAGCTAGATGAAGGAGAGCGGAGCGCAGCTTCAGGGCGACAGCGACGAGATGCTGCTCATCGCCGCGACCGAGTCCTCTGCACCGACCTTCGCCCTTGCTCGACGCGGTCGCCGTCGACCGAGGTGGTGGCTCTACGGACGATCACCTCAGCGACGAAGTCGACCCCCGGTGGCACGCAAGGCTCGCGCACGTCGGCGTCGACACGATCAAGAGCTCGGCGAAGCATGAAGTTGCTACTAGGCTCGACATCAAGTCGTCGACCGGAGCGGACCCGGCGTGTGTCTCGTGCGTCGGAGGAAAGCTGGCGCGGCGCACCTTCCCCGACAAGGGCTCGGACGCCGAGGAGGCACTGGCTGTCGTGCACATTGACTTGTGCGGGCCATTTCGGGTGGCTGCCAAGGATGGCAGCTTGTACTTCCTGCTGCTGAAGGATCGCCACACTCGGTTCGTGTGGGTGGTGCCGGTCGCTAAGAAGAGCGACGTGCTGCGGGAGTTCGAGAAGTGGCTGGTGCTGGTGGAACGGCAGACGAAGAAGTCGGTGCTGATGCTCTGCTACAACCGGGGAGGGGTGTTCCTCGGGAAGGCGTTCACCAACTTCGTCAACGGGAAGGGCATCGTCCACGACCTGACATGCTCTTACACTCCACAGCAGAACGGAATGGCTGAGCGGGAGATGCGCACGGTCGTCGAGTCCGTGTGGACGATGCTGCTGCACATGGGCGTGCAGCACCACTGGTGGCACCTCGCCCTACGACAAGCTGTCTGGGTGCGCAACTGCTTGGAGCGGTCGACGACGCCGCCGGGGAGAACGCCGTACCAGCTGCTGACCGGGAAGAAGCCCGACCTCACCCTGGCACGGGTGTGGCACTGCATGGTGCAGTTCATGGTTCCCGAGCAGCAGCAAGGTGTGAAGCTGGCGCCGAAGGCTCGCTGGGGGCTTCACCTGGGCGTGTCACCGGAGAGCAAGGGCTGGGAGGTGCTGGACTTGACCGACAACAAGGTGGTAGCGTCGGTAGAGGTGATCTTCTACGAGACGCTGTCGCTGGAGGTGTGGAAGGCGACGTATGGGCCGGCGTCGGGGTGGACGCAGGCGCACCCGCCGACGAACACCTCGACGGCGACGTTCCCACTGCTCGCCGAGGTCGACGAGATTGCTGATGAGGGCGTCGAGGAAGTCCTCCCTCCGCCCCCTGTTCTTGCTCCTCCCACCCCCGTTGCAGATAGGCCTGCGTTGACACCAGTGTCGACCACCGGCGATGAGGGGAGCCTTAAGGCGTCGCCTGTGGCACCGGCCCGTGGCATCGGCGGTGGCCGACGAGACGCCATGCTCGTCGAGGAGGATGTGCAGCCGTCGACGACAGGGAAGCAGCAGAAGTCCAGTCGACAGGGGAGCAGCAGACCGGGCAGTCGACAAGGGAGCTGTCGATAAAGGAGAAGTTGGCAGGAAGGCCGACGAGAGGGGATCAATCCGGTCGATGGGACGAAGCAGCACGTCAACGACGAGGGTGTCGACGACGAAGCGTCTGCAGAGGGGCAGTGGTCGGAGGAAACGAGGAGGAGTGAGGAGCGGCGAAAAGCGGGGCAAGCGACCGAGGGAGCGGGGGCAGGGACCTGGGGAGGCCAGAGACAAGGAGACGGGAGTGCATGCTATGCAGACGCGGCAGGGAGGGGTGACCCAGACGGTGGTGCCAGAGGAGAGACGGGTGGGTGAGTACCCGACATGTGCAAGACGCAGCTACCTGACCGGACGCAGCTACCTGACCGGACGCAGCTACCTGTGCGGACTTAGTTGTCAGTGTGTACAGGCCAGACCCGTGTCTCCGAGTGAACGTGGCGAGGTGCTCACCTGTCTGTGAGTCCGTACAGATTGCCACAAGCTCACCCCCAGGTGTAGTGGTAGTGACCAACTGGTCCTGGAGGACAACGTTACTCACCAAGTTCGTAGTGAACGAGGGGAGGTGGAGACCTGAGAGGGAGCCAGAAGGGGCTGCCGGCACGTGCAACGACTGGGCCCCCAGATGGGTCAGCCAGGGTGATAGGGACATGTGCAGTGAGCGGTGTGACTGTGGTGCAGTCGCGGAAGAAGCAGCGAGACGCACCGGAGTCAAGCGTGAAAGTGTGCAATGCCTCGGCAAGAGCTGCACCTGTGCTGGCAGGCTCACAGGCACCTAGACTAGCAGTCTCTACACCACCAGGGACGCGTTGCTGGGAAACCCACTCCCGAAGCTGCTGCGGCGAGAGGGTCGCTGGCTGACGGTGCTGCCACTGCTGTTCACCCCCTGAACCTCCGCCTCCACCGACGACACCACCTGTACGAGCAAACGCACAGGTACCTACACTCGGCTCCTCAACCAGCTGCTGCACTTCCCCTACCAACTGACGTCACTGCTGCAGTGGCCGGGTGGCAGGAGAGAGGGAGAAGTAGTGTCTAACCACAGCGTCGTACAAAATCTGGGCCGACGTCACCTGACGAAAGTGGTCCCTCTGGTCGACCGGCAAGTGAGCTCGGACGACAAGCTGCGTGGCGGCATCGCGCTCCGTCCACTGTGTGTAGGCACGGCTGTCCGACCGGTACCGCCACTGCTCGTCCTCGCTAGCGTCAGCAGCAGGCTCAGTGGGAGTCGTGAGGGCCTGAAGGGACCCCGACGTGTGCTCGAGCAGGGAGACGTTATTTATAATGAAATTCTGGTGATACCTGCGCAGGCACACAAGCCAGAACCCTCACTTGAAAGGCCGTCCATCTGCGTCAACCGCTAAGACTAGGAGAAAGGCCGTGACGGGCAGCGGCAGTCAGCAGCAGTGGCGCAAAGGCGGCAGTGGCATGGGCTTTAGCAGCGACAGCAGGGCTGTAGCGACAGCAGTAGGGGCTGTCATGGCGGCAGCAGGGCTGAAGCGGCAGCAGCAGGGTTGTAGCGGCGCTAGCAGGGGCTGTAGTGGCGACAGTAGGGACAGTAGGGACAGTGGCGGCAGCAGCAGGGTTGAAGCGGCGCTAGCAGGGGCTGTAGAGGCGATAGTAGGGGCTGTAGCGTCAGCAGCAGGGGCTGTAGCGGCGCTAGCAGGGGCTGTAGCGGCAGTTGCAGGGGCTGTGTCAGCAATAGTAGGGCTATAGCGGCAGCAGCGGGGCTGTAGCGGCGCTAGCAGGGGCTGTAGCGGCGACAGTAGGGGCTGTAGCGGCAGCAGCAGGGCTGTAGTGGCGCTAGCAGAGGCTGTAGTGACGACAGCAAGGGCTTTAGCGGCAGCAGCAGGGCTGTAGAGGCACTAGCAGGGCCTGTAGCGGCAGCCGCAAGGCTGTAGCTCAGCAGGGCAGGGCAGGGTGGCGCGCGGTGCACAGCGTGCAGGGCAGCGCGGGGCGTGCTGGCTGTGTGCGGGCAGCGCGCAAAGCAGCGCGGCAGCAGGCAGCACGAGCAGCACGGGCAGCGCGCAGGCAGTAGGAGCGCGCGACGCGCGGGGCAGAGGCAACAACGCGCTGGCAGTACGAGTGCGTGCAGCGGGAGTCGTGGGCAGCGCGCTGGCAGCGTGAGGGTCGCGCGAGGACGGGCAATGTGGGATGCGTGGGCCGCGCGCAGGCAGCGCACGTGCGGCGGGGGCAGCAGGCGAGCAACGCGAGCAGCGCGCGAGCAGCGCGTGGGCAGCGCGAGCGCGAGCAGCGGGCAGCGCACTAGCATCGTGCGGGTCGCGCGAGGGACAGGGCAGGCGCGATTGCGTGGGCAGGGCGGCTCTAGCGAGCGGCTGGGTTGCGATGGTTAGGGGCAGGGCAGAAAAAACGGGCAGGGCAGGGCAGAACTAACTGTGGGCCCGAAAAAAAAAAAACTTTCATAATGGTCCTAAGAACATATCTGCTCTTAATACCATTTTAGAATAGTAGGGTAAGAATGTCGATCAGGTCCAGGGAGGGGGTACAAGGAGAGTGTCGAGATGATTTCTGTACCCTCTAAAGCTAGCCCCAATATAGCCTAGATAAATCCAAACATATATGTTTTGACAGACAGAGGCAGGGCAGCGGGGCAACAGGTCGCGCGATGGAGGCGCGGGGCAGCGGAGGCAGCTGCGCGTCGCACGAGGCAGGGGGGCCGCGATCGAGCGGGGCAGGAGGTCGCGATCGAACGGGGCAGGGCGTCGCGATCGAACGGGGCAGGGCGGCGCTAGCGGGCAGGGCAGAGGGTCGCGATCAGGGCAGCGGGAATAACGCGCGACGGGCAGCAAAAACAAAAATCGGGCAGGCTAGGAACGTCCTAACCGAAGCTCTTAATATCATGTCGGAATTATTGCTAGGAATGGTGATTATGTCAAGGAAGGGGGGTACAAGCAAAGTGTCGAGAAGGTGTTTGTACCCCTTAAGGCTAACCCTTATACAGCCTAGATAAATGTAGACATGTATGTTTTGACAAGGGGTGCAGGTGGCGCAGGAGCACGGCTCTAGATATCAGCCTTTTTAGGCTGATTCAGCGTAAAATCATGCTTTTTTTTCAACCCTAGGCTGATTTCAAAGTTTTTATGTATGTACCTCGGCTGATTTTTCAGTCTTTTTGTTTGTACCTTGTCTGATTTTTCAACCAATTTTTGTGAGTGTACGCTGATCCCTCTAACCGATAACGGGTGGGAGACCCTATGCTGAATCCGTCCGCACCTTTACCCTTCCCCCCTCGAGCCCACCTTTACGGCTCATCGATTCGCCCCTCCCCCCAGCCCACCACTACGATTCGCCCGTCCCCCCAGCCCACCACTACGATTCGCCCCTCCCCCCAGCCCACCACTACGATTCGCCCCTCCCCCTAGCCCACCACTACGATTCGCCCCTCCCCATAACCCACCACTACGATTCGCCCTCCTCCCCCTAGCCCACCACTACGATTCGCCCCTCCCCATAGCCCACCACTACGATTCGCCCCTCCCCACAGACGGACACGGCGGTTCCCTTGCGGCTCCAGTCGAAAAGCCTCTCGTACACCTTCAGTTCCATCGGGCGGTACCAAGAAGACCTCCCGCGGCCGTGCATGCGCTTCCGTGCGGAGTGAACTTCCTTGAGAAAGTCAGAGGCGCGCTTCCACTCCGTCAGACACTTTCGGTGGATGCAACTTTCGCGAGCCAACGCGCGTACCGACACCGCGACATCAAGACGCGCGATCCACATCAATTTTTCTTGCGCAGTATAAGCCTTACGCTTATGCTGCGAGGGCTTGTGCCTGGGAGAGGGGGGGCGGGCATCACGTTTCTCAGAAGAAGGGTGGGGTGTTTGCGGTTAGTAGGCGGGAAAGAAGGTATCGGAAGTTTGTCGGGAAGGCCGTCGCGCGGCCAGTACTCTACGCCGTCGTCGTCGTCGTCGCCCGGGGCACCCTCAGGATACACATCATCCGCGGTGCCAGCCTCGGTGCGAGTCTCATCGGCGCCGGCGCGCCACTCCTCATCGGCGTCGGCCACATCATCGTCAGCACCCACAGCAGATTCGTCCCACATGCAATCTTCGGGCTGACCCCATCGAGCTGCCGGGGCCGGGGCCTCTACGTACTCATATGGGGCTTTGTTGCTGTCAGGTTCCGATAGGTACTCGTCGAACGCAGATGGGAGCAGGAGCGTGTGCACGGGCCGATTGCCCGTGCCTTCATACACCGGCGGATTCGGAGGAGCAGGAGGAGCAGGAGGTTCAGGAGGCGCAGGAGGAGCAAGCGGCGCAGGTGGCGCGAGATGCTTTGGTGGCTCTGGTGGCTCTGGTGGGACACGGCTATACCAGCCGTCAGCGGTAACTCCGAACGCGGGCCTAGCGGTAGGCTTCTTCGTGAACAAAAAGTGTGTGCCTGAGAACTCCGCCATGGCTTCCGCAGCCAGGCGGGCGAGAACAAGAAACGGATGCAAAAACTGCAAGACAGCGTGAAGAAATGACTGTTTGGAGAGGACCCCTTCGGGTTAGCGGCTCGGGGTCCTCGTCAATGAGAGACGGGTACCCCCCTGCCTGAACACGCAGAGGAGGGTTCGCGGCACCGGCCATGCTGCGCTGGCAGGGGAGATTCGACACCCTTGTAGAGGGTTCGGCCGAGATTCTCCTGCCTGGCAACGCATGACGATGCGATTGGGCCGCACAGCAGGTTTCGAGTCAGCTCTGGCAGGTGTGGGGCATCGGGACGGTTTTTGTGCGGTGGGAAATCGAAGCGCGGTGGTTTTCGCCTGAATTACATGCACTATCCCACGTGAACGTTTCACAGTCGTGTTCGCTTTATTGAGGGCTTCACTTTGGTACCTTAAAAACGAATTTCATTTTTTTTTCCATTATATACGCGCCGGCGCTAATGCCCTACACTCAATTACAATCGCCACCCTTAGAAAATTTTAATTTTATTATAAGCGCATCTGCGCTACTATCCGGTGTAATACGGTAATACGGTAATGAATGACGGGAAACCCCCGCCTGAACCCGCAGAGGACCCTGCGTGGCACGAAATCCGTTGGGTTGGCAGGGATTATTCTACCCTCTTAGCGCGTTATACAGCAAAGGGGGGTCTTATAAAGATTACCCTCTAAGGGGGGGGGGAGGGGGGGGGGGGGGGGGGGCGGGGGGGGTCCTCTTAATTTTAAACTTGATATAAAAGACCCTCCGCCACATAAGAGTCGAGTCTTGTGGGACTTTCTTACCGGCGCAACGAGTCTTATATGCCGGGGAACACGGCACTTTTTACTCAATTATAAGCCCACCCCCTAAGAATCCTATTTTATCATAAGCGCACCTGCGCTTATATCCGGGGCCATACAGTAAGTCGTGAACTTGAAATCCAACCTGTCAGAAGTAGGAACATAAGAATGAGTAGGATGATGGGCAGTACACGATTGTATAGCTAACCCTAACCCTAAAGTGTTGTACCCTTTAGGGTATGCCCCAATACAGCCTACAGAACAAATACAATTTGACACACCCCCATAGGCAAAGTGGGAGATAGCAAACACAGCGGACGGTCACAAGACCAGTCAAGCAAGAGAACGAAGCAAAGCAAAGCTCAGGGTGGATCTCAAGATCACCACGCATTCTGAGCACAAGCAAGCGGCCACAAGGCCAGTTCACATGCAGAGTTATAAAAGCACAAGCATGTCAGAATAGGAAGCAGAAAGTTAGAAACAGGTAAGAGGGTTTGCACTAGCAGGCAGTTGAGTACATATAGGAAACCCTAATTTGGGCTATACTCGCTATAGAGTACCCCACTGCACGCTAGACAAATATCACATTCTGACACACCCCCATAGTCAAAGTGGGGTATAATCAGCACAGCAAGCAGTCATAGAGCAGGTTCACAAGTACAAGCAAAGCTAGAGGCATTCACAAAGGGCAAGTGAGGAGGAGGAGGCGGGACTGTGAGAGGAGTGGAGATAGGAGGCGACGGGTGAAGCTGCAGACACACGGGCAACAGGAGCGGCGCGCACGGTAGCTACCGGAGCAAGGGCCCCGGACTACAGGAGTAACTGGCTCTGCGGCTAACTCTGAGCGGCAGGAGCATCGGACCCACGGGCGACTGACGCAGCAGGCTCGCTGGGCTACCGGAACAGAGCCCCGGACTTCTGGCGCTGCTGACGACACGACGGCTGCCTCCGCTCAACCTCCCCTAACTGTCCCACCCCCCTTTCACACACCCCTTGCTGCACCCCTAGCTCCACTCCCACGTCACCCCCCTAACGCCACTCCCTCGGCTCCCACACACTCACCCCCCTCAGCGGCAGCTGCAGCAGTGGGAGACGGAGGAGGAGGAGGAGCAGGGGACGGCTCACACACCTGCCACCCCCATACCCCCAACGCAGGGCAGAAACGCGGGCAGCAGCCGGGGCGGCGTGTGAGCGGAAGCGGGGCGGCGCGCGGGCCCCCAGGGCGCCTTGACGAGCGACGGGAGGGGGCGACGCGCGGGCCCCCAGGGCGCCGCGACGGGCGACGGGAGGGGCGACGCGCGGCCCCTCAGGGCGCCGCGACGGGCGACGGGAGGGGGGGCGCGCGGGCCCCCAGGGAGCCGCGACGGGCGACGGGAGGGGGGGGGCGACGCGCTGGCCCCCAGGGCGCCGCGACGGGCGACGGGCAGGGCGACGCACGGCCCCCCAGGGCGCCGCGACGGGCGACGGGCAGGGCGGCGCGCGGGCCCCCAGGGAGCCGACGGGCGACGGGAGGGGGGGGCGACGCGCGGGCCCCCAGGGCTCCGCGACGGGCGACGGGCAGGGCGACGCACGGCCCCCTAGGGCGCCTCGACGGGCAACGGGCAGGGCAGCGCGCGGGCCCCCGGAGCGCCGCGTGAGGCAGTAAACCGCCGCACGCCTCGGGGCGCACGGTGGGCAGAAAACCGCCGCGCGCCCCGAGCGCGCGGTGGGCAGAAAACCGCCATGCGCCCCGAGCGCGTGGCGGGAAGAAAAAACGTCGCGCGCCACGGGGCGCGCGACAGATAGGACAGCAGTGGAAGCAGGTGGGCCCACAGGCCAGGAGCGATCTCGCTCTGACAGCATGTCAGAATAGGAAGCAGAAAGTTAGAAACAGGAAAGAGGGTTTGCACTAGCAGGCAGTTGAGTACATATAGGAAACCCTAATTTGGGCTATACTCGCTATAGAGTACCCCACTGCAGGCTAGACAAATATCACATTCTGACAAAGCAGTGAAGTGATCACAATACAAGACAAGTTAAGCAACCAGCAGGTGAGGGAAAGTAGGCACAAGGCCTAGAGCAGTGCAGAAACGCTGAAGATGACCAGACCCAAGGGCCTTGGTGAAGACATCAGCAGTGTTGGCCCGAGAGGCCACCTAAGCAAGGCGCAGCTGACCACGCCGCTGCAGCTCCCGAGCAAGAAAGTAACGAAGAGCAATGTGCTTCGTTCTGTTCTCCAGTCTCTGCTCCTGACACAAGGCAATCATGCCCTTGTTGTCAACGTACAGAACTGGAGGAGAACGAGGCCGCTCACCCAAGTCGGTCAGCAGGTAGGTCAGCCAGCGTAACTCCTGTGCAGCCATGGCCCCAGCGTAGATCTCAGCCTCATAGCTGGAACCAAGCACAGAAGACGAACGAGTGGACCTCCACGAGACAGAACCAGAGCCGAGACTGAAAGAGTAACCCTGGGACGACCGCTGAGTCGCCTGGTCGTCAGCCCAAGAAGCGTCGGAGTGTCCTGTGAGTACTACTGGACCCCGTCCTCCAAGCACAAGCCCCATGCCCGATGTACTGCACAAGTAACGAAGTACCCTCTGCGCAGCTGTCCAGTGCTCCTTCCTGTGTCGCCCGGGGGCGACGAAGCGAGCAAGGATGCTGAGAGGGTACGCGAGGTCAGGTCGTGTGCACGTCATCAGGTACATGAGGCAGCCCACAAGCTCTGGGTACGGGCCACTGGGCTCTAAGGACTCGTCCGAAGGTGGAGCTGAGAGCAAGTGGCCGGTAGCCAGAGGAGTGGGCTGTGGCGAGGAGAACTGAAAGCGGAAGCGCTGAAGGACCTGGTGCACCATGTGTGGCTGAGTCAGAGTGATGGTGCACCGTGCTCTGTCCCGGGTGATCTACAAGCCAATATAGCTACGCAGCTCACCCAGTTCAGTGCAAGTGTCTCTCTCTGCAGTTCCGCCTTCACAAGGGTCAGCGCCTCAGTGTCGACAGTAGCAAAGACCAAGTCTTCGACGTACACGAGGATGTAGAACGGCGGCAGAGTAGGGTCGGTGCGGAGAAACAGCGACGGGTCAGCAGTGGAAGGAGCAAACCCAAGAGCCGCAAGTGTCGTCCTCAGTGTGTCATGCCACTCGCGGGGCGCCTGGCGGAGGCCGTAGACTGGCTGCCGGAGACTCCACTGGGTACCCTCCGGAAACGACCCAGTAAAGCCAGGTGGGCGGCGCAGCCAGATCTCCTCGTGAAGGCTGCCCTGCAAGAAAGCTGTGGAGAAGTCGAGGGAGTGCAGCTCGTAGTCACGCTGTGCTGCAACGTGCAGCAACACCCGAAGAGTAGTCATCTTCGGGGTAGGGGAGAAGGTCTGGAAGTAGCCAACCCCCTGTCGTTGACTGAAGCCTCGAGCAACGTAACGCGCCTTGAAGGCAGGCGGAGAACCCGGCGGCCGCTTCACTCTGAAAATCCACATGACATCGACTATGTTCGCCCCAGGAGGGGGAACCTCGTCGACGTAGGTGCCTGTGGACTTCCAGGAAGCCATCTCTGCATCCATGGCTGTCTGCCACTGAGAGGAGTACTCACCCGTGATCGCCTCTGCTTAAGAGCGCGGAGTGGGGATGTCAAGTGCATCCTTGTCTTCCTCAGGGCAAAGCAGCATGGACGTGAAACGGGGTAAAGCGGCCGCGAGACACTCAAGCTCAAACTGCCTGTCCTCAATGACGTCACAGCCAAGGGCACGCTCACCCCCGACGGACGGAGGACAGACAGACTCAGACTCAGTAACAAGGCTCGCGACAAAGTCGAGACGACTCTGAGCAGCAAAGTCGACTAGCTCAGTGACTAGGGCAAACACAGCAGTAGACTCAAGGTCAGGGTAAGTGACTACAGTAGCGAGGAGACGAGTGACAGTAGGACTGGCAGCACGAGCAAGGTCGGACTCAGGGTTAGGAACGTCAGGAAGACAGGGCAGGGCTACACGCTGTGGAACAGAGGAAGGACGAAGTGCCATAACGTGAGTGCCTGGGACAGCAGGAGGACGAGGACGTGGGACACGACGAGCACGAGTAGGTGTGGAAGCACGAGTCTCAGGCTCACGACGCGCAGTCACCTCAGTGTGAGGAGCAGGAGCAGGCAGCGGGGAGCCAGGCAGTAGCTGTGGCTGAGACTGGTCTGTCGGTGGACACAGGAGAGGTGGATTGAGGCCAGAGGAAGACGGGAGACTAAGAACCTGGTGAAGGACCGAGTCAGGCGGTGGCAGGGACGACTGCGGCTGGGGGTAGACAAAAAGTTGGCGCGGCACAGTACCCGTACCGTCAGCAGCCCCAGTACCTCCAGCTCCAGCACCCCCAGTACCTCCAGCTCCAGCACCTCCAGCACCAGCAGCTCCAGCACCTCCAGCACCAGCAGCTCCAGCACCTCCAGTACCAGCAGCTCTAGCACCCCCAGTGTCAGCACCCCCAGAACCGGCACCTCCAGCTCCTCCAGCACCAGCAGCTCTAGCACCTCCAGCACCAGTAGCTCCAGTAGCTCCAGCACCTCCAGCACCAGCAGCTCCAGCACCTCCAGTACCTCCAGTACGTCCAGCACCAGCAGCTCCAGCACCTCCAGTACCTCCAGCCGCTCCAGCACCTCCTGCACCAGCAGCTCCATAAGCTCTAGCACCCCCAGAACCTGCGGCACCTCCAGCACCAGCAGCTCCAGCACCTCCAGCACCAGCAGTACCTCCAGCACCAGCACCTCCAGCACCTCCAGCACCACCAGCTCCAGCACCTCCAGAACCAGCAGCACCTCCAGCACCAGCAGCTCCAGCACCTCCAGCACCACCAGCACCTCCAGCACCAGCAGCTCCAGCACCTCCAGCACCTCCAGCACCACCAGCTCCAGCACCTCCAGAACCAGCACCCCCAGACTCAGCACCCCTAGAACCGGCACCCCCAGACTCAGCACCCCCAGAACCACCAGAGACCACAGCGACAAGCTGCGGAGGCGGCGAAGACGGCCGACATCGGAGTCAGCCCACACAGGTCGGCCACGAGGGGAGGGGCAGGGGGTGCAGGGGGAGGGGAAGGAGGACGGACGACCTCGGCGTCCTCATCAGCAAGCTCACCGACCTCGGCGAGCAGAGGCATCGTCACCGCCGAGGTGTCCGTCGGCGGGGTGGTCGACGTCCGTCCTGACGCCGGCCCGTGCTCCGACTTCCACACCTCCACCGACATGTTCTCGTAGAACACCACGTCTGACGTGGTGACCACCCGGTTGTCGGCGATGGCGAGGAGCTCCCAGCCCTTGCTCTCCTCCGACACACCGAGGTGAAGGCCCCACCTGGCCTTCGGCTTCAGCTTGCCACCTCGCTGCTGCTCGGGAACCAAGAACTGCGCCATGCAACCCCACACCCGTGCCAGCGACAAGTCGGGCTTCTCCCGGTCAGCAGCTGGTATGGTGTCGTCCCCGGCGGCAACGTCGACCTCTCCAGGCAGTTGCGGACCCAGACAGCCTGCCGTAGAGCAAGGTGCCACCAGTGGTGCTGCACGCCCATGTGCAGCAGCATCGTCCGCACTGACTCCACTACCGTCCTCATCTCCCGCTCGGCCATGCCGTTCTGCTGCGGGGTGTAGGGGCAGGTCAGGTCGTGGGTGATTCCCTTGCCGTTCACGAAGTCGGTGAACTGCTTCCCGAGGAACTCCCCTCCCCGGTCAGAACGCAGCATCAACACCGACTTCTTCGTCTGTCGCTCAGCAACCGCCAGCCACTGCACGAACTCCTGCAGAGCATCCGACTTCTTGGCGACCGGCCTCACCCACACGTAGCGGGTCTTGCGGTCCTTTAGCAGCAAGAAGTAAAGGCTGCCGTCCTTGGCAGCTACGCGGAACGGCCCACACAGGTCGATGTGCACGACTGCCAGCACGTCGTCGGCGTCGGAGCCTTGGTCGGGGAAGGTGTGTCGTGCCAGCTTCCCGCCGACGCACGAGACACACGGTGAGTCAGTGCCAGACGTCGACTTGAGGTCCAGCCCAATGGCGACCTCGTGCTTCGCCGAGCTCCGGATTGTGTCCATGGCGACGTGCGCAAGCCTCGCATGTAGTCTGTCCGGGGTTGACTTCGTCGCCGTTACCATCGCCCTCAGGGCCACCAAATCCGCCATGGGCGACGTCGACTTTGCCGAGCAAGGACGCAGGTCAGTGCAGAGGACTCGGCCAGTGTAGGACGCCCTACCAAGGACGTCCCCTGTCGCTGAGACGAGAAGCCTCCTGCAGCTTCACAACGTTCTCCTTCAGCTGGCCAGTTGACAGCAGGTTTGAGTGCACGCCGGGGACGTAGAGCACGTCGGGGATCAGCACCTGCTTCCCGGCCTTTCCTTGCAAGGCGACCGTGCCCCGACCCTGGACGTCCTGCAGAGCCCCGTTGAATCCACGCACGTGCTTCACATCACAGCTCGGCTGCAGGTCGACGAAGACCTCCTTCGTCCCCATCAGGTGGTGGGAGCAGCCGCTGTCGAGCAGGACCACCGACGGGTTCGCCTGCACAGCTGCCGCCATCGCCTGGAAGTCCTCGCCAGCCTCAGGCGCCAACGAGACGGTCGGCTCCACGACGCCAACCAGCGAGCACGACGCCTCTTTGTCGTCTCGCCCTTTGCCGCCAGCAGAGGAGTCGGTGTCCTTCGCCGAGGTCGACGACTTGGTCGACTGCTTCTCCTTGCGCGGCTGATTTCTGCCTCGACGGGGACGACGGCTGCCAGACCTTCCGCGGCCTCCCTTGGCGTCGTCATCGTCGGTGTCACTGCGGTCAGGGCACTCGAAGGAGAGGTGGTCAGGGTTGTTATAGTCACAATAGGCTTGAATGTGCCTAAAACGAAAGATAGAGAGCACAGACGGATTTCTGCACAGCGGCTTCAAACGTTGATAGCGTTCTGCTCACAGCTGCAAATGACCTGATTCAAATTGGATCTGGAGCGTCTTCACGTCGTCTACAATTAGCAATTTAGATTGCACGATTTGATAAAGAATTGACGACACAGCGTCGGTTTGAACGAAATGGCACTATGGCAACCACTATAGTCTTAGAACACAAGATAGGAAGAGTTAGGAAGAGTTACGAGTTGGGAATGACTCCCAGCTCCTACAAACCCCAAGAGCCGAGGTACAGTGATGTGGAACAGTGCCACACTGTCCCCAACCACGAAGGGTCTCGAAACTACCCTCCACAAGGGCCTACACCAAGAGAAATGTTACACTACACAAAGTAATGCAACTATTCTCACTATCTTAAAGTTTACCCTTTTGGAGAGCTTCGAAATAACTTGAATCTTGAAACCAAGGCTCTGGTTCTTCAAGGTAAATTCTTCCTTGAGTTCTTGGAAGTCTGCTGCGCACACCTGCGACACGCCGAACGTTCCACACACGACAAAATAGAAAACCGCACACGACACGCAAACGACGACGTGACACGCGACTAGCGATAACTCGCTATTGACTCGACGCACACATTCAAATTCATGCTTCATCATACACACACTATTGTAAACATGAAATATATATTATTTCATGCCCTCATACCATTCCATGCACACACGCATGCACGCACACGGACAACAAGCCGAATGCAAACCGTAGGGTTGCACCAACAAACTCCCCCTCGGATTGTTGGCCTTAGGATCTTGCTCTCTCAGTTCAGAGCCATCCCAGCCAGCTTGCAACACTTCCAATGCTGCTGCTCCACCAGCCTCTTGGTCATCATGTCAGCTGGCTGCCTTGTCGTCTTCACATAGTGCAACTCAACTTCACCCGCGGCCACCATGCTCCTCGTCCAATGCCACTTCACCCTCATGTGCTTGGTGAGGCCATGCAACACAGGGTTCTTAGCAAGAGCAATGGCACCCTGGCTGTCACAGTAGAGTGGGGTAGGTCCTTGCTGCTCCTCCCCCAATTCGGCCAACAAACGCCGTTGCCACACAATCTCCCGTACGGCACGGAAGAGTGCCATGTACTCGGACTCCACCGAGCTCAATGCTTGATCCACCTGCTTCTTGCTCTCCCAAGCAGTTGGGCCTCCACCAACACAGCAAATGAACCCTCCAACACTTGTCATGTCCTCTGGTTCCGATGCATAAGAAGCATCCGAGAATGCGGTGAGGAACAAACGCCCGGGTTCAACACCATCCGCGCCCTTTTGGCACCTTTGCGCCGCTGCCGAGTATTGCAGCCCAACGGTCGCTGTTTGGCCAAGATACTTGGCCACCCTCATTCCAGCAGCTACCTGCTCCTCATTAGGGCATTGAACAACCCTAGCCAACTGTCCGGTAGCAAATGCGACGTCCGGTCGGGTGTTTACCGCCGCGTACATGAGGCTGCCCACCAACGAGTGAAAACGGCGCCTCTCCTCTTCACCAACGCTCTCCTCCTCTGGTCCCTTCACACACTTGAACCCAGAGGGAAAGGGTGTAGCCACATGGCCTTCACTCTGCCCAAAGTTGGCAGCCAATGCCTCCAGGTACTTTCGTTGATGCACCCGCATGCACCGCTTCTCCACATCTCGTTCGATGTGGAGCCCAAGGTAGAAGCTCACGTCACCAAGGGCCTTGCACTTGAACTTATCTTGAAGCTTCAGCATCACCTCCTTCACAAGGTCAGAAGAGGGTGAGAAAATGAGGATGTCATCCACATAAACCACCATGAAACTCCTCTGCTCCCCCTCGCCAAGCATGAACAAGGAATGATCGGCGGATGAAGGAGTGAAGCCTATCTCCTCCAAAACTCCTCGCAGCTTCAAGTACCACTGCCTAGGGGCCTGCTTCAGTCCATAAAGGGCCTTCTTCAGCCTCAGAACTCTGCCACTACCATCATCAAACCCCTCTGGCTGCGCCATAAAAATCTCTTCCTCAAGGACGCCGTTGAGGAATGCCGTGGTGACATCCATTTGTTTCACCTCCCATCCTTTGATGGCAGCTCCCGCGAGTAGAGTTCTCAGCGTCGTCGGCTTCACCACAGGAGCAAACAACTCCTTATAGTCCACCTTCTCCTTTTGCTGGTACCCCTTCGCCACAAGCCTAGACTTGTAGCGCTCGATCTTGCCGTCGGCGTCGGACTTGATCTTGAAGAGCCACTTGGACGTAATCGCCTTACGCCCCTCCGGTAGCTCCACCAATTCCCATGTGCCGTTCTCCTCAATGCTCTTCAGCTCACTCTCCATTGCCTTCTTCCACTCCTCAGCATCACTACTCTCCAAGGCCTCCTTGAGAGTTGCTGGTTCCCCCGGCATCTCCACCGGAGAGAAGAACGTGAAGGCACACTCCTCGTAGTCACTCTCCTCGTCTTCTCCAACTATAAGTGCCGCTCCGGCCAAGGCTGACTTGGCTGGCTTTCCCAGTGCCTCATAGGTCAGCCTATTTGGGGCTTGGATTCTCCTTTTGCCCCTTCCTTCTTCCTCAGCTGCAGGGACATGAAGGCCTTGGCGTTGCTGCGGGGTGACTCGGATCCGTGGAGCACTCGTAGTGCGAGAAGGAAGTGTCGGTGCACGCTCGCTCACTTGCTGAACCTCCTCCTCTTCTTCCTCTGCATCCTTGGCCTCCTCTCCCCCATTCACAAGGGAAGATTGCCTTGTGGTGGTGCTGCCGCTGCTCAGCTCCAAGGGCAGCTCCACATGCTCCAAACCGGAACTCTTCACGTCCCCCAACCGCACGCCTATCTTCGCCTCATTCTCCGCCTTCCAATCCTTGTACATCAGATTCTCCATGAATTTGCAGTCCCTGCTCACCAAGAATTTCTTGGTGAATGGGTCCCAAAGAAGCCACCCCTTGCTGTTTTGAGCCATGCCCAAGTGCACAGCCCATATCGCCTTGGCACCGAGCTTGTTGTGCCGAAGATGCTTAGGCACGAGCGCCATGCACATGCACCCGAACACCCGAAGCATATCCACCTTTGGCTTCCTTCCAATCCACTCCACATAGGGCACCCATTTGTCTGCTCCCACATGAGTCAAAGCTCTGTTCTTGGCCACACATGCACTCCGCACCGCATCAGGCCAGAAATATTCGGGTAGCCCGGCTTCAATGAGCAACCCGCGCGCTGTCTCCGTGATTGTCCGGTTCGCTCGCTCGGCGATGCCGTTCATTGCAGGGGAGTATGGCATGGTAAGGGAGTGCCTTATGCCATTCTTCTTCAGCCACAATCCAAACTCCTTGGTCAAGAACTCTCCCCCTCGATCGGTGCGGATTGCCTTCACTAGCCGGTCTTGTTGCCGCTCCACCATCGGCAACCAATCGGTCTTCACCGTTTCAGCCACGTCACTCTTCTTGGACAGCACGTACACCCAAGTCATGCGAGTGTAGACATCCACAATGGTGAGAAAGTACTCAGCTCCAGCAGCTCCAAGCTTCAGGGGGCCCACCACGTCCATCACCACCTCATCAAGTGGTGCCTTAGCCGTTGCCTCCGAACTAGAGAACGGGAAACGGGTGAACTTGGCTTGCATGCACGTCGGGCAGCCAAGTACCTCATCGGGCTCCCCCTTCACACGTATGCCAGCAACCATCTCATTCTTCACTAGCTGCTGCAAGATGGGCAGGGCCACATGCCCCATTCGCCGATGCAAGGTGAGCCAATCACACTCCCCCGTAGCCGAAGTTGGATTGGAGAATGCCGCGCTCGCAATAGCGCCGCACATACTCTCTCCGTAGTCCTCCTCCGCTGCTGCCTCTGGGTTCTCCTCACCCTTTTGCTGCTCCTTGGTTGCTGCACCACTCTCCTTAGGTTCACTGAACTTGCTGGTCCCTCCAGGTTTGCTCTTCTTGAGCTCATTCTCCTTAGCGCGACCGTTCGCGCCATCGTCGCTACCGACCGCTCCATCCTTGGTGCTGATGCTTGCTGCCACTTGCCTCTCCTTAGGCATAGGGACCACTGGGATCTGCCACATCTCGTTGTAGACATCCCTGTCCTCATGAAGGTCCCAAAGAATTCGATCGCCAAGCCTTGCGGTGTAGGTCTTGGCTCCCTTCGAGTTCGTGTCCATGCCGGCCTTTGCCAACCGCCGCACGGAAATCAGGTTTGCAGCAAGGCTGGGCACCCAAAGCACGTTCTTGAGGCCCACCATCTTCCCATCAGCACCCTTGAACATGGCCTTGCCCATGCCTTTCACCTCTGCTCGCTGCCCCAAAGCCGATGTGACATGCTTCACCGGTGACGGCTCGAGTTCGGTGAGCAAGTCCGGGCGAGGTGTCATGCTATAGGTAGCGCCACTATCAATCACCCAATAGTCCAGGGGGTGTAGGGTCACCTTCCCCACAGCTGCTGGCTCCTCAAAGCCTTCATCCTTCTCTGGACCAGCCGGTACTTGCGTCGACACGAAGTAGAATAGACCCGGGTATCGATCGTCGCTCCGGTCCTTGTCGTTGTCTCCGCTCTTCATGTTTGCAGCTCCGCCACCGCGACCGCCACGGCCTCCACGGCCTCGTCCTCTCCCTCCTCCTGCTCCTCTACCCTCTTGGCCTTGAGCAGGGGTCCAACCATCAGGGAGTTTGTAGCAGTCGCGCCACATGTGTCCGCTCTTGTGGCAATAGTGACACTCGCCGTCGAATCGGCCGCGACCGCGTCCGTAGCTCTTGTCGTCGCTGCCGTAACCGCCACTCCTGCGGCCTCCGCTGAAGTTGCTGCCACCAAACCTTCCTCCCCCTCGTCCTCTGCCTCTTCCTCGACCATATCCACGGCCGATGCTCGCTGCCCCAGCGCCATCCGCACTCGCCAACTCACGGCGGCGGAAATCCTCTTGAAGGATAGCTCGCTTCACGTCTTCAAGCGAGAGGCGGGGCAAGTCGCGATTAAGGTTGATGATGAGCGAGGACCATGACTCTGGGAGTAAGGCCAGCAACTTGGTCTTCTTTTGGAGCTCACTGTAGTTCAAATCAGCTCCCTCAAGCCGCGTCAACAAGTCAAAGAATTTCTGCACCCCTTCTTCAACCGCTTCGTTTTCTTCAATTCGTAGTGCCGCCATTTGCCGTTCCAACACCACCGCTACCGCCGCTGTTGCAGGAGCATGTACACCCTTGAGAGCAGCCCATGCCTTTGGTCCTTTCTCTGGTTCACGCTGGAATGGCTTGATGTGACGGATCTGACTGCTCCCCAACGCTTGCCCAAGTAAGAGATAGCCTTGTTCGCTCTTCCGCACCCACGGGCTCTTCTCCGGGTCATTCTCGGGGCGCTTCTCCGTTCCTTCCATCACCTCCAGCAGGTCATAGTGGTCAAAGATGTTCTCCATCTTGAAGGACCATTCAGCAAAGTTTTCACCGTTGAACTTGTCAAGCCCAAACACCCTAGGCTCATCCCTAGGTGGGCCAAGACTTGGTTGCATGGGCGCCATGGCTGAATCACGGGGTTGGCCTTGAGCTTGAGCTTCTCCACTGCCACCAGCACCTCTGCCACCCCTTTCCTCAGGTCCAGACATTGTCGAAACTGCTCCAAGGGGCTCTGATACCACTTGTTATAGTCACAATAGGCTTGAATGTGCCTAAAACGAAAGATAGAGAGCACAGACGGATTTCTGCACAGCGGCTTCAAACGTTGATAGCGTTCTGCTCACAGCTGAAAATGACTTGATTCAAATTGGATCTGGAGCGTCTTCATGTCGTCTACAATTAGCAATTTAGATTGCACGATTTGATAAAGAATTGACGACACATCGTCGGTTTGAACGAAATGGCACTATGGCAACCACTATAGTCTTAGAACACAAGATAGGAAGAGTTAGGAAGAGTTACGAGTTGGGAATGACTCCCAGCTCCTACAAACCCCAAGAGCCGAGGTACAGTGATGTGGAACAGTGCCACACTGTCCCCAACCACGAAGGGTCTCGAAACTACCCTCCACAAGGGCCTACACCAAGAGAAATGTTACACTACACAAAGTAATGCAACTATTCTCACTATCTTAAAGTTTACCCTTTTGGAGAGCTTCGAAATAACTTGAATCTTGAAACCAAGGCTCTGGTTCTTCAAGGTAAATTCTTCCTTGAGTTCTTGGAAGTCTGCTGCGCACACCTGCGACACGCCGAACGTTCCACACACGACAAAATAGAAAACCGCACACGACACGCAAACGACGACGTGACACGCGACTAGCGATAACTCGCTATTGACTCGACGCACACATTCAAAATCATGCTTCATCATACACACACTATTGTAAACATGAAATATATATTATTTCATGCCCTCATACCATTCCATGCACACACGCATGCACGCACACGGACAACAAGCCGAATGCAAACCGTAGGGTTGCACCAACAAGGGTCGCCGCACAGCCAGCACTCCCGACATCGACTTCCTCCTCCACGACCGCTATCTTTGGCCGACTTCTTCTTGTCGGCGTCCTTGGTCGACTTCCAGCCACTGCTACTGTCAACGGGAGTGTTGTATGGCCCCGTCCTCGCTTGGGCGGAGCCGACCTTGTGGTCGAGCGTGCGGATGATGCAGCCGACCAACAGCAGTGGGCACGGGGGCCACTGCAAGGGCGCCGAGCTGGAGGGCGCCTGGCTGGAGGGCGCCGAGCAGGAGGACGCCGTCCTGGGCGCCTAGACGGCGTCCGGGGAGGCTGGACGCCGACCTAGGCGTCTGCACGGCGTCCCAGGAGGTTGGACGCCGACCTGGGCGTCTGCACGGCGTCCTGTGGGCCCGGACGCCGACCTGGACGTCTGGTTGGCGTCCTGGGAGGCTGGACGCCGCCCTGGACGTCTGCACGGCGTCCTGGGCGTCTGGACGCCGACCAGGGAGTTCGGACGGCGTCCTGGGCGTCTGGACGCCGGACTGGGGACGCCGGGCATGTGTGTGGCCGGCTACGGACTGAGCTGGTCGACCAGGCGCGGTTGCCCGGTCGACCGGGATACCCAAGCGACGTGCGCGAGTGTCGCCGGGGTGGAGTCTGCGAGGCCGACCTCGGGGGTGGTATCCCGAGGTCGACGTGGCTGGTGGGCGCAGTTGCTGGCGTGGAGTCTGCCAGGCGTCTGCGTTGTGCACGTGACAAGGAAGAGTGCACCAACCAGCTGCACGCACCTGCGAAGCGGATGCACCGTTATCCTGCGGGTGCAACGCTGTGCAGCCGACTTGCTGCAGCGTTGGCATACCGTGAACTTGCAACGTTGGCAAACCGCTACTCTGCAACGCTGGAGCGGTGCGAGCTCTGCTGCGCTGGGGCGCGGTCGACCATGCTGCGCTGGAGGTCGACCAGCAGCCTAGCTAGCTCTGATGTAGTTTGTGTTGCCAATGTTGTTGCTAACCATTGTTGTCAACCTTCTCTAGTGAAACTCTTGCCAAATTGCCCCGTGAACTAGCAAGGAGTGTATGCACTAGGAAAACGACTAAGGACCAAGGAACGCAGAGATCACACGAAGGCCAGGTGGGGCCTTCACCTCGGCGTGTCTGAGGAGAGCAAGGGCTGGGAGCTCCTCGACATCGCCGACAACCGGGTGGTCACCACGTCGGACGTGGTGTTCTACGAGAGCATGTCGCTGGAGGTGTGGAGGTCGGCGCACGGGCCGGCGTCCGGGCGGATGCCAGTTCACCCGCCAACGGACACTTCGACGGCGACGCTGCCTTTGGTCGCCGAGGTCGGTGAGCTTGCTGGTGAGGACGCCGAGGACGTCCCCACTCCCTGCCCTTCACCTGCCCCTCCCCTTGTTGTCGACCTGCGTGGGCTGACCCGGGCGTCGGCCTCCGGCGATGAGGGGAGACGTGGGGCTTCACCTGTGGCGCCAGCCCCGAGCATCGCCGGTGGCCGACGTGATGCTGTGCAAGTCGGCGTGGGAGCGAAGCTGACGCCGACCAGGAGGCAGCAGGTGGTGCGGCCGACTTTGGTGAAGCCGGTGAAGGAGGCAACTGCAGAACAGCAGTCGACAGGGGAGCAGGCAGCAGCGACGCCGACCAAGGAGCAGTCAGCGATCGGGCAGTCGACAGGGTAGCCGACCACAGGGGAGAAGTCGGCTGGGACGCCGACTGAGGTGCAGCAGGACGCCGAGGACAGCGACGACGGCGACGATGAAGGGGACGCCGAGGAGGTTCAGCCGGGACCACGGCGTACAGGCCGACTTTGGAGGCCGCCTGACTTCTTCGTCCCCGCTGCCTTCACCACGGTGTACGATGTGGACGGTGATGACCTGCTGTACGACGACGCCGAGGAGGATGAGGAGTTTCCGGAGCTCGACCCCGACATGCAGGCCGACCCCGAGCATCGTTGGGACATCTCGACGATGACGGTGAAGGAGGCGTTGGCAAGCTGGAAGGGCCCGGCGGTGAAGGCCGCCATGGAAGAGGAGATCCGCAGCCTCATCAACATGGGCACGTGGGAGCTGGTCGAACGCCCGCCGGGAGTGAACATTATGAAGAACCGGTGGGTGTTGACGACGAAGTACCACATCGACGACACCGTCGAGCGAGAGAAGGCGAGGCTGGTCGTGAAGGGCTTCACGCAGGTGTACGGCGCCGACTACGACGAGACGTTCGCGCCGGTGGGCAGCTACGTGACGCTGAGGATCTTCCTTAGCATCGTCGCCGTCCTCAACCTCAACCTGATGCAGCTCGACATGAAGAACGCCTTCCTGCAGAGCAAGCTCGACCGAGTGCTCTACATGTCCCAGCCGGACTACTTCAACGACGGAACCGGCCAGGTGTGCAAGTTGCTGAAGAGCCTGTACGGGTTGAAGCAGTCGCCGCTGCTGTGGTACTTGGCGCTCAACGATGTGCTGGTCGGCGCCGGGTGGAAGAAGAGCCAGGTCGACGAGGCTCTGTACTTCAAGGTCGGCGTCGACGGTATGGCCTGCTGGGTGCTGGTCTACGTCGACGACCTGCTCTCCGCCAGCAGCAGCGCCGCGATGTTGAAGGAGCTGAAGGCGCTGCTGGAAGCCGCCTTCGAGCTGCGTGAGATCTCGCCGGTGCAGAAGTACCTCGGGCTGGAGATCGTCCGCGAACAGGTCGGCGGGGAAGCTGTGGCTGCACCAGCAGGGCTACGCCGACAAGCTGTGTAGGCGCTTCATAGACGAGGAGCAGACCGGGCGTACCCCGAAGACGCCGGTCTCGGTCGACGCCTACGCCGAGCTCACCTTCGACGACGACGAGGCGCAGGAAAGCCAGGAGGAGGAGTACCGGCAGAAAGTCGGCTCGCTGCAGTTCGCGGCGACGATGACGAGGCCGAACGTCGCCTTCGCCTGCAGCAAGCTGGGGAGCGGCCTCACGGTGAGGAGTGACCAGCAGTGGTGCGAGGTCGACCGCTGCCTCGCCTACCTCGCCAACACGCGTGACACCGCCCTGGAGTTCGGTGGTGGGCCAAAGTCGCTGGAGCTGGTCGGCTACGTGGACGCCGACGACGCCGGTGACAAGCAGAGCCGGACGAGCACAGGCGGCTATGTGTTCGTCTACGGAGGGGCCGCAGTCTCCTGGTCGAGCCAGCGCATCAAGTGCGCGACGCTGTCGTCGACCGAGTCG
The DNA here is from genome assembly GCA_947471745.1 of Closterium sp. Naga37s-1. NCBI lineage: Eukaryota > Viridiplantae > Streptophyta > Zygnematophyceae > Desmidiales > Closteriaceae > Closterium > Closterium sp. Naga37s-1. The sequence goes on along the minus strand of CANJKZ010000343.1, from coordinate 412,901 downwards.
GAGTATGTGGCGGCCACTGAAGCCGGCAAGGAGGGACGCCGCCTTCGCTTCCTCCTTGCAGAGTTCCTGGCAGCTGGACGCCGGGAAGCCGACTGTCCTGCGGGTGGACAACAAGTCGGCCATCACAGTCGCCGAGGGCATGGGGTTGACGGGCAACCTCAAGCACATGGAGCGACGACAGGCCTGGCTGCAACACATGGTGAAGCGCGGGAAGTTTTCGCTGAAGTACATCCCGACCGCTGAGCAGCCGGCCGACTTCCTCACGAAGGCGCTGCACTATCCGGCCTTCAACCGGTGCTCCGTTGCAATCGGCCAAGTGCGCCTGGCCGATGTGGGCGACGGCGACAACGACGTGCAGCAGTAGGTGCCATGCCCTCTTGCATGGCTGGTGCGGTGATCAGCGTGCTGTGTGTTGTGTGCACGCCGCTGAGCGTTTCTCCGAGCAGTGCTGCCGTGTGGGCTGGGGCCCAAGCGTGAACGCGGCAGGGGAGTGTCAACGGGAGTGTTGTATGGCCCCGTCCTCGCTTGGGCGGAGCCGACCTTGTGGTCGAGCGTGCGGAGGATGCAGCCGACCAACAGCAGTGGGCACGGGGGCCACTGCAAGGGCGCCGAGCTGGAGGGCGCCTGGCTGGAGGGCGCCGAGCAGGAGGACGCCGTTCCTGGGCGCCTAGACGGCGTCCGGGGAGGCTGGACGCCGACCTAGGCGTCTGCACGGCGTCCCAGGAGGTTGGACGCCGACCTGGGCATCTGCACGGCGTCCTGTGGGCCCGGACGCCGACCTGGACGTCTGGTTGGCGTCCTGGGAGGCTGGACGCCGCCCTGGACGTCTACACGGCGTCCTGGGCGTCTGGACGCCGACCAGGCATTTCGGACGGCGTCCTGGGCGTCTGGACGCCGGACTGGGGACGCCGGGCATGTGTGTGGCCGGCTACGGACTGAGCTGGTCGACCAGGCGCGGTTGCCCGGTCGACCGGGATACCCGGGCGACGTGCGCGAGTGTCGCCGGGGTGGAGTCTGCGAGGCCGACCTCGGGGGTGGTATCCCGAGGTCGACGTGGCTGGTGGGCGCAGTTGCTGGCGTGGAGTCTGCCAGGCGTCTGCGTTGTGCACGTGACAAGGAAGAGTGCACCAACCAGCTGCACGCACCTGCGAAGCGGATGCATCGTTGTCCTGCGGGTGCAACGCTGTGCAGCCGACTTGCTGCAGCGTTGGCATACCGTGGACTTGCAATGTTGGCAAACCGCTACTCTGCAACGCTGGAGCGGTGCGAGCTCTGCTGCGCTGGAGCGCGGTCGACCATGCTGTGCTGGAGGTCGACCAGCAGCCTAGCTAGCTCTGATGTAGTCTGTGTTGCCAATGTTGTTGCTAACCATTGTTGTCAACCTTCTCTAGTGAAACTCTTGCCAAATTTCCCCGTGAACTAGCAAGGAGTGTATGCACTAGGAAAACGACTAAGGACCAACGAACGCAGAGATCACACGAGCACCCGTGCCTAGCCCGCAACCTAGCTACTACCGCCGCTAGACTGCCCACGTTGCCCAGGTCGACTACCTTGCTTCACGGGGGCGACGTAGTTCACCTGCCTAGGAGCTCATCCTGCAGGATGTACAGGTAAGGGAATCCTCGTTGAGTGTCGCCCTAGTACTCGGCGCCATAGACAGTCGTTTCAGCAGTCGAGGTACTCCCTGCACGACTTCAGGGCGATCTGCACGCCCGGCGAGCAGCACCGCGAGATGACTGTGAAGATCAGCAACCGCACAGCACGAAACTCCGCACGTAAGTTGGGGTAGTGTTCCTCCGGCGTCGCCACAGTGCCCCTGGCGAAGCCGATCAGCCCGGCCATCTCCAGTTGGGGCTCGATGGCTTCCACCAGGTCGACCAACAAGCAGAGGGGTGACCGAGATCCTGTCCGGCGTAAACTTGAAGTAGCCGTAGCTCGGTGCAATCCCTCCAGCTGTCACGTGGGTCGCGGACATCGGCGACAAACTGCTTCGTCGACCTCCAACGTCGCCTTGTGAGGTGCCTGCAGCCGCCGACGACCGCATCCCTCGCCCCTGAACGCCGCCGACTTCATCGGCGTGTATCACACCTCGCTGCTTCGACGTGCCTCCCGCACTGCTGCCGACTTGGCCACCACCGGCGTTGACGCCCACGTCGACGTCGCCCTCGGTGTTCACCGGTCGAGGAGAGGCAGGCCGAGAAGGGTGCTCCGTCGCCCACACAGTGCGGAGTCCAGCCTCGACCACCGCCCAGGGGATAGCTCCGTACTCCTGGGCCTCATGGTGTCTCCTCGCATCCTCAATGGGATTCTAGAGGAGGAGGTGTACATGACGCAGCCGCTTGGGTATGAGGATGGTACGGGCAGGGTGTGCAAGCTCAACAAGTCAATCTACGGCTTGAAGCAAGCGCCACACTGCTGGTACCAGAGGTTGGCAGCTGCATTAGAGGAGATGGGATTCAGGACCAGCAGCTGTGATGAGAGCCTTTTTCTCAAGGGCAAGGGAGAGAAGCTGGTGATGTTTCAGCAGCAGCATGAAGGAGATCCAGAACGTGCAGCAGCAGCTGATGGAAAACTTCAAGTGCAAGACCCTTGGTGAGGTAAAGTACTACATCGGGATGCACGTGGAGAGGGATCCAGATCACAGGTGGTTGAAGCTGCACCAGGAGAAGTTTATCAAGGAGCTGGGGAAGAAGTATGGGATTGAGAATGAGCGCAAAGTTGCAACTCCGCTGCCAGCTGAGTTCAAGCTTGTGAAGGCTGCAGAGGATGAAGGGGTTGAAGCCGAGGAGCAGCAGCAATTTCAGTCCATGGTGGGCAGCCTCTTGTATGCAGCGGTTCACACGAGGCCCGACATCTCTTTCTCGGTTGGGCAGCTGGCAAGGGTGGTGCATAATCCATCTGAGGGGCAGGTGGATGCAGCTGAACGTGTGGTGAAGTACCTGAACTCTCACCCAAGCATTGGAGTTCAATACTCCGCATCTGCACAAGTGAAGCAGAAAGGGGTTGAGGTGCTGAAGGAGAAGGGGGAGCGGCAGGGAGAAGGCAATCTCTTTCTCACTTGCTTTACCGATGCTACTTGGGCTTCTGAGAAGGAGGATTCCTCATCTGTGGGAGGATACATCTGCGTAGTTGGGGGGGGACCTGTTAGTTGGAGGTCCAAGAAGCAGACGAAGACGGCACTATCTTCCGTGGAATCAGAGTACATGGTGATGTTCCATGGGGTAAAGGAGGTGATTTGGCTGAGGAGGCTGTTTGAGGAGATTCGCCAGGAGCAGAACAATGGACCAGATGGACCAACTGGCCTGTTGGTCCAATGGACCGGTTGGACCAGTTGGCTTGTTGGTCCAATGGACCGGTTGGATGAACTGACCTGTTGGTCCAGTGGACCGGCTGGCCCATCTTGCCTGTTAGTCCAATGGATCTGTTGGTCCAACTGGCCTGTTGGTCCAATGCCGGTTGGACCAACAGGCCAGTTGGTACAAGACCAACTAGCCTGTTGGTCCACTGGACCGGTTGGACCAACTGGCCTGGTTGTCCAGCGGACCGGTTGGACCAACTGGCATGTTGGTCCAATGGACCGGTTGGACCAACTGGCCTGTTGGTCCACTGGACCGGTTGGACCAACTGGCCTGTTGGTCCAATGGACCGGTTGGACCAACTGGCCTGTTGGTCCACTCGACCGGTTGGACCATTTGGCCTGTTGGTCCAATGGACTGGTTGGACCAACTGGCCTGTTGGTCCAATGGACCGGTTGGACCAACTGGCCTGTTGGTCCAATGGACCGGTTGGACCAACTGGCCTGTTGGTCCAATGGACCGGTTGGACCAACTGGCCTGTTGGTCCAATGGACCGGTTGGACCAACTGGCCTGTTGGTCCAATGGACCGGTTGGACCAACTGGCCTGTTGGTCCACTGGACCGGTTGGACCAACTGGCCTGTTGGTCCAATGGACCGGTTGGCCCAACTGGCCTGTTGGTCCAATGGACCGGTTGGTCCAACTGGCCTGTTGGCCCAATGCCGGTTGGACCAACATGCCAATTGGTCCAATGGACTAGTTGGACCAACTGGCCTGTTGGTCCAATGGACCGGTTGGACCAACTGGCCTGTTGGTCCTAATGGACCGGTTGGACCAACTGGCCTGTTGGTCCACTGGACCGGTTGGACCAACTGGCCTGTTGGTCCACTGGACCGGTTGGTCCAACTGGCCTGTTGGTCCAATGGACCGGTTGGCCCAACTGGCCTGTTGGTCCAATGGACCGGTTGGTCCAACTGGCCTGTTGGCCCAATGCCGGTTGGACCAACATGCCAATTGGTCCAATGGACTAGTTGGACCAACTGGCCTGTTGGTCCACTTGACCAGGTTGGACCAACTGGTCTGTTGGTCCTAGTGGACCGGTTGGAGCAACTGGCCTGTTGGTCCAACTGGCCTATTGGTCCAATGCCAGTTGGACCAACTGGCTTGTTGGTCCAATGGTGACTGGTTGGACCAACTGGCCTTTTGGTCCACTGGACCAGTTGCACCAACTGGCCTATTGGTCCAATGGACCGGTTGGTCCAATTGGCCTGTTGGTCCAATGCCGGTTGGACCAACTGGCTTGTTGGTCCGCTGGACAGGTTGGACCAACTGACCTGTTGGTCCAGTGGACCAGTTGGACCAACTGGCATGTTGGTCCATTGGACCGATTGAACCAACTGGCCTATTGGTCCACTGGACCGATTGAACCAACTGGCATATTGGTCCAGTGGACCGATTGAGCCAACTGGCTTGTTGGTCCAGTGGACCGGTTTGACAAACTGGCCTGTTGGTCAAATGGACACATTGGACCAACTGGCTAGTTGGCCCAGTGGTCCGGTTGGATCAACTGGCTTGTTGGCCCAGTGGACAGGTGGACCAACTGGCCTGTTAATCTAGTGGACCGACTGGCGTGTTGGTCCACTGGACTGATTGGACCAACTGGCCTATTAGTCCAATGGACCTTTTGGACCATCTGGCCTGTTGGCCCAATGGACTGGTTGGACCAATCTGGCCTGTTGGTCCACTGGACCCGTTGGACCAACTAGCATGTTGGTCCAATGGACCGGTTGGACCATTTGGCCTGTTGGTCCAGTGGACCGATTGTACCAACTAGCCTGCCCATTGGACCAACTGGCCTGTTGGTCCAGTGGACCAGTTGGACCAACTGGCTTGTTGGTCCAATGGACCGGTTGGACCAACTGGCCTGTTGGTCCACTTGACTACCAACTGGCCTGTTGGTCCATTGGACGGATTGGACCAATTGGCCTGTTGGTCCACTTGACCGGTTGGATCAACTGGCATGTTGGTCCAGTGGACCGGTTGGACCAACTGGCCTGTTGGTCTAGTGGACCGGTTGGACCAACTGGTCTGTTGGTCCAATGGACCGGTTGGACCAACTGCACTGTTGGTCCAATGGACCGGTTGGACCAAACGGCATGTTGGTCCAATGGACCGGTTGGACCAACTGGCATGTTGGTCCACTGGACCAGTTGGACCAACTCACCTGTTGGTCCAATGGACCGGTTGGACCAACTGGCTTGTTGGTCCAGTCGAGCGGTTGGACCAACTGACCTGATGGTTCGATGGACCTGGCTGGACCAACTAACCTGTTGGTCCAATGGACCGGTTGGACCAACTGGACTGTTGGTCCAATGGTGACTTGTTGGACCAACTGGCATGTTGGTCCACTGGACCGGTTGGACCAAGTGGCCTGTTGGTCCAATGGACCGGTTGGACAAACTGGCCTGTTGGTCCAATGGAACGGTTAGACCAACTAGCCTGTTGGACCAATGGACCGGTTGGACCAAATGACATGTTGGTCCATTGGACCCGTTGGACCAACTAGCCTGTTGGTCCAATGGACAGGTTGTACCATTTGGCCTGTTGGTCCACTAGACCGGTTGGACCAACAGCCCTGTTGGTATAGTGGACCGGTTGGACCAACAGGCCTGTTGGTCCAATGAACCGATTGGTCCAATGGACTGGTTGGACCAACTGGCATGTTGGTCCACTGGACCGGTTGGACCAACTCGCCTGTTGGTCCAATGGACCGGTTGGTCCAACTAGCCTGTTGGTCCAATGCTGGTTGGACCAATTGGCCTGTTGGTCCAATGGTGACTGGTTGGACCAACTGGTATGTTGGTCCACTAGACTGGTTGGACCAACTGACATGTTGGTCGAGTGGACCGGTTGGACCAACTGGCATGTTGGTCCAATGGACTGGTTGGTCCAACAGGCCTGTTGGTCCAATGTCGGTTGGACCAACTGGCCTGTTGGTCCGCTAGACAGGTTCGACCAACTAGCCTGTTGGTCTAGTGGACCGGTTGGACCAACTGGCCTGTTAATCCAGTGGACACGTTGGACCAACTGCCCTGTTGGACCAATGGACCGGTTGGACCATTTGGCCTGTTGGTCCACTAGACCGGTTGGACCAACTGGCCTGTTGGTCCAATGGACCGGTTGGACCAACTGGCCTGTTGGTCCAATGGACCGGTTGGACCATTTGGCCTGTTGGTCCACTAGACCGGTTGTACCAACTGGTCTGTTGGTCCAATGGACTGGTTGGACCAACTGGCCTGTTGGTCCAATGGACCGGTTGGACCAGTTGGCTTGTTGGTCCAATGGACCGATTGAACCAACTGGCCTCTTGGTCCACTGGACCGGTTGGACCAACTGACCTGTTGGTTTAGTGGATCGGTTGGCCCAACTGGCCTGTTTGTCCAATGGATCTGTTGGTCCAACTGGCCTGTTGGTCCAATGCCGGTTGGACCAACAGGCCAGTTGGTACAATGGACCGGTTGGACCAACTAGCCTGTTGGCCACTGGACCGATTGGACCAACTTGCCTGTTGGTCCAGTGGACCGGTTGGACCAATTGGCATGTTGGTCGAATGGACCGGTTGGACCAACTGGCCTGTTGGTCCACTGGACCGGTTGGAACAACTGGCCTGTTGGTCCACTGGACCGGTTGGACCAACTGGCCTGTTGGTCCACTAGACCGGTTGGACCATTTGGCCTATTGGTCCAATGGACTGTTTGGACCAACTGGCCTGTTGGTCCAATGGACCGGTTGGACCAACTGGCCTCTTGGTCCAATGGACTGGTTGGACAAACTGGCCTGTTGCTCCAATGGACCGGTTGGACCGACTGGCCTGTTGGTCCACTGGACCGGTTGGACCAACTGGCCTGTTGGTCCAATGGACCGGTTGGCCCAACTGGTCTGTTGGTCCAATGGACCGGTTGGTCCAACTGGCCTATTGGCCCAATGCCGGTTGGACCAACTGGCCTGTTGGTCCACTGGACCGGTCGGACCAACTTGTCTGTTGGTCCAGTGGACCGGTTGGACCAACTGACCTGTTGATCCAATGGACCAGTTGGTCCAACTGGCCTATTGGTCCAATGCCGGTTTGACCAACTGGCCTGTTGGTCCAATGGTGACTGGTTGGACCAACTGGACTTTTGGTCCACTGGACCGGTTGCACCAACTGGCCTGTTGGTCCAATGGACCGGTTGGTCCAACTGGCCTGCTGGTCCAATGCCGGTTGGACCATTTGGCCTGTTGGTCTGCTGGAAAGGTTGGTCCAACTGGCCTGTTGGTCCAGTGGACCGGTTGGACAAACTGGCCTGTTGGTCAAATGGACACATTGGACCAACTGGCCTGTTGGTCCAATGGACCGGTTGGACCAACTGGCTAGTTGGCCCAGTGGACCGGTTGGATCAACTGGCCTGTTGATCCACTGGACCGATTGAACCAACAGACCTGTTGGTCCAGTGGACCGGTTGGACAAACTGGCCTGTTGGTCCAGTGGACCGGTTGAACAAACTGGCCTGTTGGTCAAATGGAAACATTGGACCAACTGGCCTGTTGGTCCAATGGACCTGTTGGACCAACTGGCTAGTTGGACTGTTGGCCCAGTGGACAGGTGGACCAACTGGCCTGTTAATCTAGTGGACCGACCTGCGTGTTGGTCCACTGGACCGATTGGACCAACTGGACTATTGGTCCAATGGACCTTTTGGACCATCTGGCCTGTTGGCCCAATGGACTAGTTGGACCAACTGGCGTGTTGGTCCACTGGACCGGTCGGACCAACTTGTCTGTTGGTTCAGTGGACCGCTTGGACCAACTGGCCTGTTGATCCAATGGACCTAGTTGGTCCAACTGACCTATTGGTCCAATGCCGGTTGGACCAACTGGCCTGTTGGTCCAGTGGTGACTGGTTGGACCAACTGGCCTTTTGGTCCACTGGACCGGTTGGACCAACTGGCCTGTTGGTCCAATGGACCGGTTGGCCCAACTGGCCTTTTGGTCCAATGGACCGGTTGGACCATTTGGCCTGTTGGTCTGCTGGACAGGTTGGACCAACTGGCCTGTTGGTCCAGTGGACCGGTTGGACAAACTGGCCTGTTGGTCAAATGGACACGTTGGACCAACTGGCCTGTTGGTCCAATGGACCGGTTGGACCAACTGGCTAGTTGGCCTAGTGGACCGGTTGGATCAACTGGCCTGTTGGTCCACTGGACCGATTGAACCAACTAGACCTGTTGGTCCAGCTTACCGATTGGACAAACTGGCCTGTTGGTCCAGTGGACCGGTTGAACAAACTGGCCTGTTGGTCAAATGGAAACATTGGACCAACTGGCCTGTTGGTCCAATGGACCTGTTGGACCAACTGGCTAGTTGGAGTGTTGGCCCAGTGGATAGGTGGACCAACTGGCCTGTTAATCTAGTGGACCGACCTGCGTGTTGGTCCACTGGACCGATTGGACCAACTGGCCTATTGGTCCAATGGACTAGTTGGACCAACTGGCCCGTTGGTCCACTGGACTGGTTGGACCAGATGGCCTGTTGGTCCAGTGGACCGGTTGGACCAACTAGCCTGTTTGTCCAATGGACCAGTTGGTCCACATGGCATGTTGGTCCTGTGGACTGGTTGGACCAAGTGGCCTGTTGGTCTAATGGATCGGTTGGACGAACTGGCCTGTTGGTCCAATGGCCCGGTTGGACGAACTGGCCTGTTGGTCCAATGGCCCAGTTGGACGAACTAGCCTTTTGGTCCAATGGACTAGTTGGACCAACTCGCCTGTTGGTCCGATGGACCGGTTGGACCAACTGGCCTTTTGGTCCAATAAACCGGTTGGACCAACTGGCATGTTGGTCCAATGGACCGGCTAGACCAACTGGCCTGTTGTCCAATGGACGGGCTGGACCAAAAAACCTTTTGGTCCAATGGACCGGTTGGACCAACTTGCCTGTTGGTCCAATGGACCGGTTGGACCAACTGGCCTGTTGGTCCAATGGACCGGTTGGACCATTTGGCCTGTTGGTCCACTAGACCGGTTGGACCAATTGGCCTGTTGGTCCAATGGACCAGTTGGACCAACTGGCCTATTGGTCCAATGGACCGGTTGGACCAACTGGCGTGTTGGTCCGCTGTACAGGTTGGACCAACTGGCTTGTTGGTCCACTGGACCGGTTGGACCAATTGGCCTGTTGGTCCACTGGACCGGTTGGACCAACTGGCCTGTTGGTCCACTGGACCGGTTGGACCAACGGGCCTGATGGTCCAATGGACCGGTTGGACCAACTTGCCTGTTGGTCCAATGGACCGGTTGGACCAACTGGCCTGTTGGTCCAATGGACCGGTTGGACCAACTGGCCTGTTGGTCCAATGGACCGATTGGACGAACTGGCCTGTTGGTCCAATGGACCGGTTGGACGAACTGGCCTGTTGGTCCAATGGACCGGTTGGACGAACTAGCCTGTTGGTCCTATGGACCGGTTGGACGAACTGACCTGTTGGTCCAATGGCCCGGTTGGGCCAACTGGCCTGTTGGTCCAGTGCACCGGTTGAACCAACTGGCCTTTGGTCCAATGGACCGGTTGGACGAACTGGCCTGTTGGTCCAATGGACCGGTTGGTCCAACTGGCCTGTTGGTCCAATGCCGGTTGGACCAACTGGCCTGTTGGTCCAATGGACCGGTTGGACCAACTGGCCTGTTGGTCCAATGGACCGGTTGGACCATTTGGCCTGTTGGTCCACTAGACCGGTTGTACCAACTGGTCTGTTGGTCCAATGGACTGGTTGGACCAACTGGCCTGTTGGTCCAATGGACCGGTTGGACCAGTTGGCTTGTTGGTCCAATGGACCGGTTGAACCAACTGGCCTCTTGGTCCACTGGACCGGTTGGACCAACTGGCCTGTTGGTTTAGTGGATCGGTTGGCCCAACTGGCCTGTATGTCCAATGGATCTGTTGGTCCAACTGGCCTGTTGGTCCAATGCCGGTTGGACCAACTAGCCTGTTGGCCTACTGGACCGGTTGGACCAACTGGCCTGTTGGTCCAGTGGACCGGTTGGACCAATTGGCATGTTGGTCCAATGGACCGGTTGGACCAACTGGCCTGTTGGTCCACTGGACCGGTTGGACCAACTGGCCTGTTGGTCCAATGGACCGGTTGGACCAACTGGCCTGTTGGTCCACTAGACTGGTTGGACCATTTGGCCTGTTGGTCCAATGGACTGTTTGGACCAACTGGCCTGTTGGTCCAACTGGACCGGTTGGACCAACTCGCCTCTTGGTCCAATGGACTGGTTGGACAAACTGGCCTGTTGCTCCAATGGACCGGTTGGACCGATTGGCCTATTTGTCCACTGGACCGGTTGGACCAACTAGCCAGTTGGTCCAATGGACCGGTTGGCCCAACTGGTCTGTTGGTCCAATGGACCGGTTGGTCCAACTGGCCTATTGGCCCAATGCCGGTTGGACCAACAGGCCAATTGGTCCAATAGACTTGTTGGACCAACTGGCCTGTTGGTCCACTGGACCGGTCGGACCAACTTGTCTGTTGGTCCAGTGGACCGGTTGGACCAACTGGCCTGTTGATCCAATGGACCAGTTGGTCCAACTGGCCTATAGGTCCAATGCCGGTTTGACCAACTGGCCTGTTGGTCCAATGGTGACTGGTTGGACCAACTAGACTTTTGGTCCACTGGACCGGTTGCACCAACTGGCCTTTTGGTCCAATGGACCGGTTGGTCCAACTGGCCTGCTGGTCCAATGCCGGTTGGACCATTTGGCCTGTTGGTCTACTGGAAAGGTTGGTCCATCTGGCCTGTTGGTCCAGTGGACCGGTTGGACAAACTGGCCTGTTGGTCAAATGGACGCATTGGACCAACTGGCATGTTGGTCCATTGGACCGGTTGGACCAACTGGCTAGTTGGCCCAGTGGACCGGTTGGATCAACTGGCCTGTTGGTCCACTGGACCGATTGAACCAACAGACCTGTTGGTCCAATGGACCGGTTGGACAAACTGGCCTGTTGGTCCAGTGGACCGGTTGAACAAACTGGCCTGTTGGTCAAATGGAAACATTGGACCAACTGGCCTGTTGGTCCAATGGACCTGTTGGACCAACTGGCTAGTTGGAGTGTTGGCCCAGTGGACAAGTGGACCAACTGGCCTGTTAATCTAGTGGACCGACCTGCGTGTTGGTCCATTGGACTGATTGGACCAACTGGCCTATTGGTCCAATGGACCTTTTGGACCATCTGGCCTGTTGGCCCAATGGACTAGTTGGACCAACTGGCCTGTTGGTCCACTGGACCGGTTGGACCAACTAGCCTGTTTGTCCAATGGACCAATTGGTCCACATGGCATGTTGGTCCAATGCCGGTTGGACCAACTGGCCTGTTGGTCCAATGGTGACTGGTTGGACCAACTGGCCTGTTGGTCCACTGGACCGGTTGGACAAACTGACCTGTTGGTCCTGTGGACCGGGTAGATCAATTGACCTGTTGGTCCACTGGACCGGTTGGACCAACTAGCCTGTTGGTCCACTATACCGGTTGGACCAACAGCCCTGTTGGTCTAGTGGACCGGTTGGACCAACTGGCCTGTTGGTCCAATGGACCGGTTGGTCCAATGGACTGGTTGGACAAACTGGCATGTTGGTCCACTGGACCGGTTGGACCAACTAGCCTGTTGGTCAAATGGACACATTGGACCAACTGGCATGTTGGTCCAATGGACCGGTTGGACCAACTGGCTAGTTGGCCCAGTGGACCTGGTTGGACCAACTGGCCTGTTGGTCCAATGGTGACTGGTTGGACCAACTGGCCTTTTGGTCCACTGGACCGGTTGGACCAACTGACCTGTTGGTCCTGTGGACTCGTTGAACCAAATGACCTGTTGGTCCAATGGACTGGTTGGACCAACTGGCTAGTTGGCCCAGTGGACCGGTTGGACCAACTGGCTTGTTGGCCCAGTGGACAGGTGGACCAGCTAGCCTGTTGGTCTAGTGGACCGACTGGCGTGTTGGTCCACTGGACAGATTGGACCAACTGGCCTCTTGGTCCAATGGACCTTTTGGACCAACTGGCTTGTTGGTCCACTGGACCGGTTGGACCAATTGGCCTGTTGGTCCAATGGACCGGTTGGACCTAACTGGCCTGTGGGTCCACTGGACCGGTTGGACCAACAGGCCTGATGGTCCAATGGACCGGTTGGACCAACTTGACTGTTGGTCCAATGGACCGGTTGGACCAACTGGCCTGTTGGTCCAATGGACCGGTCGGACCAACTGGCCTGTTGGTCCAATGGACCGATTGGACGAACTGGCCTGTTGGTCCTATGGACCGGTTGGACGAACTGGCCTGTAGGTCCAATGGACCGGTTGGACGAACTGGCCTGTTGGTCCTATGGACCGGTTGGACGAACTGGCTTGTTTGTCCAATGGCCCGGTTGGGCCAACTGGCCTATTCGTCCAATCGACCGGCTGGACCAACTGACCTGTTGGTCCAATGGACCGGTTGGACGAACTGGCCTGTTGGTCCAATGGACCGGTTGGTCCAACTGGCCTGTTGGTCCAATGCCGGTTGGACCAACTGGCCTGTTGGTCCAATGGACCAGTTGGACGAACTGGCCTGTTGGTCCAATGGACCGGTTGGTCCAACTGGCCTGTTGGTCCAATGCCGGTTGGACCAACTGGCCTGTTGGTCCAATGGACCAGTTGGACGAACTGGCCTGTTGGTCCAATGGACCGGTTGGTCCAACTGGCCTGTTGGTCCAATGCCGGTTGGACCAACTGGCCTGTTGGTCCGCTGGACAAGTTGCACCAACTGGCCTGTTGGTCCAATGGACCAGTTGGACCAACTGGCCTGTTGGTCCACTGGACCGTTTGAACCAACTGGCCTGTTGGTCCAGTGGACCGGTTGGACCAACTGGCCTGTTGGTCCAATTGACCGGTTGGACCAACTGGCGTGTTGGTCCAATGGACCGGTTGGACGAACTGGCGTGTTGGTCCGCTGGACAGGTTGGACCAACTGGCTTGTTGGTAAACTGGACCGGTTGGACCAACTGGCCTGTTGGTCCAGTGGACCGGTTGGACCAATTGGCCTGTTGGTCCAATGGACCGGTTGGACCAACTGGCATGTTGGTCCAATGGACCGGTTGGACCAACAGGCTAGTTGGCCCAGTGGACCGGTTGGACCAACTGGCCTGTTGGTCCAATGGTGACTGGTTGGACCAACTGGCCTTTTGGTCCAATGGACCGGTTGAACCAACTGACCTGTTGGTCCTGTGGACCCGTTGAACCAAATTACCTGTTGGTCCAATGGACTGGTTGGACCAACTGGCTAGTTGGCCCAGTGGACCGGTTGGACCAACTGGCTTGTTGGCCCAGTGGACAGGTGGACCAACTAGCCTGTTGGTCTAGTGGACCGACTGGCGTGTTGGTCCACTGGACAGATTGGACCAACTGGCCTCTTGGTCCAATGGACCTTTTGGACCAATTGGCTTGTTGGCTCAATGGACTGGTTGGACCAACAGGCCTGTTGGTCCATTGGACCCATTGGACCAACTGGCCTGTTGGTCCAATGGACCGGTTGGACCATTTGGCCTGTTGGTCCACTGGACCGGTTGGACCAATTGGCCTATTGGTCCAATGGACCAGTTGGACCAACTGGCCTATTGGTCCAATGGACCGGTTGGACCAACTGGCGTGTTGGATCCACTGGACCGTTTGAACCAACTGGCCTGTTGGTCCAGTGGACCGGTTGGACCAATTGGCCTGTTGGTCCAATGGACCGGTTGGACCAACTGGCCTGTTGGTCCAATGGACCGGTTGGACCAACTGGCCTGTTGGTCCAATGGACCGATTGGACGAACTGGCCTGTTGGTCCAATGGACCGGTTGGACCAACTGGCTTGTTGGCCCAGTGGACAGGTGGACCAGCTAGCCTGTTGGTCTAGTGGACCGACTGGCGTGTTGGTCCACTGGACAGATTGGACCAACTGGCCTCTTGGTCTAATGGACCTTTTGGACCAACTGGCCTGTTGGTCCACTGGACCGTTTGAACCAACTGGCCTGTTGGTCCAGTGGACCGGTTGGACCAACTGGCCTGTTGGTCCAATTGACCGGTTGGACCAACTGGCGTGTTGGTCCAATGGACCGGTTGGACGAACTGGCGTGTTGGTCCGCTGGACAAGTTGGACCAACTGGCTTGTTGGTCCACTGGACCGGTTGGACCAACTGGCCTGTTGGTCCAGTGGACCGGTTGGACCAATTGGCCTGTTGGTCCAATGGACCGGTTGGACCAACTGGCCTGTTGGTCCACTGGACCGGTTGGACCAACAGGCCTGATGGTCCAATGGACCGGTTGGAACAACTTGCCTGTTGGTCCAATGGACCGGTTGGACCAACTGGCCTGTTGGTCCACTGGACTGGTTGGACCAGATGGCCTGTTGGTCCAGTGGACCGGTTGGACCAACTAGCCTGTTTGTCCAATGGACCAGTTGGTCCGCATGGCATGTTGGTCCAATGCCGGTTGGACCAACTGGCCTGTTGGTCCAATGGTGACTGGTTGGACCAACTGGCCTTTTGGTCCACTGGACCGGTTGGACCAACTGACCTGTTGGTCCTGTGGACCGGTTGGATCAATTGACCTGTTGGTCCACTGGACCGGTTGGACCAACTAGCCTGTTGGTCCAATGGACCGGTTGGACCAACAGCCCTGTTGGTCTAGAGGACCGGTTGGACTAACTGGCCTGTTGGTCCAATGGACCGGTTGGTCCAATAGACTGGTTGGACCAACTGGCATGTTGGTCCACTCGACCGGTTGGACCAACTAGCCTGTTGGTCAAATGGACACATTGGACCAACTGGCATGTTGGTCCAATGGACCGGTTGGACCAACAGGCTAGTTGGCCCAGTGGACCGGTTGGACCAACTGGCCTGTTGGTCCAATGGTGACTGGTTGGACCAACTGGCCTTTTGGTCCAATGGACCGGTTTGAACCAACTGACCTGTTGGTCCTGTGGACCCGTTGAACCAAATTACCTGTTGGTCCAATGGACTGGTTGGACCAACTGGCTAGTTGGCCCAGTGGATCGGTTGGACCAACTGGCTTGTTGGCCCAGTGGACAGGTGGACCAACTAGCCTGTTGGTCTAGTGGACCGACTGGCGTGTTGGTCCACTGGACAGATTGGACCAACTGGCCTCTTGGTCCAATGGACCTTTTGGACCAATTGGCTTGTTGGCTCAATGGACTGGTTGGACCAACAGGCCTGTTGGTCCATTGGACCCATTGGACCAACTGGCCTGTTGGTCCAATGGACCGGTTGGACCATTTGGCCTGTTGGTCCACTGGACCGGTTGGACCAATTGGCCTATTGGTCCAATGGACCAGTTGGACCAACTGCCCTATTGGTCCAATGGACCGGTTGGACCAACTGGCGTGTTGGTCCACAGGACCGTTTGAACCAACTGGCCTGTTGGTCCAGTGGACCGGTTGGACCAATTGGCCTGTTGGTCCAATGGACCGGTTGGACCAACTGGCCTGTTGGTCCACTGGACCGGTTGGACCAACAGGCCTGATGGTCCAATGGACCGGTTGGACCAACTTGCCTGTTGGTCCAATGGACCGGTTGGACCAACTGGCCTGTTGGTCCAATGGACCGGTTGGACCAACTGGCCTGCTGGTCCAATGGACCAATTGGACGAACTGGCCTGTTGGTCCAATGGACCGGTTGGACGAACTGGCCTGTTGGTCCAATGGACCAGTTGGACGAACTGGCCTGTTGGTCCTATGGACCGGTTGGACGAACTGGCCTGTTGGTCCAATGGCCCGGTTGGGCCAACTGGCCTGTTGGTCCAATCGACCGGCTGGACCAACTGACCTGTTGGTCCAAAGGACCGGTTAGACCAACTCGCCTGTTGGTCCAGTGCAATGGTTGGACCAACTGGCCTGTTGGTCCAATGGACCGGTTGGACGAACTGGCCTGTTGGTCCAATGGACCGGTTGGTCCAACTGGCCTGTTGGTCCAATGCCGGTTGGACCAACTGGCCTGTTGGTCTAATGGACCAGTTGGACGAAGTGGCCTGTTGGTCTAATGGACCGGTTGGTCCAACTGGCCTGTTGGTCCAATGCCGGTTGGACCAACTGGCCTGTTGGTCCGCTGGACAAGTTGCACCAACTGGCCTGTTGGTCCTAATGGACCAGTTGGACCAACTGGACCTGTTGGTCCACTGGACCGTTTGAACCAACTGGCCTGTTGGTCCAGTGGACCGGTTGGACCAACTGGCCTGTTGGTCCAATTGACCGGTTGGACCAACTGGCGTGTTGGTCCAATGGACCGGTTGGACGAACTGGCGTGTTGGTCCGCTGGACAGGTTGGACCAACTGGCTTGTTGGTCCACTGGACCGGTTGGACCAACTGGCCTGTTGGTCCAGTGGACCGGTTGGACCAATTGGCCTGTTGGTCCAATGGACCGATTGGACCAACTGGCCTGTTGGTCCACTGGACCGGTTGGACCAACAGGCCTGATGGTCCAATGGACCGGTTGGAACAACTTGCCTGTTGGTCCAATGGACCGGTTGGACCAACTGGCCTGTTGGTCCACTGGACTGGTTGGACCAGATGGCTTGTTGGTCCAGTGGACCGGTTGGACCAACTAGCCTGTTTGTCCAATGGACCAGTTGGTCCGCATGGCATGTTGGTCCAATGCCGGTTGGACCAACTGGCCTGTTGGTCCAATGGTGACTGGTTGGACCAACTGGCCTTTTGGTCCACTGGACCGGTTGGACCAACTGACCTGTTGGTCCTGTGGACCGGTTGGATCAATTGACCTGTTGGTCCACTGGACCGGTTGGACCAACTAGCCTGTTGGTCCAATGGACCGGTTGGACCAACAGCCCTGTTGGTCTAGTGGACCGGTTGGACTAACTGGCCTGTTGGTCCAATGGACCGGTTGGTCCAATAGACTGGTTGGACCAACTGGCATGTTGGTCCACTCGACCGGTTGGACCAACTAGCCTGTTGGTCAAATGGACACATTGGACCAACTGGCATGTTGGTCCAATGGACCGGTTGGACCAACAGGCTAGTTGGCCCAGTGGACCGGTTGGACCAACTGGCCTGTTGGTCCAATGGTGACTGGTTGGACCAACTGGCCTTTTGGTCCAATGGACCGGTTGGACCAACTGACCTGTTGGTCCTGTGGACCCGTTGAACCAAATTACCTGTTGGTCCAATGGACTGGTTGGACCAACTGGCTAGTTGGCCCAGTGGACCGGTTGGACCAACTGGCTTGTTGGCCCAGTGGACAGGAGGACCAACTAGCCTGTTGGTCTAGTGGACCGACTGGCGTGTTGGTCCACTGGACAGATTGGACCAACTGGCCTCTTGGTCCAATGGACCTTTTGGACCAATTGGCTTGTTAGCTCAATGGACTGGTTGGACCAACAGGCCTGTTGGTCCATTGGACCCATTGGACCAACTGGCCTGTTGGTCCAATGGACCGGTTAGGACCATTTGGCCTGTTGGTCCACTGGACCGGTTGGACCAATTGGCCTATTGGTCCAATGGACCAGTTGGACCAACTGGCCTATTGGTCCAATGGACCGGTTGGACCAACTGGCGTGTTGGTCCACTGGACCGTTTGAACCAACTGGCCTGTTGGTCCAGTGGACCGGTTGGACCAATTGGCCTGTTGGTCCAATGGACCGGTTGGACCAACTGGCCTGTTGGTCCACTGGACCGGTTGGACCAACAGGCCTGATGGTCCAATGGACCGGTTGGACCAACTTGCCTGTTGGTCCAATGGACCGGTTGGACCAACTGGCCTAGTTGGTCCAATGGACCGGTTGGACCAACTGGCCTGTTGGTCCAATGGACCAATTGGACGAACTGGCCTGTTGGTCCAATGGACCGGTTGGACGAACTGGCCTGTTGGTCCAATGGACCAGTTGGACGAACTGGCCTGTTGGTCCTATGGACCGGTTGGACGAACTGGCCTGTTGGTCCAATGGCCCGGTTGGGCCAACTGGCCTGTTGGTCCAATCGACCGGCTGGACCAACTGACCTGTTGGTCCAATGGACCGGTAAGACCAACTCGCCTGTTGGTCCAGTGCACCGGTTGGACCAACTGGCCTGTTGGTCCAATGGACCGGTTGGACGAACTGGCCTGTTGGTCCAATGGACCGGTTGGTCCAACTGGCCTGTTGGTCCAATGCCGGTTGAACCAACTGGCCTTGTTGGTCCAATGGACCAGTTGGACGAACTGGCCTGTTGGTCCAATGGACCGGTTGGTCCAACTGGCCTGTTGGTCCAATGCCGGTTGGACCAACTGGCCTGTTGGTCCGCTGGACAGGTTGGACCAACTGGCCTGTTGGTCCAGTGGACCAGTTGTACCAACTGGCCTGTTGGTCCACTGGACCGTTTGAACCAACTGGATTGTTGGTCCAGTGGACCAGTTGGACCAGCTGGCCTGTTGGTCCAATTGACCGGTTAGACCAACTGGCGTGTTGGTCCGCTAGACAGGTTGGACCAACTGGCCTGCTGGTCCAATGGACCGATTGGACGAACTGGCATGTTGGTCCAATGGACCGGTTGGACGAACTGGCCCGTTGGTCCAATGGACCGGTTGGACGAACTGGACTGTTGGTCCTATGGACCGGTTGGACGAACTGGCCTGTTGGTCCAATGGCCCGGTTGGGCCAACTGGCCTGTTGGTCCAATCGACCGGCTGGACAAACTGACCTGTTGGTCCAATGGACCGGTTAGACCAACTCGCCTGTTGGTCCAGTGCACCGGTTGGACCATATGGCCTGTTGGTCCAATGGACCGGTTGGACGAACTGGCCTGTTGGTCCAATGGGCCGGTTGGTCCAACTGGCCTGTTGGTCCAATGCCGGTTGGACCAACTGGCCTGTTGGTCCAATGGACCAGTTGGACGAACTGGCCTGTTGGTCCAATGGACCGGTTGGTCCAACTGGCCTGTTGGTCCAATGCCGGTTGGACCAACTGGCCTGTTGGTCCGCTGGACAGGTTGGACCAACTGGCCTGTTGGTCCAGTGGACCAGTTGGACCAACTGGCCTGTTGGTCCACTGGACTGTTTGAACCAACTGGCCTGTTGGTCCAGTGGACCGATTGGACCAACTAACCTGCTGGTCCAATGGACCGGTTGGACCGACTGGCTTGTTGGTCCAGTGGACAAGTTGGACGAACTTGCCTTTTGGTCCAATGGACCGGTTGGACGAACTGGCCTGTTGTTCCAATGGACAGGTTGGACCAACTCGCCTGTTGGTCCAATGGACCGGTTGGACCAACTGGCCTGTTGGTCCAATGGCCCGGTTGGACCAACTAGCCTGTTGGTCCAATGGACCAGTTGGACCAACTCGCCTGTTGGTCCAATGGACCGGTTGGACCAACTAGCCTGTTGGTCCAATGGACCGGTTGGACCAGTTGGCTTGTTGGTCCAATGGACCGGTTGGACCAACTGGCTGTTTCGTCCAATGGACCGGTTGGACCAACTGGCCTGTTGGTCCGATGGACCGATTGGACGAACTGGCTTCTTGGTCCGATGGAACGGTTGAACCAACTGGCCTGTTGGCCCGATGGACCGGTTGGACCAACTGGCCTGTTGGTCCAATGGACTGGTTGGACGAACTGGCCTGTTGGTCCTATGGACCGGTTGGCCCAACTGGCCTGTTGGTCCAATGCCGGTTGGACCAACTGGCCTGTTGGTCCAATGGACCAGTTGGACGAACTGGCCTGTTGGTCCAATGGACCGGTTGGTCCAACTGGCCTGTTGGTCCAATGCCAGTTGGACCAACTGGCCTGTTGGTCCGCTGGACAGGTTGGACCAACTGGCCTGTTGGTCCAGTGGACCAGTTGGACCAACTGGCCTGTTGGTCCACTGGACCGTTTGAACCAACTGGCCTGTTGGTCCAGTGGACCGGTTGGACCAACTGGCCTGTTGGTCCAATGGACCAGTTGGACCACCTGGCCTGTTGGTCCAGTGGACCGGTTGGACAAACAGGCATGTTGGTCAAATGGACACATTAGACCAACAAGCCCGTTGGTCAAATGGAAACAGTGGACCAACTGGCCTGTTGGTCCAATGGACCGGTTGGACCAACTGACCTGTTGGTGCAATGGGCCGGTTGGACCAACTGGCCTGTTGGTACAATGGACCGGTTGGACCAACTGGCCTGTTGGTCCAATGGACAGGTTGGACCAACTGGCCTGCCCATTGGACCAACTGGCCTGTTGGTCCAGTGGACTGATTGGACCAACTAACCTGCTGGTCCAATGGACCGGTTGGACCGACTGGCCTGTTGGTCCAGTGGACAAGTTGGACGAAGTTGCCTGTTGGTCCAATGGACGGGTTGGACCAACGCGCCTGTTGGTCCAATGGACCGGTTGGACCAACTGGCCTGTTGGTCCAATGGCCAGGTTGGACCAACTAGCCTGTTGGTCCAATGGACCGGTTGGACCAACTCGCCTGTTGGTCCAATAGACCGGTTGGACCAACTAGCCTGTTGGTCCAATGGACCGGTTGGACGAACTGGCCTGTTGGTCCTATGGACCGGCTGGACAAACTGGCCTAATTGTCCAATGGACCGGTTGGACCAACTGGCCTGTTGGTCCTATGGACCGGCTGGACCAACTGGCCTGATTGTCCAATGGACCTGTTGGACCAACTATCCTGTTGGTCCAATGGACCGGTTGGACGAGCTGGCTTGTTGGTCCAGTGGACCGGTTGGACCAACTGGCTGGTTGGTCCAATGGACCGGTTGGACCAACTGGCCTGTTGGTCCGATGGACCCATTGGACAAACTGGCTTCTTGGTCAGATGGAACGGTTGAACCAACTGGCCTGTTGGCCCGATGGACCGGTTGGACCAACTGGCTTGTTGGTCCTGTGGACCGGTTGGACCAACTGGCCTGTTGGTTCAGTGAACCGATTGGACCAACTGGCCTGTTGGTCCAGTGGACCGGTTGGACCAACTGGCCTGTTGGTCCACTTGACCGGTTGGACTAACTGGACTAACCAGCAGGGCTACGCCGACAAGCTGTGTAGGCGCTTCATAGACGAGGAGCAGACCGGGCGCACCCCGAAGACGCCGGTCTCGGTCGACGCCTACGCCGAGCTCACCTTCGACGACGACGAGGCGCAGGAAAGCCAGGAGGAGGAGTACCGGCAGAAAGTCGGCTCGATGCAGTTCGCGGCGACGACGACGAGGCCGAACGTCGCCTTTGCCTGCAGCAAGCTGGGGAGCGGCCTCACGGTGAGGAGTGACCAGCACTGGCGCGAGGTCGACCGCTGCCTCGCCTACCTCGCCAACACGCGTGACACCGCCCTGGAGTTCAGTGGTGGGCCAGAGTCGCTGGAGCTGCTCGGCTACGTGGACGCCGACGACGCCGGTGACAAGCAGAGCCGGACGAGCACAGGCGGCTATGTGTTCGTCTACGGAGGGGCCGCAGTCTCCTGGTCGAGCCAGCGCATCAAGTGCGCGACGCTGTCGTCGACCGAGTCGGAGTATGTGGCGGCCACTGAAGCCGGCAAGGAGGGACGCCGCCTTCGCTTCCTCCTTGCAGAGTTCCGGCAGCTGGACGTCGGGAAGCCGACTGTCCTGCGGGTGGACAACAAGTCGGCCATCACAGTCGCCGAGGGCATGGGGTTGACGGGCAACCTCAAGCACATGGAGCGTCGACAGGCCTGGCTGCAACACATGGTGAAGCGCGGGAAGTTTTCGCTGAAGTACATCCCGACCGCTGAGCAGCCGGCCGACTTCCTCACGAAGGCGCTGCACTATCCGGCCTTCAACCGGTGCTCCGTTGCAATCGGCCAAGTGCTCCTGGCCGATGTGGGCGACGGCGACAACGACGTGCAGCAGTAGGTGCCATGCCCTCTTGCATGGCTGGTGCGGTGATCGGCGTGCTGTGTGTTGTGTGCACGCTGCTGAGCGTTTCTCCGAGCAGTGCTGCCGTGTGGGCTGGGGCCCAAGCGTGAACGCGGCAGGGGAGTGTCAACGGGAGTGTTGTATGGCCCCGTCCTCGCTTGGGCGGAGCCGACCTTGTGGTCGAGCGTGCGGAGGATGCAGCCGACCAACAGCAGTGGGCACGGGGGCCACTGCAAGGGCGCCGAGCTGGAGGGCGCCTGGCTGGAGGGCGCCGAGCAGGAGGACGCCGTCCTGGGCGCCTAGACGGCGTCCGGGGAGGCTGGACGCCGACCTAGGCGTCTGCACGGCGTCCCAGGAGGTTGGACGCCGACCTGGGCGTCTGCACAGCGTCCTGTGGGCCCGGACGCCGACCTGGACGTCTGGTTGGCGTCCTGGGAGGCTGGACGCCGCCCTGGACGTCTACACGGCGTCCTGGGCGTCTGGACGCCGACCAGGCATTTCGGACGGCGTCCTGGGCGTCTGGACGCCGGACTGGGGACGCCGGGCATGTGTGTGGCCGGCTACGGACTGAGCTGGTCGACCAGGCGCGGTTGCCCGGTCGACCGGGATACCCGGGCGACGTGCGCGAGTGTCGCCGGGGTGGAGTCTGCGAGGCCGACCTCGGGGGTGGTATCCCGAGGTCGACGTGGCTGGTGGGCGCAGTTGCTGGCGTGGAGTCTGCCAGGCGTCTGCGTTGTGCACGTGACAAGGAAGAGTGCACCAACCAGCTGCACGCACCTGCGAAGCGGATGCACCGTTGTCCTGCGGGTGCAACGCTGTGCAGCCGACTTGCTGCAGCGTTGGCATACCGTGGACTTGCAATGTTGGCAAACCGCTACTCTGCAACGCTGGAGCCGTGCGAGCTCTGCTGCGCTGGAGCGCGGTCGACCATGCTGCGCTGGAGGTCGACCAGCAGCCTAGCTAGCTCTGATGTAGTCTGTGTTGCCAATGTTGTTGCTAACCATTGTTGTCAACCTTCTCTAGTGAAACTCTTGCCAAATTTCCCCGTGAACTAGCAAGGAGTGTATGCACTAGGAAAACGACTAAGGACCAATGAACGCAGAGATCACACGAGCGCCCGTGCCTAGCCCGCAACCTAGCTACTACCGCCGCTAGACTGCCCACGTTGCCCAGGTCGACTACCTTGCTTCACGGGGGCGACGTAGTTCACCTGCCTAGGAGCTCCGAGGGCCGCTCAGCTTCCTGCATCGCCTCATCCTGCAGGATGTACGAGGTAAGGGAATCCTCGTTGAGTGTCGCCCTAGTACTCGGCGCCATAGACAGTCGTTTCAGCAGTCGAGGTACTCCCTGCACGACTTCAGGGCGATCTGCACGCCCGGCGAGCAGCACCGCGAGATGACCGTGAAGGTCAGCAACCGCACAGCACGAAACTCTGCACGTAAGTTGGGGTAGTGTTCCTCCGGCGTCGCCACAGTGCCCCTGGCGAAGCCGATCAGCCCGGCCATCTCCAGTTGGGGCTCGATGGCTTCCACCAGGTCGACCAACAAGCAGAGGGGTGACCGAGATCCTGTCCGGCGTAAACTTGAAGTAGCCGTAGCTCGGTGCAATCCCTCCAGCTGTCACGTGGGTCGCGGACATCGGTGACAAACTGCTTCGTCGACCTCCAACGTCGCCTTGTGAGGTGCCTGCAGCCACCGACGACCGCATCCCTCGCCCCCGAACGCCGCCGACTTCATCGGCGTGTATCACACCTCGCTGCTTCGACGTGCCTCCCGCACTGCTGCCGACTTGGCCACCACCGGCGTTGACGCCCACGTCGACGTCGCCCTCGGTGTTCACCGGTCGAGGAGAGGCAGGCCGAGAAGGGTGCTCCGTCGCCCACACGGTGCGGAGTCCAGCCTCGACCACCGCCCAGGGGATAGCTCCGTACTCCTGGGCCTCATGGCGTCTCCTCGCATCCTCAATGGGATTCTAGAGGAGGAGGTGTACATGACGCAGCCGCTTGGGTATGAGGATGGTACGGGCAGGGTGTGCAAGCTCAACAAGTCAATCTACGGCTTGAAGCAAGCGCCACGCTGCTGGTACCAGAGGTTGGCAGCTGCATTAGAGGAGATGGGATTCAGGACCAGCAGCTGTGATGAGAGCCTTTTTCTCAAGGGCAAGGGAGAGAAGCTGGTGATGTTTCAGCAGCAGCATGAAGGAGATCCAGAACGTGCAGCAGCAGCTGATGGAGAACTTCAAGTGCAAGACCCTTGGTGAGGTAAAGTACTACATCGGGATGCACGTGGAGAGGGATCCAGATCACAGGTGGTTGAAGCTGCACCAGGAGAAGTTTATCAAGGAGCTGGGGAAGAAGTATGGGATTGAGAATGAGCGCAAAGTTGCAACTCCGCTGCCAGCTGAGTTCAAGCTTGTGAAGGCTGCAGAGGATGAAGGGGTTGAAGCCGAGGAGCAGCAGCAATTTCAGTCCATGGTGGGCAGCCTCTTGTATGCAGCGGTTCACACGAGGCCCGACATCTCTTTCTCGGTTGGGCAGCTGGCAAGGGTGGTGCATAATCCATCTGAGGGGCAGGTGGATGCAGCTGAACGTGTGGTGAAGTACCTGAACTCTCACCCAAGCATTGCAGTTCAATACTCCGCATCTGCACAAGTGAAGCAGAAAGGGGTTGAGGTGCTGAAGGAGAAGGGGGAGCGGCTTGGAGAAGGCAATCTCTTTCTCACTTGCTTTACCGATGCTACTTGGGCTTCTGAGAAGGAGGATTCCTCATCTGTGGGAGGATACATCTGCGTAGTTGGGGGGGGACCTGTTAGTTGGAGGTCCAAGAAGCAGACGAAGGGGTAAAGGAGGTGATTTGGCTGAGGAGGCTGTTCGAGGAGATTCGCCAGGAGCAGAACAATGGACCAGATGGACCAACTAGCCTGTTGGTCCAATGGACCGGTTGGACCAGTTGGCTTGTTGGTCCAATGGACCGGTTGGATGAACTGACCTGTTGGTCCAGTGGACCGGTTGGCCCATCTGGCCTGTTAGTCCAATGGATCTGTTGGTCCAACTGGCCTGTTGGTCCAATGCCGGTTGGACCAACAGGCCAGTTGGTACAATGGACCGGTTGGACCAACTAGCCTGTTGGTCCACTGGACCGGTTGGACCAACTGGCCTGGTGGTCCAGCGGACCGGTTGGACCAACTGGCATGTTGGTCCAATGGACCGGTTGGACCAACTGGCCTGTTGGTCCACTGGACCGGTTGGACCAACTGGCCTGTTGGTCCAATGGACCGGTTGGACCAACTGGCCTGTTGGTCCACTCGACCGGTTGGACCATTTGGCCTGTTGGTCCAATGGACCGGTTGGACCAACTGGCCTGTTGGTCCAATGGACCGGTTGGACCAACTGGCCTGTTGGTCCAATGGACCGGTTGGACCAACTGGCCTGTTGGTCCAATGGACCGGTTGGACCAACTGGCCTGTTGGTCCAATGGACCGGTTGGACCAACTGGCCTGTTGGTCCAATGGACCGGTTGGACCAACTGGCCTGTTGGTCCAATGGACCGGTTGGATCAACTGGCCTGTTGGTCCACTGGACCGGTTGGACCAACTGGCCTGTTGGTCCAATGGACTGGTTGGCCCAACTGGCCTGTTGGTCCAATGGACCGGTTGGTCCAACTGGCCTGTTGGCCCAATGCCGGTTGGACCAACATACCAATTGGTCCAATGGACTAGTTGGACCAACTGGCCTGTTGGTCCACTTGACCGGTTGGACCAACTGGTCTGTTGGTCCAATGGACCGGTTGGAGCAACTGGCCTGTTGGTCCAACTGGCCTATTGGTCCAATGCCGGTTGGACCAACTGGCCTTTTGGTCCACTGGACCAGTTGCACGAACTGGCCTGTTGGTCCAATGGACCGGTTGGTCCAATTGGCCTGTTGGTCCAATGCTGGTTGGACCAACTGGCCTGTTGGTCCGATGGACAGGTTGGACCAACTGACCTGTTGGTCCAGTGGACCAGTTGGACCAACTGGCATGTTGGTCCACTGGACCGATTGAACCAACTGGCCTATTGGTCTACTGGACCGATTGAACCAACTGGCATATTGGTCCAGTGGACCGATTGAACCAACTGGCTTGTTGGTCCAGTGGACCGGTTTGACAAACTGGCCTGTTGGTCAAATGGACACATTGGACCAACTGGCTAGTTGGCCCAGTGGTCCGGTTGGATCAACTGGCTTGTTGGCCCAATGGACAGGTGGACCAACTGGCCTGTTAATCTAGTGGACCGACTGGCGTGTTGGTCCACTGGACTGATTGGACCAACTGGCCTATTAGTCCAATGGACCTTTTGGACCATCTGGCCTGTTGGCCCAATGGACTGGTTGGACCAACTGGCGTGTTGGTCCATTGGACCCGTTGGACCAACTAGCATGTTGGTCCAATGGACCGGTTGGACCATTTGGCCTGTTGGTCCAGTGGACCGATTGTACCAACTAGCCTGCCCATTGGACCAACTGGCCTGTTGGTCCAGTGGACCGGTTGGACCAACTGGCTTGTTGGTCCAATGGACCGGTTGGACCAACAGGCCTGTTGGTCCACGTGACTACCAACTGGCCTGTTGGTCCATTGGACCGATTGGACCAATTGGCCTGTTGGTCCACTTGACCGGTTGGACCAACTGGCCTGTTGGTCCAGTGGACCGGTTGGACCAACTGGCCTGTTGGTCTAATGGATCGGTTGGACCAACTGGCCTGTTGGTCCAATGGACCGGTTGGACCAACTGCACTGTTGGTCCAATGGACCGGTTGGACCAAACGGCATGTTGGTCCAATGGACCGGTTGGACCAACTGGCATGTTGGTCCAGTGGACCAGTTGGACCAACTCGCCTGTTGGTCCAATGGACCGGTTGGACCAACAGGCTTGTTGGTCCAGTCGAGCGGTTGGACCAACTGACCTGATGGTTCGATGGACCGGCTGGACCAACTAACCTGTTGGTCCAATGGACCGGTTGGACCAACTGGACTGTTGGTCCAATGGTGATTTGTTGGACCAACTGGCATGTTGGTCCACTGGACCGGTTGGACCAACTGGCCTGTTGGTCCAATGGACCGGTTGTACAAACTGGCCTGTTGGTCCAATGGAACGGTTAGACCAACTAGCCTGTTGGACCAATGGACCGGTTGGACCAAATGACATGTTGGTCCATTGGACCCGTTGGACCAACTAGCCTGTTGGTCCAATGGACAGGTTGTACCATTTGGCCTGTTGGTCCACTAGACCGGTTGGACCAACAGCCCTGTTGGTCTAGTGGACCGGTTGGACCAACAGGCCTGTTGGTCCAATGGACCGATTGGTCCAATGGACTGGTTGGACCAACTGGCATGTTGGTCCACTGGACCGGTTGGACCAACTCGCCTGTTGGTCCAATGGACCGGTTGGACAAACTGGCCTGTTGGTCCAATGGACTGGTTGGTCCAACTAGCCTGTTGGTCCAATGCTGGTTGGACCAATTGGCCTGTTGGTCCAATGGTGACTGGTTGGACCAACTAATATGTTGGTCCACTAGACTGGTTGGACCAACTGACATGTTGGTCGAGTGGACCGCTTGGACCAACTGGCATGTTGGTCCAATGGACTGGTTGGTCCAACAGGCTTGTTGGTCCAATGTCGGTTGGACCAACTGGCCTGTTGGTCCGCTAGACAGGTTGGACCAACTAGCCTGTTGGTCTAGTGGAACGGTTGGACCAACTCGCCTGTTAATCCAGTGGACACGTTGAACCAACTGCCCTGTTGGACCAATGGACCGGTTGGACCATTTGGCCTGTTGGTCCACTGGACCGGTTGGACCAACTGGCCTGTTGGTCCAATGGACCGGTTGGACCAACTGGCCTGTTGGTCCAATGGACCGGTTGGACCATTTGGCCTGTTGGTCCACTAGACCGGTTGTACCAACTGGTCTGTTGGTCCAATGGACTGGTTGGACCAACTGGCCTGTTGGTCCAATGGACCGGTTGGACCAGTTGGCTTGTTGGTCCAATGGACCGATTGAACCAACTGGCCTCTTGGTCCACTGGACCGGTTGGACCAACTGGCCTGTTGGTTTAGTGGATCGGTTGGCCCAATTGGCCTGTTTGTCCAATGGATCTGTTGGTCCAACTGGCCTGTTGGTCCAATGCCGGTTGGACCAACAGGCCAGTTGGTACAATGGACCGGTTGGACCAACTAGCCTGTTGGCCACTGGACCGGTTGGACCAACTGGCCTGTTGGTCCAGTGGACCGGTTGGACCAATTGGCATGTTGGTCGAATGGACCGGTTGGACCAACTGGCCTGTTGGTCCACTGGACCGGTTGGAACAACTGGCCTGTTGGTCCACTGGACCGGTTGGACCAACTGGCCTGTTGGTCCACTAGACCGGTTGGACCATTTGGCCTGTTGGTCCAATGGACTGTTTGGACCAACTGGCCTGTTGGTCCAATGGACCGGTTGGACCAACTGGCCTCTTGGTCCAATAAACTGGTTGCACAAACTGGCCTGTTGCTCCAATGGACCGGTTGGACCGACTGGCCTGTTGGTCCACTGGACCGGTTGGACCAACTGGCCTGTTGGTCCAATGGACCGGTTGGCCCAACTGGTCTGTTGGTCCAATGGACCGGTTGGTCCAACTGGCCTATTAGCCCAATGCCGGTTGGACCAACTGGCCTGTTGGTCCACTGGACCGGTCGGACCAACTTGTCTGTTGGTCCAGTGGACCGGTTGGACCAACTGACCTGTTGATCCAATGGACCAGTTGGTCCAACTGGCCTATTGGTCCAATGCCGGTTTGACCAACTGGCCTGTTGGTCCAATGGTGACTGGTTGGACCAACTGGACTTTTGGTCCACTGGACCGGTTGCACCAACTGGCCTGTTGGTCCAATGGACCGGTTGGTCCAACTGGCCTGCTGGTCCAATGCCGGTTGGACCATTTGGCCTGTTGGTCTGCTGGAAAGGTTGGTCCAACTGGCCTGTTGGTCCAGTGGACCGGTTGGACAAACTGGCCTGTTGGTCAAATGGACACATTGGACCATCTGGCCTGTTGGCCCAATGGACTAGTTGGACCAACTGGCCTGTTGGTCCACTGGACTGGTTGGACCAGATGGCCTGTTGGTCCAGTGGACCGGTTGGACCAACTAGCCTGTTTGTCCAATGGACCAATTGGTCCACATGGCATGTTGGTCCAATGCCGGTTGGACCAACTGGCCTGTTGGTCCAATGGTGACTGGTTGGACCAACTGGCCTTTTGGTCCACTGGACTGGTTGGACAAACTTACCTGTTGGTCCTGTGGACCGGGTAGATCAATTGACCTGTTGGTCCACTGGACCGGTTGGACCAACTAGCCTGTTGGTCCACTAGACCGGTTGGACCAACAGCCCTGTTGGTCTAGTGGACCGGTTGGACCAACTGGCCTGTTGGTCCAATGGACCGGTTGGTCCAATGGACTGGTTGGACCAACTGGCATGTTGGTCCACTGGACCGGTTGGACCAACTGGCCTGTTGGTCAAATGGACACATTGGACCAACTGGCATGTTGGTCCAATGGACCGGTTGGACCAACTGGCTAGTTGGCCCAGTGGACCGGTTCGACCAACTGGCCTGTTGGTCCAATGGTGACTGGTTGGACCAACTGGCCTTTTGGTCCACTGGACCGGTTGGACCAACTGACCTGTTGGTCCTGTGGACCCGTTGAACCAAATGACCTGTTGGTCCAATGGACTGGTTGGACCAACTGGCTAGTTGGCCCAGTGGACCGGTTGGACCAACTGGCTTGTTGGCCCAGTGGACAGGTGGACCAGCTAGCCTGTTGGTCTAGTGGACCGACTGGCGTGTTGGTCCACTGGACAGATTGGACCAACTGGCCTCTTGGTCCAATGGACCTTTTGGACCAATTGGCTTGTTGGCTCAATGGACTGGTTGGACCAACAGGCCTGTTGGTCCATTGGACCCATTGGACCAACCGGCCTGTTGGCCAAATGGACCGGTTGGACCATTTGGCCTGTTGGTCCACTGTACCGGTTGGACCAATTGGCCTGTTGGTCCAATGGACCAGTTGGACCAACTGGCCTATTGGTCCAATGGACCGGTTGGACCAACTGGCGTGTTGGTCCGCTGTACAGGTTGGACCAACTGGCTTGTTGGTCCACTGGACCGGTTGGACCAATTGGCCTGTTGGTCCAATGGACCGGTTGGACCAACTGGCCTGTTGGTCCACTGGACCGGTTGGACCAACAGGCCTGATGGTCCAATGGACCGGTTGGACCAACTTGCCTGTTGGTCCAATGGACCGGTTGGACCAACTGGCCTTTTGGTCCAATGGACCGGTTGGACCAACTGGCCTGTTGGTCCATTGGACCGATTGGACGAACTGGCCTGTTGGTCCAATGGACCAGTTGGACGAACCGGCCTGTAGGTCCAATGGACCGGTTGGACGAACTGGCCTGTTGGTCCTATGGACCGGTTGGACGAACTGGCTTGTTGGTCCAATGGCCCGGTTGGGCCAACTGGGCTGTTGGTCCAATCGACCGGCTGGACCAACTGACCTGTAGGTCCAATGGACCGGTTAGACCAACTCGCCTGTTGGTCCAGTGCACCGGTTGGACCAACTGGCCTGTTGGTCCAATGGACCGGTTGGACGAACTGGCCTGTTGGTCCAATGGACCGGTTGGTCCAACTGGCCTGTTGGTCCAATGCCGGTTGGACCAACTAGCCTGTTGGTCCAATGGACCGGTTGGACCAACTGGCCTGTTGGTCCATTGGACCGATTGGACGAACTGGCCTGTTGGTCCAATAGACCGGATGGACGAACTGGCCTGTTGGTCCTATGGACCGGTTGGACGAACTGACTTGTTGGTCCAATGGCCCGGTTGGGCCAACTGGGCTGTTGGTCCAATCGACCGGCTGGACCAACTGACCTGTAGGTCCAATGGACCGGTTAGACCAACTCGCCTGTTGGTCCAGTGCACCGGTTGGACCAACTGGCCTGTTGGTCCAATGGACCGGTTGGACGAACTGGCATGTTGGTCCAATGGACCGGTTGGTCCAACTGGCCTGTTGGTCCAATGCCGGTTGGACCAACTAGCCTGTTGGTCCAATGGACCAGTTGGACGAACTGGCCTGTTGGTCCAATGGACCGGTTGGTCCAACTGGCCTGTTTGTCCAATGGATCTGTTGGTCCAACTGGCCTGTTGGTCCAATGTCGGTTGGACCAACTGGCCTGTTGGTCCAATGGTGACTGGTTGGACCAACTGGCCTTTTGGTCCACTGGACCGGTTGGACCAACTGACCTGTTGTTCCTGTCGACTGGTTGGATCAAATGACCTGTTGGTCCACTGGACCGGTTGGACCAACTAGCCTGTTGGTCCACTGGACCGGTTGGACCAACAGCCCTGTTGGTCTAGTGGACCGGTTGGACTAACTGGCCTGTTGGTCAAATGGACCGGTTGGTCCAATGGACTGGTTGGACCAACTGGCATGTTGGTCCACTTGACCGGTTGGACCAACTGGCCTGTTGGTCAAATGGACACATTGGACCAACTAGCATGTTGTTCCAATGGACCGGTTGGACCAACTGGCTAGTTGGCCCAGTGGACCGGTTGGAACAACTGGCCTGTTGGTCCAATGGTGACT
This sequence comes from Closterium sp. Naga37s-1, assembly GCA_947471745.1. NCBI lineage: Eukaryota > Viridiplantae > Streptophyta > Zygnematophyceae > Desmidiales > Closteriaceae > Closterium > Closterium sp. Naga37s-1. The sequence goes on along the minus strand of CANJKZ010000343.1, from coordinate 381,051 downwards.
GGTTGGACCAACTGGCCTTTTGGTCCAATGGACCGGTTGGACCAACTGACCTGTTGGTCCTGTGGACCCGTTGAACCAAATGGCCTGTTGGTCCAATGGACTGGTTGGACCAACTGGCTAGTTGGCCCAGTGGACCGGTTGGACCAACTGGCTTGTTGGCCCAGTGGACAGGTGGACCAACTAGCCTGTTGGTCTAGTGGACCGACTGGCGTGTTGGTCCACTGGATAGATTGGACCAACTGGCCTCTTGGTCCAATGGACCTTTTGGACCAATTGGCTTGTTGGCTCAATGGACTGGTTGGACCAACAGGCCTGTTGGTCCATTGGACCCATTGGACCAACTGGCCTGTTGGTCCAATGGACAGGTTGGACCATTTGGCCTGTTGGTCCACTGGACCGGTTGGACTAATTGGCCTATTGGTCCAATGGACCAGTTGGACCAACTGGCCTATTGGTCCAATGGACCGGTTGGACCAACTGGCGTGTTGGTCCACTGGACCGTTTGAACCAACTGGCCTGTTGGTCCAGTGGACCGGTTGGACCAATTGGCCTGTTGGTCCAATGGACCGGTTGGACCAACTGGCCTGTTGGTCCACTGGACCGGTTGGACCAACAGGCCTGATGGTCCAATGGACCGGTTGGACCAACTTGCCTGTTGATCCAATGGACCGGTTGGACCAACTGGCCTGTTGGTCCAATGGACTGGTTGGACCAACTGGCCTGTTGGTCCAATGGACCAATTGGACGAACTGGCCTGTTGGTCGAATGGACCGGTTGGACGAACTGGCCTGTTGGTCCAATGGACCGGTTGGACGAACTGGCCTGTTGGTCCAATGGCCCGGTTGGGCCAACTGGCCTGTTGGTCCAATCGACCGGCTGGACCAACTGACCTGTTGGTCCAATGGACCGGTTAGACCAACTCGCCTGTTGGTCCTGTGCACCGGTTGGACCAACTGGCCTGTTGGTCCAATAGACCGGTTGGACGAACTGGGCTTTTGGTCCAATGGACCGGTTGGTCCAACAGGCCTGTTGGTCCAATGCCGGTTGAACCAACTGGCCTGTTGGTCCAATGGACCAGTTGGACGAACTGGCCTGTTGGTCCAATGGACCGGTTGGTCCAACTGGCCTGTTGGTCCAATGCCGGTTGGACCAACTGGCCTGTTGGTCCGCTGGACAGGTTGGACCAACTGGCTTGTTGGTACAGTGGACCAGTTGGACCAACTGGCCTGTTGGTCCACTGGACCGTTTGAACCAACTGGATTGTTGGTCCAGTGGACCAGTTGGACCAGTTGGACCAACTAGCCTGTTGGTCCAATTGACCTGTTAAACCAACTGGCGTGTTGGTCCGCTGGACAGGTTGGACCAATTGGCCTGCTGGTCCAATGGACCGATTGGACGAACTGGCATGTTGGTCCAAAGGACCGGTTGGACGAACTGGCCCGTTGGTCCAATGGACCGGTTGGACGAACTGGACTGTTGATCCTATGGACCGGTTGGACGAACTGGCCTGTTGGTCCAATGGCCCGGTTGGGCCAACTGGCCTGTTGGTCTAATCGACTGGCTGGACCAACTGACCTGTTGGTCCAATGGACCGGTTAGACCAACTCGCCTGTTGGTCCAGTGCACCGGTTGGACCAACTGGCTTGTTGGTCCAATGGACCGGTTGGACGAACTGGCTTGTTGGTCCAATGGGCCGGTTGGTCCAACTGGCCTGTTGGTCCAATGCCGGTTGGACCAACTGGCCTGTTGGTCCAATGGACCAGTTGGACGAACTGGCCTGTTGGTCCAATGGACTGGTTGGTCCAACTGGCCTGTTGGTCCAATGCCGGTTGGACCAACTGGCCTGTTGGTCCGCTGGACAGGTTGGACCAACTGGCCTGTTGGTCCAGTGGACCAGTTGGACCAACTGGCCTGTTGGTCCACTGGACCGTTTGAACCAACTGGCCTGTTGGTCCAGTGGACCGGTTGGACCAACTGGCCTGTTGGTCCAATGGACCAGTTGGACCACCTGGCCTGTTGGTCCAGTGGACCGGTTGGACAAACAGGCATGTTGGTCAAATGGACATAGTGGACCAACTGGCCTGTTGGTCCAATGGACCGGTTGGACCAACTGGCCTGTTGGTCTAATGGACAGGTTGGACCAACTGGCCTGCCCATTGGACCAACTAACCTGTTGGTCCAGTGGACCGATTGGACCAACTAACCTGCTGGTCCAATGGACCGGTTGGACCGAGTGGCTTGTTGGTCCAGTGGACAAGTTGGACGAACTTGCCTTTTGGTCCAATGGACCGGTTGGACGAACTGGCCTGTTGGTCCAATGGACGGGTTGGACCAACTCGCCTGTTGGTCCAATGGACTGGTTGGACCAACTGGCCTGTTGGTCCTATGGACCGGCTGGACAAACTGGCCTGATTGTCCAATGGACCAGTTGGACCAACTGGCCTGTTGGTCCTATGGACCGACTGGACCAACTGGCCTGATTGTCCAATGGACCGGTTGGACCAACTATCCTGTTGGTCCAATGGACCGGTTGGACCAGTTGGCTTGTTGGTCTAATGGACCGGTTGGACCAACTGGCTGGTTGGTCCAATGGACCGGTTGGACCAACTGGCCTGTTGGTCCGATGGACCCATTGGACGAACTGGCTTCTTGGTCCGATGGAACGGTTGAACCAACTGGCCTGTTGGCCCGATGGACCGGTTGGACCAACTGGCCTGTTGGTCCAATGGACTGGTTGGACGAACTGGCCTGTTGGTCCTATGGACCGGTTGGTCCAACTGGCCTGTTGGTCCAATGCCGGTTGGACCAACTGGCCTGTTGGTCCAATGGACCAGTTGGACGAACTGGCCTGTTGGTCCAATGGACCGGTTGGTCCAACTGGCCTGTTGGTCCAATGCCGGTTGGACCAACTGGCCTGTTGGTCCGCTGGACAGGTTGGACCAACTGGCCTGTTGGTCCAGTGGACCAGTTGGACCAACTGGCCTGTTGGTCCACTGGACCGTTTGAACCAACTGGCCTGTTGGTCCAGTGGACCGGTTGGACCAACTGGCCTGTTGGTCCAATGGACCAGTTGGACCACCTGGCCTGTTGGTCCAGTGGACCGGTTGGACAAACAGGCATGTTGGTCAAATGGACACATTAGACCAACTGGCCCGTTGGTCAAATGGAAACAGTGGACCAACTGGCCTGTTGGTCCAATGGACCGGTTGGACCAACTGACCTGTTGGTCCAATGGGCCGGTTGGACCAACTGGCCTGTTGGTCCAATGGACCGGTTGGACCAACTGGCCTGTTGGTCCAATGGACAGGTTGGACCAACTGGCCTACCCATTGGACCAACTGGCCTGTTGGTCCAGTGGACCGATTGGACCAACTAACCTGCTGGTCCAATGGACCGGTTGGACCGACTGGCCTGTTGGTCCAGTGGACAAGTTGGACGAAGTTGCCTGTTGGTCCAATGGACCGGTTGGACGAACTGGCCTGTTGGTCCAATGGACGGGTTGGACCAACTCGCCTGTTGGTCCAATGGACCGGTTGGACCAACTGGCCTGTTGGTCCAATGGCCCGGTTGGACCAACTAGCCTGTTGGTCCAATGGACCGGTTGGACCAACTCGCCTGTTGGTCCAATAGACCGGTTGGACCAACTAGCCTGTCGGTCCAATGGACCGGTTGGACGAACTGGCCTCTTGGTCCTATGGACCGGCTGGACAAACTGGCCTAATTGTCCAATGGACCGGTTGGACCAACTGGCCTGTTGGTCCTATGGACCGGCTGGACCAACTGGCCTGATTGTCCAATGGACCTGTTGGACCAACTATCCTGTTGGTCCAATGGACCGGTTGGACGAGCTGGCTTGTTGGTCCAATGGACCGGTTGGACCAACTGGCTGGTTGGTCCAATGGACCGGTTGGACCAACTGGCCTGTTGGTTCGATGGACCCATTGGACAAACTGGCTTCTTGGTCCGATGGAACGGTTGAACCAACTGGCCTGTTGGCCCGATGGACCGGTTGGACCAACTGGCTTGTTGGTCCTGTGGACCGGTTGGACCAACTGGCCTGTTGGTTCTGTGAACCGATTGGACCAACTGGCCTGTTGGTCCAGAGGACCGGTTGGACCAACTGGCCTGTTGGTCTACTTGACAGGTTGGACTAACTGGCCTGTTGGTCCACTAGACCAATTGGACCAACTGGCCAGTTGGTCCGATGGAACAGTTGGACCAACTAGCGTGTTGGTCTAGTGGACCGGTTGGACCAACTAGCGTGTTGGTCCAGTGGACCCGTTGGACCAACTGGCCTGTTGGTCCAATGGACCAGTTGGACCAACTGACCTGTTGGTCCACTTGACCGGTTGGATCAACTGACATGTTGGTCCACTTGACCGGTTGGACCAACTGGCCTGTTGGTCCAGTGGACCGATTGGACCAACTGGCCTGTTGGTCCAATGGACCAGTTGGACCAACTTGCCTGTTGGTCAAATGGACTCGTTGAACCAACTGACCTGTTGGTCCAGTGGACCGGTTGGACCAACTGGCTAGTTGGTCCAATGGACCGGTTGGACCAACTGGCCTGCTGGTCCAATGGACCGGTTGGACGAACTGGCCTGTTGGTCCAATGGACCGGTTGGACGAACTGGCCTGTAGGTCCAATGGACCGGTTGGACCAACTGGCCTGTTGGTCTAATGGAACTTTTGGACGAACTCGCCTGTTGGTCCAATGGACCGGTTGGACCAACTGGCCTGTTGGTCTAGTGGACAAGTTGGACGAACTTGCCTGTTGGTCCAATGGACCGGTTGGACGAACTGGACTGTTGGTCCAATGGACCGGTTGGACCAACTCGCCTGTTGGTCCACTGGACTGGTTGGACCAGATGGCCTGTTGGTCCAGTGGACCGGTTGGACCAACTAGCCTGTTTGTCCAATGGACCAGTTGGTCCACATGGCATGTTGGTCCAATGCCGGTTGGACCAACTGGCCTGTTGGTCCAATGGTGACTGGTTGGACCAACTGGCCTTTTGGTCCACTGGACCGGTTGGACCAACTGACCTGTTGGTCCTGTGGACCGGTTGGATCAATTGACCTGTTGGTCCACTGGACCGGTTGGACCAACTAGCCTGTTGGTCCACTGGACCGGTTGGACCAACAGCCCTGTTGGTCTAGTGGACCGGTTGGACTAACTGGCCTCTTGGTCTAATGGACCGGTTGGTCCAATGGACTGGTTGGACCAACTGGCATGTTGGTCCACTGGACCGGTTGGACCAACTGGCCTGTTGGTCAAATGGACACATTGGACCAACTGGGATGTTGGTCCAATGGACCGGTTGGACCAACTGGCTAGTTGGCCCAGTGGACCGGTTGGACCCATTGGCCTGTTGGTCCAATGGTGACTGGTTGGACAAACTGGCCTTTTGGTCCAATGGACCGGTTGGACCAACTGACCTGTTGGTCCTGTGGACCCGTTGAACCAAATGACCTGTTGGTCCAATGGACTAGTTGGACCAACTGGCTAGTTGGCCCCGTGGACCGGTTGGACCAACTGGCTTGTTGGCCCAGTGGACAAGTGGACCAACTAGCCTGTTGGTCTAGTGGACCGACTGGCGTGTTGGTCCACTGGACAGATTGGACCAACTGGCCTCTTGGTCCAATGGACATTTTGGACCAATTGGCTTGTTGGCTCAATGGACTGGTTGGACCAACAGGCCTGTTGGTCCATTGGACCCATTGGACCAACTGGCCTGTTGGTCCAATGGACCGGTTGGACCATTTGGCCTGTTGGTCCAGTGGACCGGTTGGACCAATTGGCCTGTTGGTCCAATGGACCGGTTGGACCAACTGGCCTGTTGGTCCACTGGACCGGTTGGACCAACAGGCCTGATGGTCCAATGGACCGGTTGGACCAACTTGCCTGTTGGTCCAATGGACCGGTTGGACCAACTGGCCTGTTGGTCCAATGGACCGGTTGGACCAACTGGCCTGTTGGTCCAATGGACCGATTGGACGAACTGGCCTGTTGGTCCAATGGACCGGTTGGACGAACTGGCCTGTTGGTCCAATGGACCGGTTGGACGAACTGGCCTGTTGGTCCTATGGACCGGTTGGACCAACTGGCCTGTTGGTCCAATGGCCCGGTTGGACCAACTTGCCTGTTGGTCCAATGGACCAGTTGGACCAACTCGCCTGTTGGTCCAATGGACTGGTTGGACCAACTAGCCTGTTGGTCCAATGGACCGGTTGGACCAACTGGCCTGTTGGTCCTATGGACCGGCTGGACAAACTGGCCTGATTGTCCAATGGACCGGTTGGACCAACTGGCCTGTTGGTCCTATGGACCGACTGGACCAACTGGCCTGATTGTCCAATGGACCGGTTGGACCAACTATCCTGTTGGTCCAATGGACCGGTTGGACCAGCTGGCTTGTTGGTCCAATGGACCGGTTGGACCAACTGGCTGGTTGGTCCAATGGACCGGTTGGAGCAACTGGCCTGTTGGTCCGATGGACCCATTGGACTAACTGGCCTGTTGGTCCACTAGACCAATTGGATCAACTGGCCTGTTGGTCCGATGGACCGGTTGGACCAACTGGCTTGTTGGTCCATTGGACCGATTTGACCAACTGGTCTGTTGGTCCAATGGACCGGCTGGACCAACTGGCCAGTTGGTCCGATGGAACAGTTGGACCAACTAGCGTGTTGGTCTAGTGGACCGGTTGGACCAACTAGCGTGTTGGTCCAGTGGACCCGTTGGACCAACTGGCCTGTTGGTCCAATGGACCAGTTGGACCAACTGACCTGTTGGTCCACTTGTCCGGTTGGACCAACTGACATGTTGGTCCACTTGACCGGTTGGACCAACTGGCCTGTTGGTCCAGTGGACCGATTGGACCAACTGGCCTGTTGATCCAATGGACCAGTTGGACCAACTTCCTGTTGGTCAAATGGACTCGTTGAACCAACTGACCTGTTGGTCCAGTGGACAGGTTGGACGAACTGGCTAGTTGGTCCAATGGACCGGTTGGACCAACTAACCTGTTGGTCCTGTGGACCGGTTGGACCATCAAACCTGTTGGTCCAGTGGACCGGCTGGACCAACTAGCCTGTTGGTCTAATGGACCGGTTGGACCAACTGGCCTGTTGGTCCAATAGACCGGTTGGACCAACTGGCCTGCTGGTCCAATGGACCGGTTGGACGAACTGGCCTGTTGGTCCAATGGACCGGTTGGACGAACTGGCCTGTTGGTCCTATGGACCGGTTGGACCAACTGGCCTGTTGGTCCAATGGCCCGGTTGGACCAACTTGCCTGTTGGTCCAATGGACCAGTTGGACCAACTCGCCTGTTGGTCCAATGGACCGGTTGGACCAACTAGCCTGTTGGTCCAATGGACCGGTTGGACCAACTGGCCTGTTGGTCCTATGGACCGGCTGGACAAACTGGCCTGATTGTCCAATGGACCGGTTGGACCAACTGGCCTGTTGGTCCTATGGACCGACTGGACCAACTGGCCTGATTGTCCAATGGACCGGTTGGACCAACTATCCTGTTGGTCCAATGGACCGGTTGGACCAGCTGGCTTGTTGGTCCAATGGACCGGTTGGACCAACTGGCTGGTTGGTCCAATGGACCGGTTGGAGCAACTGGCCTGTTGGTCCGATGGACCCATTGGACGAACTGGCTTCTTGGTCCGATGGAACGGTTGAACCAACTGGCCAGTTGGCTCGATGGACCGGTTGGACCAACTGGCCTGTTGGTCCAATGGACCGGTTGGACGAACTGGCCTATTGGTCCTGTGGACCGGTTGGTCCAACTGGCCTGTTGGTCCAATGCCGGTTGGACCAACTGGCCTGTTGGTCCAATGGACAAGTTGGACGAACTGGCCTGTTGGTCCAATGGACCGGTTGGTCCAACTGGCCTGTTGGTCCGCTGGACAGGTTGGACCAACTGGCCTGTTGGTCCAGTGGACCAGTTGGACCAACAGGCCTGTTGGTCCACTGGACCATTTGAACCAACTGGCCTGTTGGTCCAGTGGACCGGTTGGACCAACTGGCCTGTTGGTCCAATGGACCAGTTTGACCACCTGGCCTGTTGGTCCAGTGGACCGGTTGGACAAACAGGCATGTTGGTCAAATGGACACATTAGACCAACTGGCCCGTTGGTCAAATGGAAACAGTGGACCGACTGGCCTGTTGGTCCAATGGACCGGTTGGACCAACTGACCTGTTGGTCGAATGGCCCGGTTGGACCAACTAGCCTGTTGGTCCAATGGACCGGTTGGACCAACTCGCCTGTTGGTCCAATAGACCGGTTGGACCATCTAGCCTGTTGGTCCAATGGACCGGTTGGACCAACTGGCCTGTTGGTCCTATGGACCGGCTGGACCAACTGGCCTGATTGTCCAATGGACCTGTTGGACCAACTATCCTGTTGGTCCAATGGACCGGTTGGACCAGCTGGCTTGTTGGTCCAATGGACCGGTTGGACCAACTCGCTGGTTGGTCCAATGGACCGGTTGGACCAACTGGCCTGTTGGTCCGATGGACCCATTGGACGAACTGGCTTCTTGGTCCGATGGAACGGTTGAACCAACTGGCCTGTTGGCCCGATGGACCGGTTGGACCAACTGGCTTGTTGGTCCTGTGGACCGGTTGGACCAACTGGCCTGTTGGTTTAGTGAACCGATTGGACCAACTGGCATGTTGGTCCAGTGGACCGGTTGGACCAACTGGCCTGTTGGTCCACTTGACCGGTTGGACTAACTGGCCTGTTGGTCCACTAGACCAATTGGACCAACTGGCCTGTTGGTCCGATGGACCGGTTGGACCAACTGGCTTGTTGGTCCATTGGACCGATTTGACCAACTGGTCTGTTGGTCCAATGGACCGGCTGGACCAACTGGCCAGTTGGTCCGATGGAACAGTTGGACCAACTAGCGTGTTGGTCTAGTGGACCGGTTGGACCAACTAGCGTGTTGGTCCAGTGGACCCGTTGGACCAACTGGCCTGTTGGTCCAATGGACCAGTTGGACCAACTGACCTGTTGGTCCACTTGTCCGGTTGGACCAACTGACATGTTGGTCCACTTGACCGGTTGGACCAACTGGCCTGTTGGTCCAGTGGACCGATTGGACCAACTGGCCTGTTGGTCCAATGGACCAGTTGGACCAACTTCCTGTTGGTCAAATGGACTCGTTGAACCAACTGACCTGTTGGTCCAGTGGACAGGTTGGACCAACTGGCTAGTTGGTCCAATGGACCGGTTGGACCAACTAACCTGTTGGTCCTGTGGACCGGTTGGACCATCAAACCTGTTGGTCCAGTGGACCGGCTGGACCAACTAGCCTGTTGGTCTAATGGACCGGTTGGACCAACTGGCCTGTTGGTCCAATAGACCGGTTGGACCAACTGGCCTGCTGGTCCAATGGACCGGTTGGACGAACTGGCCTGTTGGTCCAATGGACCGGTTGGACGAACTGGCCTGTAGGTCCAATGGACCGGTTGGACCAACTGGCCTGTTGGTCTAATGGAACTGTTGGACGAACTCGCCTGTTGGTCCAATGGACCGGTTGGACCAACTGGCCTGTTGGTCTAGTGGACAAGTTGGACGAACTTGCCTGTTGGTCCAATGGACCGGTTGGACGAACTGGACTGTTGGTCCAATGGACCGGTTGGACCAACTCGCCTGTTGGTCCAATGGACCGGTTGGACCAACTGGCCTGTTGGTCCAATGGACCGGTTGGACCAACTGGCCTGCTGGTCCAATGGACCGGTTGGACTGGCCTGTTGGTCCAATGGACCGGTTGGACGAACTGGCCTGTTGGTCCAATGGACCGGTTGGACCAACTGGCCTGTTGGTCTAATGGAACTGTTGGACGAACTGGCCTGTTGGTCCAATGGACTGGTTGGACCAACTGGCCTGTTGGTCCAGTGGACAAGTTGGACGAACTTGCGTGTTGGTCCAATGGACCGGTTGGATAAACTGGCCTATTGGTCCAATGGACCGGTTGGACCAACTCGCGTGTTGGTCCAATGGACCGGTTGGACCAACTGGCCTGTTGGTCCAATGGCCCGGTTGGACCAACTTGCCTGTTGGTCCAATGGACCAGTTGGACCAACTCGCCTGTTGGTCCAATGGACCGGTTGGACCAACTGGCATGTTGGTCCAATGGACCGGTTGGACCAACTGGCCTGTTGGTCCTATGGACCGGCTGGACAAACTAGCCTGTTTGTCCACTGACTGGTTAAACCAACTACCCTATTGGTCCTATGGACCGGCTGGACCAACTGGCCTGATTGTCCAATGGACCGCTTGGACCAACTATCCTGTCGGTCCAATGGACCGGTTGGACCAGCTCGCTTGTTGGTCCAATGGACCGGTTGGACCAACTGGCTGCTTTGTCCAATGGACCGGTTGGACCAACAGGCCTGTTGGTCCGATGGACCCATTGGATGAACTGGCTTCTTGGTCCGATGGAACGGTTGAACCAACTGGCCTGTTGGCTCGATGGACCGGTTGGACCAACTGGCTTGTTGGTCCTGTGGACCGGTTGGACCAACTGGCCTGTTGGTTCAGTGAACCGATTGGACCAACTGGCCTGTTGGTCCAGTGGACCGGTTGGACCAACTGGCCTGTTGGTCCACTTGACCGGTTGGACTAACTGGCCTGTTGGTCAACTAGACCAATTGGACCAACTGGCCTGTTGGTCTGATGGACCGGTTGGACCAACTCGCTTGTTGGTCCATTGGACCGATTGGACCAACTGGTCTGTTGGTCCAATGGACCGGCTGGACCAACTGGCCAGTTGGTCCGATGGAACAGTTGGACCAACTAGCGTGTTGGTCTAGTGGACCGGTTGGACCAACTAGCGTGTTGGTCCAGTGGACCCGTTGGACCATCTGGCCTGTTGGTCCAATGGACCAGTTGGACCAACTGACCTGTTGGTCCACTTGACCGGTTGGACCAACTGACATGTTGGTCCACTTGACCGGTTGGACCAACTGGCCGTCCAGTGGACCGATTGGACCAACTGGCCTGTTGGTCCAATGGACCAGTTGGACCAACTTGCCTGTTGGTCAAATGGACTCGTTGAACCAACTGACCTGTTGGTCCAGTGGACCGGTTGGACCAACTGGCTAGTTGGTCCAATGGACCGATTGGACCAACTTACCTGTTGGTCCTGTGGACCGGTTGGACCATCAAACCTGTTGGTCCAGTGGACCGGCTGGACCAACTAACCTGTTGGTCCAATGGACCGGTTGGACCAACTGGCCTGTTGGTCCAATAGACCGGTTGGACCAACTGGCCTGCCCATTGGACCAACTGGCCTGTTGGTCCAGTGGACCGATAGGACCAACTGGCCTGTTGGTCCAATGGACCCATTGGACCAACTGGCCTGCTGGTCCAATGGACCGGTTGGACCAACTGGCCTGCTAGTCCAATGGACCGGTTGGATGAACTGGCTTGTTGGTCCAATGGACCGGTTGGACGAACTGGCCTGTAGGTCCAATGGACCGGTTGGACCAACTGGCCTGTTGGTCTAATGGAACTGTTGGACGAACTCGCCTGTTGGTCCAATGGACCGGTTGGACCAACTGGCCTGTTGGTCTAGTGGACAAGTTGGACGATCTTGCCTGTTGGTCCAATGGACCGGTTGGACGAACTGGACTGTTGGTCCAATGGACCGGTTGGACCAACTCGCCTGTTGGTCCAATGGACCGGTTGGACCAACTGGCCTATTGGTCCAATGGACCGGTTGGACCAACTGGCCTGCTGGTCCAATGGACCGGTTGGACTGGCCTGTTGGTCCAATGGACCGGTTGGACGAGCTGGCCTGTTGGTCCAATGGACCGGTTGGACCAACTGGCCTGTTGGTCTAATGGAACTGTTGGACGAACTGGCCTGTTGGTCCAGTGGACAAGTTGGACGAACTTGCGTGTTGGTCCAATGGACCGGTTGGACAAACTGGCCTGTTGGTCCAATGGACCGGTTGGACCAACTCGCGTGTTGGTCCAATGGACCGGTTGGACCAACTGGCCTGTTGGTCCAATGGCCCGGTTGGACCAACTTGCCTGTTGGTCCAATGGACCAGTTGGACCAACTCGCCTGTTGGTCCAATGGACCGGTTGGACCAACTGGCATGTTGGTCCAATGGACCGGTTGGACCAACTGGCCTGTTGGTCCTATGGACCGGCTGGACAAACTGGCCTGTTTGTCCAATGGACCGGTTGGACCAACTACCCTATTGGTCCTATGGACCGGCTGGACCAACTGGCCTGATTGTCCAATGGACCGGTTGGACCAACTATCCTGTTGGTCCAATGGACCGGTTGGACCAGCTCGCTTGTTGGTCCAATGGACCGGTTGGACCAACTGGCTGCTTTGTCCAATGGACCGGTTGGACCAACTGGCCTGTTGGTCCGATGGACCCATTGGACGAACTGGCTTCTTGGTCCGATGGAACGGTTGAACCTGTTGCGATCAGAAGTTGATCGTACCTGGGATCACCTCAGGAAGGTTCGCACACGACTGAGTAGTGGTGGTGGGCCCGTGACCTCAATAGCAGAGTGAATATAAAATTCTTGAGATAATAAAAACATGCAAGTACAGCACTATAAATAAGAGTACAAGGGAATACCAATCGACCTAACTAGCCATGTACATTCCCTTATTACAGCGAAATCCAACCGTGCGACTCCAGACAGTTATGAAACTGTCTGGGCAGAGTCCTCTCCACTGCTGCTGCTTGATGCTGTCTGCCCGGCGGTCCAGATCCTTTCGTAACAGTGCGACCCTTCGCGTCACTTCCGTCCCTTCGCCTTCATTCTCGGTAGTGTGTGATTCGATTGCTGCGGTAAGGAGTGCACAGTGATACTTCAATAATCACTATTCGCAACACCCCCCTTCACTCCTGGTCGTAGCGAGTCTTGACCCGCTTGACTACTCCGCTGAGTTCGGAGCAGTGTTGGTATTGCTGACGTGACAGCTTCTGCGTGAGGAAGTCAGCTGCCATGTCACCCGTCGGGCAGTAGGTTAGGTCAACCTTGCCCTTGTCAACTTCGTCCTTGACGAAGAAGTTCCGCAGCGCGATGTGTTTGGTGCGGTTAACGAATCCTGGCTTGTTCGCCGAGGCTGGAATTTTCGCCTCCTGCAGCAGCTCCTGAAGGTAGAGGCCTTCGCGAACGGCTTCTGTTGCTGCGATAAATTCAGCCTCCGCTGATGACAGGGCAACCAGCTCCTGCTTCTGTGAATTCCAGTAGATGGGGCCGCTGGGCTCGAGGCGGAAAAGGAAGCATGTCTTGGACCGTCGATTGTCGGGGTCAGCGGCGTGATCAGCGTCCACGTAGCCGATGAGGTTGAAGGACGAGGTTGGGATGGTGGAGTAGCAGAGCCCAACATTGGGCGTGGAGATGAAGAACTGAAGTGCCCGCTGCAGATCTAGCAGATTCTCAGCCGTTGGTTTGCGGGAGTACTGAGCCAACTGGCTCGCGATGTAGGAGAGGTCGGGCCTGCAGGTAACAGATGCGAAGAGCAGGCATCCCAACTGCTGCTGGTAGGTGTGAAGCCCAGCAGGGGACAGGGCTTTGTTGTCAGGCTTGTGGTTGGGTCATGGAGTGCGGTAAGGGGTGGAGAGTGGTGCAGGCGCAATGTTGAAGCACTTGCTAAGCTCCTCTGCGTACTTGGCTGCTGAGAGATGAATGGCTTCCGGCGAGTAGGTGATGTTGAGCCCGAGAAACTGCTTCACGTCATGATTGCAGGTGATGTCGACGCGCCCTGCGAAGTTTTTCTCGAATTGCTCAAGCAACTCGTTGCTTGACCCTGTGTATAGGAGGTCGTCGACGTAGACCGTGAGTAGGATGTATTCGCCGCGGAAATCGCGGCGATACATCCTAGGATCGTGAGGCAACTGCTTGAACCCGATTTCGAGCAGGATGTTGTGCAGATACTGCTGCCAGAGCCGTGGTGCCTGTTTGATCCCGTAAAGGGATTTTCGCAGCTGGCAGACACGTGAATCCCCCTCGCCGTATGCGTGCGGCTGCTCCACGTAGATCACTGCATCTACTAGCGCGTACAGGAACGCATTCTTCACATCGATTTGTCGAAGCGGGAGGTGTCGTGCTGCAGCGATGGCGAGAAAAATCCTGACGGAGGTGTGGCGGCTGACCGGTGCCGAAGTCAATGCCGTGCCTCTGATCGTAGCCGCGCACTACCCAGCGCGCCTTGAATCGCTCGATCGTGCCGTCAGCTGCGGTCTTCACGCGGAAGACCCACTTCCCGGAGAGAATCCTCCTCCCCTTGATCGCCGCTCGATTGACGAGCACCCAGGTGTCACGGGATTCAAGTGCCTTGATTTCCGCATCCATTGCTTCCCGCCATTCCTTGCTGTGAGGTCCCGTGAGTGCTTGGCGCGGATTCTGCGGCTCGATGACACGTGGCGCCGTTCAGGTGGCAGTGTGGAGCCCAAGGAGCTGGAGTCCGGTGACGGTGCTATCATGGCGGTGTTGTGGAGTGACTTCCTGCACGTCGTCGTCATCGCTCTCAGGATCAGGCGGTGCTGGTGGTGCTGCGCCTCCGCCGTTTCCGCCTCTGCTTCCGCTTCCGCCTCCTGCGCCTGCTCCTCCTCCAGGAGAATCGTCGTCGTCGTCGTTGTTGCGATCGCCTCTCGTGAACTCGTGTCGGAGAACCTTCCTTCTCCCAGCCCATGCTCTGCTCCTCGCACCTACTCTTCTCCCTGCTCCTGCTCTTCTTCCTGCACCTGCTCTTCTCCTGCTGTCTCTCTGCTTCCTCCCTTCTCCATGTTGCAAAGCCTCACTCAACCGCTGCCCCCCCTTCTGTGCTCGTGCTCTAGCTGCTTGAGCTCGTGTCACAGGACCCTCTTGGAGATGCCTCACTCGTACCACTGCCCCCTCCTCTGTTTCCTCCCATGGCCTGCCCTCTCCTCCCGGCACTCATCCTCCCTCCCTTCTTCCCTCTGCCCTGTTCCCGTGATACCTTCCCTTCTCTGCCTCAGCCACCACATTGAACGAGTTTCCTCCCTCACCCCGTAGGTCCTCCCCTAGTGGCGTGCCACCGGATGCTAGATCAGAGGTAACAGCTTTCCACTAATATGAGAGAATAACAGCACGAAAGCATCGAGGGGTTGGCTGTGACTGCCCTTACCCAACCCCAAGCTGCACATTCCCAAAAGTGCGGCTCGGGGTTGGGACTGCTTGGCTTCCTATTTCGCCCTTCGGTGCCTT
Organism: Closterium sp. Naga37s-1; assembly: GCA_947471745.1. Classification (NCBI taxonomy): domain Eukaryota; kingdom Viridiplantae; phylum Streptophyta; class Zygnematophyceae; order Desmidiales; family Closteriaceae; genus Closterium; species Closterium sp. Naga37s-1. The sequence continues at coordinate 365,824 of CANJKZ010000343.1, read as the reverse complement.
TTCCCTCGCAATCCCAACCGCTCTCATCCAATTTCCCCCTTTCTACACCCCTCCCTAACAGTAACTTTCCTACGTTCTACACCTACAACTGATTCCTAACTAATACTCTTATAACTAGCTAATGTTCCCATAACAGCCACTACAAGTCCCCCTTACACCATCATCCTACTGTTATTGCATATGCATTAGGTGCATATGCGGTGACAGCTGTCGGAGAACCTTCCTTCTCCCAGCCCATGCTCTGCTCCTCGCACCTACTCTTCTCCCTGCTCCTGCTCTTCTTCCTGCACCTGCTCTTCTCCTGCTGTCTCTCTGCTTCCTCCCTTCTCCGTGTTGCAAAGCCTCACTCAACCGCTGCCCCCATTTCTGTGCTCGTGCTCTAGCTGCTTGAGCTCGTGTCACAGGACCCTCTTGGAGATGCCTCACTCGTACCACTGCCCCCTCCTCTGTTTCCTCCCATGGCCTGCCCTCTCCTCCCGGCACTCATCCTCCCTCCCTTCTTCCCTCTGCCCTGTTCCCGTGATACCTTCCCTTCTCTGCCTCAGCCACCACATGCCCCCTCCAGAGCTCGTGCTCGGGTCTCCCGTGCACGAGGCACTGGACACTCTTGCTGAGGCCGGGGTACTTCTCACCACTGCAGTATTGGTGGTCCCCTGTCTTCTCTCTTCGCCCACTCTCTGACACAGCACTCCCGCCCCCTCAGATTCGTCGCCCTCCTTCTCTGTGTGCCCAGCACCACTTCCTGTTCCAGAGTATCCTTCTGTCCCCCCGAGGGGTAGACTTCCTGTCTCACTCCTTCTGCCGCCCTTGTGCTTGGTGCAGCCCTGCTGCAGCCGCTCCTCTGGCCTGTGTGCATCTCTCAGCTGCACTGTCTGTAAGTTCTCCCGTGCTGCCGGCAGTCCTTCCTTCAGGTACCTTGCCCTGGTTTCTACCAATGCCACGCCATTCTCCACCCCTCCTGTTCCCACTGTCTGTGTCACGAGTGTGACCTCCCTCCCCTGCCCGCTCATTGCCCCCCCCCCACCGTCCACTTAGATCCTTCCTTTGCAGTCCACCCTGCCCATCCTCCCTCCTCATCCTCCACTCCCGCCTCCGCTGCTGCTGCTACACACTCAGGTGCCCCTACTTTCTCTTCCTTCCCTTCCTCTTCTTCTGCTGCTGCTCCACACGCCTGAGTCTCCAAATTCTCTTCTTTCCCTTCCTTTTCTGCTGCTGCTGCTGCACACGTCTGTGTCCCCAACGTCTCTTCCTTCCTTTCCTCTTCTGCTGCTGCCGCTGCACACGCCTCTGCCCCAACTTCTCTCCTTCCCTTCCTCTTCTGCTGCTGCTACTACACACGCCTGTGCCCCCCAAATTCTCGTCTTTCCCTTCCTCTTCTGCTGCTGCTACTGCACACGCCTGTGCCCCCAACCTCGCTTCTTTCCCTTCCTCTTCTGGTGCTGCTACTGCACACGCCTGTGCCCCCCAGCTTCTCTTCTTTCCTTTCCTCTTCCGTTTCCGCTGCTGCTGCTGCGCACGCCTGTGCTCTCTCCTTCTCTTCCCTCCCTGCCGCTTCTGCTACTTCTGGTTTGCACGCCTGTGCCCCCACCTTCACTGCCCCGCTTTCCGCTTCCGCTACTGCTGTCATGCACGCCTGTGCCCCCACCTTCACTGCCCCGCTTTCCGCTTCTGCTACTGCTGTCATGCCCGCCTGTGCCCCCACCTTCACTACCCCGCTTTCCGCTTCCTCTACTGCTGTCATGCCCGCCTGTGCCCCCACCTTCACTGCCCCGCTTTCCGCTTCCGCTACTGCTGTCATGCCCGCCTGTGCCCCCACCTTCCCTTCCCTCCCTTCCGCTTCTGCTGCCACTGGTACACCCGACCATGCCCCCACCTTCTCGTTCTTCCCTCCCGCTTCCGCCGCTGCTAATGCACACGCTTCTGCCCCCACCTGCTCGTCCCGCTCCTCCGCTCCTGCTGCTGCTGGCACGCACGCTTCTGCCCCCACCTGCTCATCCCGCTCCTTCGCTCCTGCTGCTGCTGGGACGCACTCTTCTGCCCCCACCTGCTCATCCCGCTCCTTCGCTCCTGCTGCTGCTGGTACGCACGCTTCTGCCCCCACCTGCTCATCCCGCTCCTCCGCTCCCGCTGCTGCTGATACGTACGCTTCTGACCCCACCTGCTCATCCCACTCCTCCGCTCCCGCTGCTGCTGGTACGCACGCTCCTGCCCCCGCCTGCTCGTCCTGCTCCTCTGCTCCCGCTGCTGCTGGTGTTACTGACTTACACGCCCATGCCCCCACCTTACTCACTAGCTCCCTTCGTATATCCCTTCCCCCACTGCACAGCCACATGTCTGCATGGCCACGCAGCACCGCACCGGAGTGTTCTGGCTCCTGCCCCTCTTCCTCCTCCGCGTACAACCCCGCTTGCCCCTGAGTTCTTTCTCCCAGTGCGTGCAGTTGGGCTCGTAACTGTTCGATCTGTTCCTCGATCTCCTTGGGTGATCTCCTTGCATCCCTTCCTTTCTCATAGCAGTTTCTTGCCCGATTCCCACACACCTCACAGCTCGGTGCATCTGGGCAGTCCCTCTGTCGGTGCCCAGGCTTTCCGCACACATCACAGTTCTTGCACTCCCTCCTGATATGCCCCTCCTGCCCGCACCTGTGGCACGTCCGTGTTTCGGCTCGCCTCTCCTGCCACTGCTCCTCCCCACCCCCGTCCTCGGTTATCATCGCTGCAGCCCACCTGGGCCGCCCTTTCTCTAACACCCTCGGCAGGTACGCCTCATACCGCCTCTGCGCCAGCTCCACTCTCTCTGCCAACTCAAACACCTCCTCCAGCGTTGCTTCAGCTCCCAACTCATACACTCTCATTCTCAGCCCGCCGCTCAATCCCTCATCCAGACCCCCCAGGAACTTGCTTATAAGCATGCTGCCATCTGTGCACACCACGTCTTCCGCCAGATCCGTCAACCTACCGTAGTAGGTGAGCAGTGACTCGGCCCTCCCTCGCTGGAATTCCTGAAATTCTCTCACCCTCTCCGCCGTGTGCCCTGGAAACTGCTTCCGCAGCCGCTCTAGGAACAGAGTGGTTGGGTCCTCATCCTCCTCCTCTGCCCTCCTCAGCCATTCCTTCATCTTCATACGATATAGCGTCTCAGCTTCGCCTCCCAGCGTGTTCGGTGGGCTCAAGAAAAACTCTATCGGGTCCATCCCACTCCTGTCGCAGCGGTACTTCACATTACCGATTTGCATCAGGTAATTCTTCAGGTTTGTCTCTGACCCTGCTCCCCCCGTAAAGCGCACTGGCACCTCCACCTGAGGTGGGGCCTGCGCACTCCACCTCCCTGTCTCCCAAGTCCCTGAGCTCTCATTCCTCCTGCTACTCTCTCCTCTCCTCTCCCTCAACTCTCTGCTTCTTGACTCTGTCCCATACAGCACTCGACCACTTCCTTCCCTGGCTGCCCTTGCCCCCGTAGCGCCTACCCATGACTGCTGCCGCCTTCTCCGCCACGTCGGACCTATGCTCCTTCCCCCCTCTCTCTCTTGAGCCTCCCCATATCTCTCCGATCCCCACCCTGGTCTCTCCCTCTTCTCCGGGGAATGTTCTTTCCAACGCCCCTCCCTTCGGCCCGACCTGTGGCGCGTAGGTCCGTCACACTCTCCTTCGTCCTCACTCTCCGTTTCATGCGCAAGCATCATTTCCCGTCGCCTACTCTGCTTCTCTTCACCCCTTTTCCTTGTTCCCCTGCTGCCCGAGCTTGCCCCATACAGCGCCCGTTCTGTCCCCTCTCTGGCCGCTCTGGCTCCTTCGGATCCTCCTCCTGATTGCCATCGCCCCCTCGGGCCCCTTGTACTCGGACTCCTTCCTCGCTCTCTCTCGTAAGCCGCTCTCCGCTTCTCTGCTCCGTCCCACCGCCTTTCCTTCCCATCATGCGAGTGCTCCTGATACCGCCTTTCTCGCTCCACGTCTTCCCGCCGCCGTCGGTTCCCTCTCCCCCTTTCTTCTGCCCTTGTTGCGCCCAGCGATCGTCGTGCACCCTCCCTGATGCGTCCCTCCTCACGCCCCCCTCCTCTCTCTGGTGAGCACCACCCATCTCTTTCCTCACAATCCCCTCGCTCCCCGTCCAGACCTGCTCGTCTGCCCCGTTCTTCCTCTGGCTTACTCTCCCGTCGCCCACGTTGCTCCTCACCTCTCTCTCTCTCTCTCTCTCTCTCTCTCTCTCTCTCTCTCTCTCTCTCTCTCTCCCCCAAACAGCAGGCCCCCGTTGACCTGCCAGTCTCCCTCGCTCATACTACTCCCTCCGCACCTCTGGCGATCGCCGCGCGGCCATCGCCACGCGTCTCCTCCCACGTCCTCGCAGCTCAGGCGAGCTGTACCGTCCCGTTGGCGCATGGTTTTTCCTGCTGTCCTCCCGAAGATCGTCCGGGAGCGACCTGCCGCTGCGGTTCCGCGGCGCCTCGCATCTCCCTTGAGCACCTCCTCTGGCGAACGATCTGCCGCCATGTTCCCTTGGCGCCTCCCGCCACTCCCGCGCATCCGTTCTGGCGAGCTGTCTGCATCCGCTCTCCCGCGGCGCCTTGCGCTGCCACCTCGCATTTCGTCTGCCGAGCGACCTGCATCCTTGCCTCCGCAGTGCCTCACGCTGTTTCCACCTATTTCGTCCACCGTACCATCTGCATCCGCGCCCCCGCGCCCTTCGTCTGCCAACCCGTCTGCATTCGCGCCCCCGCGGTGCCTCGCGCCCTCTTCACGCCCTTCGTCTGCCAATCCGTTTGCATCCGTGCTTCCGCAGCGCCTCACGCTTCCCCTGCGCATGTCTTCCGGCGAACGCCCTGTCGTCATGTTCCCGTGACGCTTCGCACCGCCTCCGCGCATCCTTACCGGCGAGCAATTTCCTCCCGCATCCTTGCTCTCTCCGTCGCGCCCTTCTTCCGCCACTTCCTCCCTCTCACCATCCCGCGCCATCGGGATGGCGCCGTCTGCTTCTTCCGCGCCGTCTGTTTCTCCCGCGCCGTCTGCTCCTTCCGCGCCGTCCGCTTCTTCCGCGCCGTCTGCTTCTTCCGCGCCGTCTGCTTCTTCCGCGCAGTCTGCTTCTTCCGCGCCGTCTGCTTCTTCCGCGCCGTCTGCTTCTTCCGCGCCGTCAGCCTCGCTTGCCGAATCGGACGAATCTACTAATATGAGAAAATAACAGCACGAAAGCATCGAGGGGTTGGCTGTGACTGCCCTTACCCAACCCCAAGCTGCACATTCCCAAAAGTGCGGCTCGGGGTTGGGACTGCTTGGCTTCCTATTTCGCCCTTCGGTGCCTTTTCCCTCGCAATCCCAACCGCTCTCATCCAATTTCCCCCTTTCTACACCCCTCCCTAACAGTAACTTTCCTACGTTCTACACCTACAACTGATTCCTAACTAATACTCTTATAACTAGCTAATGTTCCCATAACAGCCACTACAAGTCCCCCTTACACCATCATCCTACTGTTATTGCATATGCATTAGGTGCATATGCGGTGACATGGCCAAATGGACTAGTTGGACCAACTGGCCTGTTGTTCCAGTGGTCTGGTTGGACCAAATGGCCTGTTGGTCCAGTGCACCGGTTGGACCAACTAGCATGTTGGTCCAAAGGACCAGTTGGTCCAACTGGCATGTCGGTCCATTGCCGGTTTGACCAACTGGCCAGTTGGTCCAATGGTGACTGGTTGGACCAACTGGCCTTTTGGTCCACTGGACCGGTTGGACCAACTGGCCTGTTGGTACTGTGGACCGGTTGGATCAATTGGCCTGTTGGTCCAATGGACCAGTTCGACAAAATGGCATGTTGGTCAAATGGACCCGTTGAACCAACTGACCTGTTGGTCCAGTGGACTGGTTGGACCAACTTGCTAGTTGGCCCAGTGGACCGGCTGGACCAACTGGCGTGTTGGCCCAGTGGACAGGTGGACCAACTAGCCTGTTGGTCTAGTGGACCGACTGGCGTGTTGGTCCACAGGACAGGTTGGACCAACTGGCATGTTGGTCCACTGGACCTTTTGGACCAACTGGCCTGTTGGCCTAATGGACTGGTTGGACCAACAGGCCTGTTGGTCCATTGGACCCATTGGACCAACTGGCCCGTTGGTCCAATGGACCAGTTGGACCAACTGGCCTGTTGGTCCAATGGACCGGTGGACCAACTCGCCTGTTGGTCCAAGGGACCGGTTGGACCAACTGGCGTGTTGGTATAATGCCGGTTGGTCCAACTGGCGTGTTGGTCCGCTGGACAGGTTGGACCAACTGGCCTGTTGGTCTAATGGACCGGTTGGACCATCTGGCCTGTTAGTCCACTTGACCAGTTGGACCAACTGGCATGTTGGTCCAATTGACCGGTTGGACCAATAGGCGTGTTGGTCCAATGGACCGGTTGGACCAACTGGCGTGTTGGTCCGCTGGACAGGTTGAACCAACTAGCCTGGTGGTCCACTGGACCGCTTGGACCAACTGGCCTGTTGGTCCAGTGGACCGGGTGAACCAATTGGCCTGTTGGTCCAATGGACCGGTTGGACCAACTGGCCTGTTGGTCCACTGGACCGGTTGGACGAACTGGCCTGTTGGTCCAATGGACCAGTTGGACCAACTGGCCTGTTGGTCCAATGGACCGGTTGGACCAACTGGCATGTTGGTCCAATGGACCGGTTGGACCAACTGGCCTGTTGGTCAAATGGACCAATTGGACCAACTGGCCTGCCCATTGGACCAACTGGCCTGTTGGTCCAGTGGACCGATTGGACCAACTAGCCTGTTGGTCCAGTGGACCGGCTGGACCAATTGGCCTGCTGGTCCAATGGACCGGTTGGACAAACTGGCCTGTTGGTGCCATGGACCGGTTGGACGAACTGGCCTGTTGGCCCAATGGACCGGTTGGACCAACTGGCCTGTTGGTCCAATGGACCGGTTGGACCAACTGGCCTGTTGGTCCAATGGACCGGTTGGACCAACTGGCATGTTGGTCCACTGGACCGATTAGACCAACTGGCCTGTTGGTCCAGTGGACCGATTGGACCAACTAGCCTGTTGGTCCTGTGGACCGGTTGGACCAACTGGCCTGCTGGTCCAATGGACCGGTTGGACCAACTGGTCTGTTGGTCCAATGGATCGGTTGGACCAACTGGCCTGTTGGTCCAATGGACCGGTTGGACCAACTGGCCTGTTGGTCCAATGGACCGGATGGACCAACTGGCCTGTTGGTCAAATGGACTGGTTGGACCAACTGGCCTGTTGGTCCAGTGGACCAGTTGGACCTACTGGCATGTTGGTCCAATGGACCGGTTGGACCAACTGGCTTGTTGGTCCAGTGGACCGATTGGACCAACTGGCCTGCCCATTGGACCAACAGGCCTGTTGGTCTAGTGGACCGATTGGACCAACTAGCCTCTTGGTCCAGTGGACCGGTTGGACCAACTGGCCTGCTGGTCCAATGGACCGGTTGGACCAACTGGCCTATTGGTCCAATGGACCGGTTGGACCAACTGGCCTGTTGGTCCAATGGACCGGTTGTACCAGCTGGCCTGTTGGTCCACAGGATCAGTTGCACCAACTGGCCTGTTGGTCCAATGGACTGGTTGGTCCAACTGGCATGTTGGTCCAATGCCGGTTGGACCAACAAGCCTGTTGGTCTGCTGGACAGGTTGGACCAACTGGCCTGTTGGTCCAGTGGACCGGTTGGACCAACTGGCATGTTGGTCCACTGGACCGATTTAACCAACTGGCCCATTTGTCCAATGGACCTTTTGGACCATCTGGCATGTTGGCCCAATGGACTGGTTGGACCAACAGGCCTGTTGGTCCATTGGACCCGTTGGACAAACTAGCCTGTTGGTCCAATGGACCGGTTGGGCCATTTGGCCAGTTGGTCCACTAGACCGGTTGGACCAACTGGCATGTTGGTCCAATGGACTGGTTGGACCAACTGGCCTTGTTGTCCAATAGACCGGTTGGACCAACTGGCCTTTTGGTCCAATGGACCGGTTGGACCAACTGGCCTTTTGGTCCACTGGACCGGTTGGACCAACTAGCCTTTTGGTCCAGTTGACCGGTTGGCCCAATTGGCATGTTTGTCCAATGGACCGGTTGGTCCAACTGGCCTGTTGGCCCAATGCCGGTTGGACCAACAGGCCAGTTGGTCCAATGGACTAGTTGGACAAACTGTTGGTCCACTGGACCGGTTGGACCAACTGGCCTGTTGGTCCAGTGGACCGGTTGGACCAACTGGCCTGTTGGTCCAATGGACCAGTTGGTCCAACTGGCCTGTTGGTCCAATGCCGATTGGACCAACTGTCCTATTGGTCCAATGGTGACTGGTTGGACCAACTGGCCTTTTGGTCCACTTGACCGGTAAGACCAACTAGCCCGTTGGTCAAGTGGACCGGTTGGACCAACTGGCATGTTGGTCCAATGGACCGGTTGGTCCAACTGGCCTGTTGGTCCGCTGGACTGGTTGGACCAACTGGCCTGTTGGTCCAGTGGACCGGTTAGACCAACTGGCCTGTTGGTCCACTGCACCGATTGAACCTACTGGCCTATTGGTCCGCTAGACCAATTGAACCAACTAGCATATTGGTCCAGTGGACCGATTGAACCAACTGGCCTGTTGGTCCAGTGGACCGGTTGGACAAACTGGCCTGTCGGTCCAGTGGACCGGTTGGACAAACTGGCCTGTTGGTCAAATGGACACATTGGACCAACTGGCATGTTGGTCCAATGGACCTGTTGGACCAACTGGCTAGTTGGACTGTTTTCCCAGTGGACAAGTGGACAAACTGGCCTGTTAATCTAGTGGACCGACTGGCGTGTTGGTCCACTGGACCGATTGGACCAACTGGCCTATTGGTCCAATGGACCTTTTGGACCATCTGGCCTGTTGGCCAAATGGACTACTTGGACCAACTGGCCTGTTGGGTGGACCGGTTGGACCAAATGGCCTGTTGGTCCAGGAGACCGGTTGGACCAACTAGCATGTTGGTCCAATGGACCAGTTGGTCCAACTGGCATGTCGGTCCAATGCCAGTTTTACCAACTGGCCAGTTGGTCCAATGGTGACTGGTTGGACCAACTGGCCTTTTGGTCCATTGGACCGGTTGGACCAACTGGCCTGTTGGTACTGTGGACCGGTTGGATCAATTGGCCTGTTGGTCCAATGGACCAGTTCAACAAAATGGCATGTTGGTCAAATGGACCCGTTGAACCAACTGACCTGTTGGTCCAATGGACTGGTTGGACCAACTGGCTAGTTGGCCCAGTGGACCGGCTGGACCAACTGGCGTGTTGGCCCAGTGGACAGGTGGACCAACTAGCATGTTGGTCTAGTGGACCAACTGGCGTGTTGGTCCACAGGATAGGTTGGACCAACTGGCATGTTGGTCCACTGGACCTTTTGGACCAACTGGCCTGTTGGCCTAATGGACTGGTTGGACCAACAGGCCTGTTGGTCCATTGGACCCATTGGACCAACTGGCCTGTTTGTCCAGATGATCGGTTGGACCATTTGGCCTGTTGGTCTACTGGACCGGTTGGACCAACTGGCCCGTTGGTCCAATGGACCAGTTGGACCAACTGGCCTGTTGGTCCAATGGACCGGTGGACCAACTCGCCTGTTGGTCCAATGGACCGGTTGGACCAACTGGCGTGTTGGTATAATGCCGGTTGGACCAACTGGCGTGTTGGTCCGCTGGACAGGTTGGACCAACTGGCCTGTTGATCTAATGGACCAGTTGGACCATCTGGCCTGTTAGTCCACTTGACCAGTTGGACCAACTGGCCTGTTGGTCCAATTGACCGGTTGGACCAACTGGCGTGTTGGTCCAATGGACCGGTTGGACCAACTGGCGTGTTGGTCCGCTGGACAGGTTGAACCAACTAGCATGTTGGTCCACTGGACCACTTGGACCAACTGGCCTGTTGGTCCAGTGGACCGGGTGAACCAATTGGCCTGTTGGTCCAATGGACCGGTTGGACCAACTGGCCTGTTGGTCCACTGGACCGGTTGGACCAACTGGCCTGAAGGTCCAATGGACCGGTTGGACCAACTTGCCTGTTGGTCCAATGGACCGGTTGGACCAACTGGCCTGTTGGTCCAATGGACCGGTTGGACCAACTGGCCTGTTGGTCCAGTGGACCGGTTGGACCAACTGGCCTGTTGGTCAGTTGGACAGGTTGGACCAACTGGCCTGTTGGTCCAGTGGACCGGTTGGACCAACTGGCCTGTTGGTCCAATGGACCGGTTGGACCAACTGGTCTGTTGGTCCAGTGGACCGGTTGGACCAACTGGCCTGTTGGTCCAATGGACTGGTTGGACCAACTGGCCTATTGGTCCAGTGGACCGGTTGGACCAACTGGCCTGTTGGTCCAGTGGACCGGTTGGACCAACTGGCCTGTTGGTCTAGTGGACCAACTGGCTTGTTGGTCCAATGGACCCATTGGACCAACTTGTGTGTTGGTCTAGTGGACCGTTTGGACCAACTGGCCTGCTGGTCCAATGGACCCATTGGACCAACTGGCTTGCTGGTCCAATGGACCGGTTGGACGAACTGGCCTGTTGGTCCAATGGACCGGTTGGACCAACTGGGCTGTTGGTCAAATGGACCGGTTGGACCAACTGGCCTGTTGGTCCAGTGGACCGGTTGGACCAACTGGCCTATTGGTCCAATGGACCGGTTGGACCAACTGACCTGTTGGTCCAATGGACCGGTTGGACCAACTGGCCTGTTGGTCAAATGGACCGGTTGGACCAACTGGCCTGTTGGTCTGCTGGACAGGTTGGACCAACTGGCCTGTTGGTCCAGTGGACCGGTTGGACCGACTGGCATGTTGGTCCACTGGACCGATTAGACCAACTGGCCTGTTGGTCCAGTGGACCGATTGGACCAACTCGCCTGTTGGTCCTGTGGACCGGTTGGACCAACTGGCCTGCTGGTCCAATGGACCGGTTGGACCAACTGGCATGTTGGTCCAATGGACCGGTTGCACCAACTGGCCTATTGGTCCAATGGACCGGTTGGTCCAACTGGCCAGTCGGTCCAATGCTGGTTGGACCAACTGGCCTGTTGGTCTGCTGGATAGGTTGGACCAACTGGCCTGTTGGTCCAGTGGACCGGTTGGACCAACTGGCATGTTGGTCCACTGGACCGATTGAACCAAGAGGCCTATTGGTCCAGTTGACCGATTGAACCAACTGGCCTGTTGATCCAGTGGACCGGTTGGACAAACTGACCTGTTGGTCAAATGGACACATTGGACCAACTGGCCTGTTGGTCCAATGGACCGGTTGGACCAACTGGCTAGTTGGCCCAGTGGACCGGTTGGATCAACTGGCCTGTTGGCCCAGTGGACAGGTGGACCAACTGGCCTGTTGGTCCATTGGACCCGTTGGACCAACTGGCCTGTTGGTCCAATGGACCGGTTGGACCATTTGGCCTGTTGGTCCACTAGACCGGTTGGACCAACTAGCATGTTGGTCCAATGGACTGGTTGGACCAACTGGCCTTGTTGTCCAATAGACCGGTTGGACCAACTGGCCTTTTGGTCCAATGGACTGGTTGGACCAACTGGCCTTTTGGTCCACTGGACCGGTTGGACCAACTGGCCTTTTGGTCCAGTGGACCGGTTGGCTCAACTAGCATGTTGGTCCAATGGACCGGTTGGTCCAACTGGCCTGCTGGCCCAATGCCGGTTGGACCAACAAGCCAGTTGGTCCAATGGACTAGTTGGACAAACTGGCCTGTTCGTCCACTGGACCAGTTGGACCAACTGGCCTGTTGGTCCAGTGGACCGGTTGGACCAACTGGCCTGTTGGTCCAATGGACCAGTTGGTCCAACTGGCCTATTGGTATAATGCCAGTTGGACCAACTGGCCTGATGGTCCAATGGTGACTGGTTGGAACAACTGGCCTTTTGGTCCACTAGACCGGTTGGACCAACTGACCTGTTGGTCAAGTGGACCGGTTGGACCAACTGGCATGTTGGTCCAATGGACCGGTTGCACCCACTGGCCTGTTGGTCCAATGAACCGGTTGGTCCAACTGGCCTGTCGGTCCAATGCCGGTTGGACCAACTGGCCTGTTGGTCTGCTGGATAGGTTGGACCAACTGGCCTGTTGGTCCAGTGGACCGGTTGGACCAACTGGCATGTTGGTCCACTGGACCGATTGAACCAAGAGGCCTATTGGTCCAGTTGACCGATTGAACCAACTGGCCTGTTGATCCAGTGGACCGGTTGGACAAACTGGCCTGTTGGTCAAATGGACACATTGGACCAACTGGCCTGTTGGTCCAATGGACCGGTTGGACCAACTGGCTAGTTGGCCCAGTGGACCGGTTGGATCAACTGGCCTGTTGGCCTAGTGGACAGGTGGACAACCTGGCCTGTTAATCTAGTGGACCGACTGGCGTGTTGGTCCACTGGACCGATTGGACCAACTTGCCTATTGGTCCAATGGACCTTTTGGACCATCTGGCCTGTTGGCCCAATGGACTAGTTGGACCAACTGGCCTGTTGGTCCATTGGACCCGTTGGACCAACTGGCCTGTTGGTCCAATGGACCGGTTGGACCATTTGGCCTGTTGGTCCACTAGACCGGTTGGACCAACTAGCATGTTGGTCCAATGGACTGGTTGGACCAACTGGCCTTGTTGTCCAATAGACCGGTTGGACCAACTGGCCTTTTGGTCCAATGGACTGGTTGGACCAACTGGCCTTTTGGTCCACTGGACCGGTTGGACCAACTGGCCTTTTGGTCCAGTGGACCTGCTGGCTCAACTAGCATGTTGGTCCAATGGACCGGTTGGTCCAACTGGCCTGTTGGCCCAATGCCGGTTGGACCAACAAGCCAGTTGGTCCAATGGACTAGTTGGACAAACTGGCCTGTTCGTCCACTGGACCAGTTGGACCAACTGGCCTGTTGGTCCAGTGGACCGGTTGGACCAACTGGCCTGTTGGTCCAATGGACCAGTTGGTCCAACTGGCCTATTGGTATAATGCCAGTTGGACCAACTGGCCTGATGGTCCAATGGTGACTGGTTGGACCAACTGGCCTTTTGGTCCACTAGACCGGTTGGACCAACTGACCTGTTGGTCAAGTGGACCGGTTGGACCAACTGGCATGTTGGTCCAATGGACTGGTTGGTCCAACTGGCCTGTTGGTCCGCTGGACTGGTTGGACCAACTGGCCTATTGGTCCAGTGGACCGGTTGGACCAACTGGCCTGTTGGTCCACTGGACCGATTGAACCAACTGGCCTATTGGTCCACTAGACCAATTGAACCAACAGGCATATTGGTCCAGTGGACCGATTGAACCAACTGGCCGTTCAGTGGACTGGTTGGACAAACTGGCCTGTTGGTCCAGTGGACTGGTTGGACAAACTGGCCTGTTGGTCAAATGGACACATTGGACCAACTGGCCTGTTGGTCCATTGGACTTGTTGGACCAACTGGCTAGTTGGACTGTTGGCCCAGTGGACAGGTGGACCAACTGGCCTGTTAATCTAGTGGACCGACTGGCGTGTTGGTCCACTCGACCGATTGGACCAACTGGCCTATTGGTCCAATGGACCTTTTGGACCATCTGGCCTGTTGGCCCAATGGACTAGTTGGACCAACTGGCTTGTTGGTCCACTGGACCGGTTGGACCAAAAGGCCGGTTGGTTCAGTGGACCGGTTGGACCAACTAGCATGTTGGTCCAATGGACCAGTTGGTCCAAGTGGCATGTTGGTCCAATGCCGGTTGGACCAACTGGCCAGTTGGTCCAATGGTGACTGGTTGGACCAACTAGCCTTTTGGTCCACTGAACCGGTTGGACCAACTGACCTGTTGGTCCTGTGGACCAGTTGGATCAATTGGCCTGTTGGTCCAATGGACCAGTTCGACAAATGGCATGTTTTTCAAATGGACCCGTTGAACCAACTGGCCTGTTGGTCCAATGGACTAGTTGGACCAACTGGCGTATTGGCCCAGTGGACAGGTGGACCAACTAGCTTGTTGGTCTAGTGGACCGACTGGCGTGTTGGTCCACAGGAACTTTTGGACCAACTGGCCTATTGGCCTAATGGACTGCTTGGACCAACAGGCCTGTTGGTACATTGGACCCATTAGACCAACTAACCTGTTTGTCCAATGGACCGGTTGGACCATTTGGCCTGTTGGTCAACTGGACCGGTTGGACCAACTGGCCTGTTGGTCAAATGGACCGGTTGGACCAACTGGCCTGTTGGTCAAGTGGACCAGTTGGACCAACTGGCCTGCTGGTCCAATGGACCGGTTGGACCAATTGGCCTGTTGGTCCAATGGACCGGTTGGACCAACTGGACTGTTGGTCCAATGGACCAGTTGGACCAGCTGGCCTGTTGGTCCACTGGACCGGTTGCACCAACTGGCCTGTTGGTCCAATGGACCGATTGGTCCAACTGGCTGTCGGTCCAATGCCGGTTGGACCAACTGGCCTGTTGGTCTGCTGGACAGGTTGGACCAACTGGCCTGTTGGTCCAGTGGACCGGTTTGACCAGCTGGCATGTTGGTCCACTGGACCGATTGAACCAACAGGCCTATTGGTCCAGTTGACCGATTGAACCAACTGTGTCGGAGAACCTTCTTCTTCATCCTGCACCTGCTCTTCTTCCTGCCCCTGCTCTTCATCTTGCACTTGCTCTTCTTCCTGTCCTAGTCCTGCTCCTGCCGGCTCTCCCGTTTCTTCCTGTTCCCTTGTGTCCAGCCTCACTCACCGAGTCTCGTCCCCCACCCTGTAGGTTCCCTCTTAGTGTCGTGCTGTCGTGTGCTAGAGCGTGAGACAACCACATTCACTAGTTCGAGAGAATTACACACTAGAAAGCAAGGAGGGGATGGTAGGGAGCAGCCTATGACCCCACCCAAGGCTGCACGTTTCCACATGTTCGGCTCGGGTGGGGTGTTACCAGCTTTGGCAGGTTTCGCCTGTTGAGGCCTTTTCCCTCCCAAATCCAACCGCCACGATCCCATTTCCCCCCTTCTACACCCTTTCCCAACAGTAACCATATTTCCCCCTACACCCATTCCTACTTGTTGTTTCACATACATATAACTAACTCATCATCCTATCATTGTCATGTCAAGCCCACCCTGTTCCATCCTTCTACTGTTGTTGCATATGCATCACATGCATATGCGGTGACAGCTGTCGGAGAACCTTCTTCTTCATCCTGCACCTGCTCCTCTTCCTGCCCCTGCTCTTCATTTTGCACTTGCTCTTCTTCCTGTCCTAGTCCTGCTCCTGCCGGCTCTCCCGTTTCTTCCTGTTCCCTTGTGTCCAGCCTCACTCACCCACTGCCCTCTCCTGTGCTCGTGCTCTAGCTGCCTGGGCCCGAGTCACAGGACCCCCTGTGTGAGGCTTGCTCCCCCTTACCACGGCCGTGTTGCTCTGGTGCTCCTTCAGGAGTGTCCCTGTATCGTTTTCCAGAACCAACACCCCCGAGGGACGGACCTCCTTCACCCTCCACCTCTCCGCGCCCACTCCAACATCCAGCGTGTCTTGCTTTGCCCGCTTCAGGTACACTTCCTGTCCCGTGCTCACCCCCTTCCTGGGTCTGCCCCCCGCCCCTTGCTGCTGCCTCTGTTCATATCTCCGAGCATCCCGCAGCTGAGCGGTGTGAAGATTCTCTAAGGCCGCTGGCATCATCACTCGGAGGTATCTCGCCCTGGCCTCGGACAGCGCCACCCAGTTCCCTATCGTCCCTGCAGTCACCGTATCTGTGAGGACACGTGCTGCTCCCACTGGCAGCAGCGGCTCACACCCGTATAGGAGACTATAAGGGGAGTGATCTCTCAGCGCCGCTTGCTTCCCGAACCGATACCCCGCCGCTATCCAATGTAGCTCCTCGTCCCAGTCCCGCTTCCTCTTCTCCCCGTACGCCCGCAGCCCCCGCTTCAGTGTCTGCACCAGTCGCTCAGTCAGCCCGTCGCTCTGTGGGTGGTACCGCGATGTGCGCCTGTGCGTGATCCCTGTCTCCTCCAGCAGTTTCTTAAACTCCCCCTGGAACTCTGTCCCTTGGTCTATGAGGACCTCCGCACATGCCCCAAACCTGCACACCACCTGTTCTTTGAACGCTGCTGCCACATGTCTTGAGCTTTTACTCGGGATCGCTCTCACCTCTAGCCACTTGCTCACATGCTCAACCATGAGCACTATGTACTGCTTCCCTCCCCGGCTCAGTGGCAGCTCCCCCGCGAGATCTAAGGACCATCGGAAGCCTAGTCCTCTGATGGGCAGCGACTGCAGCTCCGCCTTGGCTTGGGAGAGGTTGGCTCGGCTCCTCTGGCATGCCTCACAGCCCTCCACCCACTCCTTCACTTGCCTCCGCATCCCCTCCCACCACCAGCCGGTCTTCAACAGCTGCACCGTCCTCTCGTGCCCAAAGTGCCCCAGCTTGTTGTGGACCTCCTTAATCACCGCTTCTCTCTCGCTCAGGGCCGGCACCAGCTTCCATCCGTCCTCTGTCTGCACCTGCAGCTGCTGCTGGTACCACCTGTAGTGCTGGCCCCTTGCCCTCACTCGTGCGGGCAGTGCTTCGTCCTCTCCCGTCTCTCCCTTCACCCACCGCATGGCCGGTCCGTCCTCCCAGATATCTGCTGGCCCCTTCCCCTCCTTGGCCCCGTTCTGCTCCACCAACCTGGCCAGCATCGTCAAGGTCACAGTGGGCTCGAGCGGTGGGGGGTTCCGAGAGAGGCCATCAACGTGCTGCAGGGTCTTTCCTGGCCTGTGCCTGATCTTGAAGTCATACTCCTGCAGTTTCATCGCCCATCTTGCATTCCTGCCCGTTAGCCCCGGGGTTGACATCAGCCATGTCAGGGGCTGGTGGTCTGTCACTAAGGTGAACTCCCTCCCCTGCAGGTACACCCTGAAATGTCCCACTGCCCATACGGCTGCCAACCCTTCTCCTATGTAGGAGCTGTACTGTGCCTCGGCCGAGTTGCAGCTTCTGCTCGCGTATGCCACTACCTTCTCCTCTCCTTCCACCTCCTGGCAGAGGATCCCCCCCATTCCTTGGCTGCTCCAGTCGGTGTAGAGTGTGAACGGCTGGTCAGCGGCGGTCAGCTTGAGTACTGTGGCGGTCTTCACTGCTGCCATCAGGTCCTGCAGTGCCCCTTTCTGCGCCTCTCCCCACTCCCACGCCTTGTCCTCTCGCAGCAGCCCATTCAACACCGCTGCTCTCTTGCTGAAGTTGGGCACAAAGCGCCTGTAGTAGCTCAAGAAGCCCAGCACCGCTCTCAGCCTTGACTTGTCCCTTGGCTCCCGCAGCCTGTCTAGGACTTCCACCTTGGCCTGTTGGATCCCTATCTGTCCCCCTTTCACCTCGTACCCCAGATACTGCACTGTCTGTTCCCCCCACTTGCACTTCTTCGGGTGGCAAGTGAGTCCCGCCGCTTCAATCGCCGCCAGGGTCCGCTCCACATCCTCTAGGTGCTGCTGCTCTGTGGTGCTGAAAATCACCACATCATCAATGTAGCAGGCCGCGCACTCCACTCCCCTCAGCACACTGTCCATGACCCTCTGGAACACTGCTGATGCGTTCCGAAGTCCAAACGGCATGTACAACCACTCGTACAGCCCGTCTGGCCCATGAAAGGCTGTCTTCCTGACGTCCTCCTCCCGGATCTTGATCTGGTTGAACCCCTGCCGCAGGTCCAGCGTCGTGAAGAGCACCCCCTCTGCCAATTTGTCAAAGATCTCCTCCGCCATCGGCATCGGGTACCTGTCTGCTACGGTGATTTTGTTGAGTGCCCTGTAGTCTCCACACATCCTCCTGCTCAGCACCTCCCCTGTCAGAT
Organism: Closterium sp. Naga37s-1; assembly: GCA_947471745.1. NCBI lineage: Eukaryota > Viridiplantae > Streptophyta > Zygnematophyceae > Desmidiales > Closteriaceae > Closterium > Closterium sp. Naga37s-1. Next base: position 348,009 of record CANJKZ010000343.1, on the reverse strand, counting down.
CCCTCCTGGCTGCCACCACTGTCGGCGTAGCATATTCGGACTCCGATCTCCTGATCAGCCCCGCTTCCAGCAGCTCCTTGATCTTTTCCTTGCAGATCTCCTCATCTCCCGGCGGCATCTTCCTCCTGCGCTGGAATACTGGCTCAGTGCTGCTCAGCTTCAGCTCCATCTCCTTCACCTTGCACCTCCCCAGTTCCTGCATGGTGAAAGCAAAACACTTCCTGTTCCTGGCGAGCAGCTCCTGCATCCCCTCCCTCCCCTCTTTGCTCATTGCTTCTCCCACCACCCAGCTCTCCTCCTCCTTTTCCTTGCAGCTCCATGCACCCTGTGGCTCCGCCTCAACCCCTCCCCTTTCTTCCGCCTGCCCCCAGCTCACAACCGTCTCCCGCCACATTCGCTGGATAAGCCACCTCATCACGTGGCCATCCATGGCATTCCCCAGGGCCCTCCTCCTGTCTGCTTCACTTGCCCCAGGCGCTGCTGTTGCGTCTTCCCCGTACCCCATAGCTAGCTCCCGCTCCAGTGCCGTGGGCTCCTCCCATCTTCCCCTCTTGTGGTCATATACCATCCCTGGCCCAGGCTTCCCCGCCTCCCACTTGTACCCTGCTGCCCCCACATATGCCACCAGCGTGGGCAGAGCCCGCCTCTCCTGCCCCACCTGGTTGCACTGCTCGTGCCTGCTGTAGCTCTTGCGACACACCGGTGCTGGTGTCCGCCCTGGTGCTAGTATATCTTGCACCCTCCTTTCTGCCGCTCGCCTCACCCCCTTTATCTCTGCTTGCAGCTGCGCGGCAGGTACCACATTCTGCCAGTACATCCTGAGCCTATGCGCATAGGATCCCATCTTGGCCGCATCACAGCTCACCACTTCCCCCAGCTGCCCCCGGATTCTGTCCCTCACCAACCGGATTGGCTCCCTGCTATCTCCCTCCAGGTCTAGGTTTTCCAGCAAGTACGCCACCCTGCCCTGCCTCTCCTGCAGCCACCCCATAATTCGGAACAGGTCCTCCAGCAACCCTGTCCTGTCATCATCTCCTCCCCTGCCCTTGCCTGCCCAAGACACCCCTTGGCATTCCCACCCTGCCACCAGCAGATCCACCTGCCCCCAGCTCGCCACCTCTGCCTCACCTATCTCCGTCACGTCATGGACCATCCCCCCCATCGCCCTGCTGATCACTTCCTCACCCAGCAGCTCCGGAAACTCCTCTTGCAACTTCCTGGCATGGTGCTCCGCCATCCTCCTCACCCCGGGGTCCTTCTCCACATATGTCCACCTCTTCACTGCTATCCCATTCCTCACCACTGCGGACAGCCCTGCCCCTATCCCCCCAAACAGCTCCACCAGGTGGATGGGCTGCTGCCAGTCACTCTGCTCCCGTGGCTTGTCCATCCCCCTCATCTTGGGCGCCCTTCCCATCCCTGACAGCCCCCCCTGCTCCCCCTGCAGCCGTTCCCCCACGGCCTGATAAGCTCTCTTCGGCTCCACCTTCACAAATCGCACTGGCAGCTCTCCAAGCGGCCCTTCCCTTTTCCAGTACCTGGTCCTGAACTCGACCTTCTCCGTCCACGTGCATATGGTCATCCCCACCGCATACACCAGCTCGGTGCCCACTAACACGTCAAAGTCCTCCGACTCGGAAATCCCACACTTCATGCGGATCTTAGTCTCGTGTTCCCCCCCCGGCATCAGCGTCACTTCTATGGGCGTCCGCGTACACGGCATCCACTTCGGCTCCCCTCCCTCCGCTGTCATCACTAGCATCCCCTTCGCCACTTGCCTCTCTGGCGCCAGCAATCCCAGCCTCTCAGCCATCCCCTTGCCTAGCATCACGCTCTGTGCCCCCGTGTCTATGATGGCTGTCCTCACCTTCTCTCCCTCCACCTCCATGGCTCCCTTCTCTACCAGCAGCACCGAGGTCTGGCACGCCAGCCTCTCTTGAGGATGGCGCGCGGGGGCCGGCTCTAGGGCTGGTTCGGCTGGCTTCCCTCCCTTCACCTGTTCCTTCCTCCCCTGCTCCCGCCTGCCATCTCTGCCTCCGCTTCTCAACCCCATCTCTTCCCTCCCCCTCCACGCCATGAGAGCGCACTGCACATCCTGCTCCACCTCCTCTCCTCCCCAGTCCCCTGCGTACATCCCTGCCTCCGCCTCCCCCTTCAGCCCGGTCGCCCTTAGCTGTGCCTGCAACCTGCTAATCTACCGCTGCAGCTCCTCTGGCGACCTCCTACTACCCCCTTCCCTCTGGTAGCAATCCCTCGCCTCATGTCCCTGTCTCTTGCAGATCTCACACCTGGCTGCCTCTGGGCACTCCCGCTTCCTGTGCCCCGGCTTCCCACACCCGTCACAATTCTTACAATCCCTGCGCAGATGTCCTGGCTGTCCGCACCTGTGGCATGTCCTGGTGTCTGTCCCTGTCTCCCCCCGTCCCTCTGTCCTCCCTCCCCCTCCGGGTATCATTGCCGCCGCCCATGTGGGCCGCCTGCTCCTCTCCGCTGGCCTGGGGAGATACGCCTCAAACTTCCGCTGTGCCAGCTCCACTCTCTCTGCCAGAGCGAACACCTCCTCTAGGCTTGCGTCTGCTCCCAGCTCGTACACTCTCATCCTCAGCCCCCCTCCCAGGGCCTCGTCCAGGCCCCCTAGGAACTTGCTGATGAGAAGACTGCCGTCCGTGCACCTCACGTCCTCCGCCACATTGAGCAGCCTGTTGTAGTAGGTCAGCAGTGACTCAGTCCTACCCCTGCTGAATTCCTGGAACTCCCGTATGCGCTCTGCCGTGTGCCCTGGGAATTGCCGCTGCAACCGCTCCAAAAAGGCCTCGGTGGGATCCTCGCCGTACCTCCCCGCCCTCCACAGCAGCTCCTCCATCCTCATGCGGTAGAGCGTCTCGGCCTCTCCCTCCAAGGTGTTCGGCAGGCTCAAGAAGAAGTCCACTGGGTCCATAAGATGCCGGTCGCAGCGGTACCGCACATTCCCCACCTGCATGAGGTAGTTCTTGAGGGTCGGCCCTGCTCGTTGGTCGCCTGAGAATCTGGCGGGCACTTCCACTCGCGGGGTACCGGTGCCACCCCCCCGCCCTTCTCCCCATGATTCCCTGGCCCCTTCTGTCCGCCTCTCCTCTGGTCCCCTCTCCCGTGCCCTCTGCATGCCCTCTCTGGCCTCACGTGCCCGCTCTGCTCCCTGCGCCAAGGTTCCGCCCCCGGTCCTGCCCTCTTGGCGGCTCCCTCCGGACTCGTTCCGCCTCTCCCACGATCCTCCCCGCCCTTCTGTCCGTCCCCACTGCGGCGCCGGCGGCATGCGCGCCTCCCGCTCCTCCCACCTGCCCGCCTCGTGCCGCGGCCGCCTCTCTGCTGATGGGGACCACGTGTCCAGGTGTTCCTGCCAAGTGCGCGGCTGGCGCCGTTCCGGTGATCGCTGCTCCCCGTCGTGCTTCTCCCTCCGCGCGTGACGTCCAGCAGGCGAGCGGGACCAACTACTGTCTCTCCGCCCCCTCTGCCCCATCCCTCCTGGCGAGCGCCTGGTGCTGCTGCGCCCCCCTTGTTGCTGACCGTGCCGCTTCAGCAACGCAGGTTCCGCTGCCTGCCTCCTGTCACCCCGCGGCTGCCATCGTCCCGCCGACTGCGCGGCGCCGCCGCTCCACTCCCCTTGTTCCTGGCGCTCGCCGTGCGGGCGGAACTCGCCCACGCGCAACTCCTCGCGGCGCCGCTCTCTCTCCGGCGAGCGTGACCTCTCCGCCTTCCCCTTGCGGCGCGGGCTCGGCGCCTGCCCCGCTCGTTCGGTTCTTCCCGGTGTCCCTCGCTTCCGTAGTCTGGAGTCCGCCGCGTGCCGGCCCCCCCCGTGGGGACCCTCTCGCTCGCGAGCTCCCGACAGCAGGGCCTCCGACCTTGCAGCTGCCGCCTCACTCGTCTCCGCTTGACCCTCCGCCGGCGTGGCTTCCGCTTCGCCAGTTCCCCCTGGCTGCGCCACATCCGCCCCTTCCACATCCGCCTCCTCGTGCGACCCCTCTGGTTCCTCCTCCGCGTCCTCCGCGTCCTCCGCGTCTACCGCGTCCTCCGCGTCCTCCGCGTCTCGCTCCGGCGTCCGTTCCCGTGGCACATTGCGCCCCGAGTCCATTCCGTGCGCGTCGATCCCGCCATCCCGCTCTCGTCCGCGGGATCGTTCTGCAAAGCCCAGCCACCGCCCTCGCTCATCGCGGCGCCGTCCGCGCTCTTCCGGCGAGTGGAACGTCCCGGTGCCGCGGTGACTCCCGCCCTCCGCGCCCGTTCCGCGTACATTCTCTCGCGGCCACGCCTCTCGATCTGTCCGATCGACGCGGCCTCCGCCGCTCGCGCGTGCATCCATCGCTCGACCGTCACTCACAGCCGGAACCCGATCCGCGCGGAAAGCGGGGCGGCGCGGCGACCGCTCCCAGGATCGCCCACGTTCTCGGGACGGTTCACGACGCTCTCGCTCTTCCTCCCGACGGCTATACGCCCTACCCCAACGCAGTTCGTGCTTATCCATCTCGTTCGAGCCTAGCCTCCGTATGCCTTTCTAGTGTGTAATGAAAGAGTCTCGTCCCCCACCCCGTAGGTTCCCTCTTAGTGTCGTGCTGTCGTGTGCTAGAGCGTGAGACAACCAGATTCACTAGTTCGAGAGAATTACACACTAGAAAGCAAGGAGGGGATGGGAGGGAGCGGCCTATGACCCCACCCAAGGCTGCACGTTTCCACATGTGCGGCTCGGGTGGGGTGTTACCAGCTTTGGCAGGTTTCGCCTGTCGAGGCCTTTTCCCTCCCAAATCCAACCGCCACGATCCCATTTCCCCCCTTCTACACCCTTTCCCAACAGTAACCATATTTCCCCCTACACCCATTCCTACTTGTTGTTTCACATACATATAACTAACTCATCATCCTATCATTGTCATGTCAAGCCCACCCTGTTCCATCCTTCTACTGTTATTGCATATGCATCACATGCATATGCGGTGACATCCAATGGACCGGTTGGACCAACTGGCCTGTTGGTCCAATGGACCGGTTGGACCAACTGGCCTGCCCATTGGACCAACTGGCCTGTTGGTCCAGTGGACCGGTTGGACGAACTGCCCTGTTGGTCCAATGGACTGGTTTGACCAACTGGCCTGTTGGTCCAATGGACCGGTTGGACCAATTGGCCTGCTGGTCCAATGGACCGGTTCGACCAACTGGCTTGTTGGTCAAATCGACCGGTTGGACCAACTGGCCTGTTGGTCCAGTGGACCGGTTGGACCAACTGGCCTGTAGGTCCAATGGACCGGTTGGACCAACAGGCCTGTTGGTCCAGTGGACCGATTGGACCAACTGGCCTGTTGGTCCAATGGACCCATTGGACCAACTGACCTGTTGGTCCAGTGGACCGGTTGGACCAACTGGCCTGCTGGTCCAATGAACCCGTTGGACCACCTGGCCTGCTGGTCCAATGGACCGGTTTGACGAACAGGCCTGTTGGTCCAATGGAACGGTTGGACCAACTGGCATGTTGGTCCAATGGACCGGTTGGACGAACTGGCCTGTTGGTCCAGTGGACCGATTGGACCAACTGGCCTGCCCATTGGACCAACTGGCCTGTTGGTCCAGTGGACCGGTTGGACCAACTGGCCTGCTGGTCCAATGGACCGGTTGGACCAACTGGCCTGCTGGTCCAATGGACCGGTTGGACGAACTGGCCTGTTGGTCTAAAGGAACGGTTGGACCACATGGCCTGCTGGTCCAATGGACTGGTTGGACCAACTAGCCTGTTGGTCAAATGGACCGGTTGGACCAACTGGCCTGTTGGTCCAGTGGACCGATTAGACCAACTGGCCTGCCCATTGGACCAACTGGCCTGTTGGTCCAGTGGACCGATTGGACCAATTGGCTAGTTGGTCCAATGGACCTGTTGGACCAACTGGCCTGTTGGTCCAGTGGACCGGTTGGACCAACTGGCCAGTTGGTCCAGTGGACCGGCTGGACCAACTAACCTATTGGTCCAATGGACCGGTTGGACCAACTGGCCTGTTGGTCCAATGGACCGGTTGGACGAACTAGCCTGTTGGTCCAATGGACTGGTTTGACCAACTGGCATGTTGGTCCAATGGACCGGTTGGACCAATTGGCCTGCTGGTCCAATGGACCGGTTCGACCAACTGGCCTGTTGGTCCAGTGGACCGGTTGGACCAACTGGCCTGTTGGTCCAATGGACCGGTTGGACCAACTGACCTGTTGGTCCAATGGACCGGTTGGACCAACTTGCCTGTTGGTCAAATGGACCTGTTGGACCAACTGGCCTGTTGGTCCAGTGTACCGGTTGGACCAACTGGCCTGTTGGTCCAATGGACCGGTTGGACCAACTGGCCTGTTGGTCCAGTGGCCCGATTGGACCAACTGGCCTGCCCATTGGATCAACTGGCCTGTTGGTCCAGTGGACCGGTTGGACCAACTGGCCTGTTTGTCCAATGGACCGGTTGGAAGAACTGGCCTGTTGGTCCAGTGGACTGATTGGACCAACTGGCCTGCCCATTGGACCAACTGGCCTGTTGGTCCAGTGGACCGGTTGGACCAACTGGCCTGCTGGTCCAATGGACCGATTGGACCAACTGGCCTGTTGGTCCAATGGACCCATTGGACCAACTTGCCTGTTGGTCTAGTGGACTGGTTGGACCAACTGGCCTGCTGGTCCAATGGACTGGTTGGACCAACTGGCCTGTTGGTCCAATGGACCGGTTGGACCAACTGGCCTGTTGGTTCAATGGACCGGTTGGACCAGCTGGCCTGTTGGTCCAATGGACCGGTTGCACCAACTGGCCTGTTGGTCCAATGGACCGCTTGGTCCAACTGGCCTGTTGGTCCAATGCCAGTTGGACCAACTGGCCTGTTGGTCTGCTGGACAGGTTGGACCAACTGGCCTGTTGGTCCAATGGACCGGTTGGACCAACTGGCCTATTGGTCAAATGGACCGGTTGGACCAACTGGCCTGCCCATTGGACCATCTGGCCTGTTGGTCTAGTGGACCGATTGGACCAACTGGCCTGTTGGTCCAATGGACCCATTGGACCAACTGACCTGTTGGTCCAGTGGACCGGTTGGACCAACTGGCCTGCTGGTCCAATGAACCCGTTGGACCACCTGGCCTGCTGGTCCAATGGACCGGTTTGACGAATAGGCCTGTTGGTCCAATGGAACGGTTGCAACAACTGGCATGTTGGTCCAATGGACCGGTTGGACGAACTGGCCTGTTGGTCCAGTGGACCGATTGGACCAACTGGCCTGCCCATTGGACCAACTGGCCTGTTGGTCCAGTGGACCGGTTGGACCAACTGGCCTGCTGGTCCAATGGACCGGTTGGACCAACTGGCCTGCTGGTCCAATGGACCGGTTGGACGAACTGGCCTGTTGGTCTAAAGGAACGGTTGGACCACATGGCCTGCTGGTCCAATGGACTGGTTGGACCAACTGGCCTGTTGGTCAAATGGACCGGTTGGACCAACTCGCCTGTTGGTCCGATGGACCGGTTAGACCAACTGACCTGTTGGTCCAGTGGACCGGTTGGACCAACTGGCCTGTTGGTCCAGTGGACTGGTTGGACCAACTGGCCTGTTGGTCCAATGGACCGGTTGGACCAACTGGCCTGTTGGTCTAGTGGACCGATTAGACCAACTGGCCTGCCCATTGGACCAACTGGCCTGTTGGTCCAGTGGACCGGTTGGACCAACTGGCCAGTTGGTCCAGTGGACCGGCTGGACCAACTAACCTATTGGTCCAATGGACCGGTTGGACCAACTGGCCTGTTGGTCCAATGGACCGGTTGGACGAACTGGCCTGTTGGTCCAATGGACTGGTTTGACCAACTGGCATGTTGGTCCAATGGACCGGTTGGACCAATTGGCCTGCTGGTCCAATGGACCGGTTCGACCAACTGGCCTGTTGGTCCAGTCGACCGGTTGGACCAACTGGCCTGTTGGTCCAATGGACCGGTTGGACCAACTGACCTGTTGGTCCAATGGACCGGTTGGACCAACTTGCCTGTTGGTCAAATGGACCTGTTGGACCAACTGGCCTGTTGGTCCAGTGGACCGGTTGGACCAACTGGCCTGTTGGTCCAGTGGCCCGATTGGACCAACTGACCTGCCCATTGGATCAACTGGCCTGTTGGTCCAGTGGACCGGTTGGACCAACTGGCCTGTTTGTCCAATGGACCGGTGGGACGAACTGGCCTGTTGGTCCAGTGGACCGATTGGACAACCTGGCCTGCCCATTGGACCAACTGGCCTGTTGGTCCAGTGGACCGGTTGGACCAACTGGCCTGCTGGTCCAATGGACGGATTGGACCAACTGGCCTGTTGGTCCAATGGACCCATTGGACCAACTTGCCTGTTGGTCTAGTGGACTGGTTGGACCAACTGGCCTGCTGGTCCAATGGACTGGTTGGACCAACTGGCCTGTTGGTCCAATGGACCGGTTGGACCAACTGGCCTGTTGGTTCAATGGACCGGTTGGACCAGCTGGCCTGTTGGTCCAATGGACCGGTTGCACCAACTGGCCTGTTGGTCCAATGGACTGGTTGGTCCAACTGGCCTGTTGGTCCAATGCCGGTTGGACCAACTGGCCTGTTGGTCTGCTGGACAGGTTGGACCAACTGGCCTGTTGGTCCAATGGACCGGTTGGACCAACTGGCCTGTTGGTCAAATGGACCGGTTGGACCAACTGGCCTGTTGGTCCAGTGGACTGGTTGGACCATTTGGCCTGTTGGTCCAGTGGACTGTTTGGACCAACTGGCCTCTTGGTCCAATGGACCGGTTGGACCAACTGGCCTGTTGGTCCAGTGGACCGATTGGACCAACTGGCCTGCCCATTGGACCAACTGGCCTGTTGGTCCAGTGGACCGATTGGACCAACTAGCTTGTTGGTCCAATGGACCCGTTTAACCAACTGGCCTGTTGGTCTAGTGGACCGGTTGGACCAACTGGCCTGCTGGTCCAATGGACTGATTGGACCAACTTGCCTGTTGGTCCAATGGACCGATTGGACCAACTGGCCTGTTGGTTCTATGGACCGGTTGGACCAGCTGGCCTGTTGGTCCAATGGACCAGTTGCACCAACTGGCCTGTTGGTCCAATGGACCGGTTGGTCCAACTGGCCTGTTGGTCCAATGCCGGTTGGACCAACTGGCCTGTTGGTCTGCTGGACAGGTTGGACCAACTGGCCTGTTGGTCCAGTGGACCGGTTGGACCAACTGGCAAGTTGGTCCACTGGACCGATTGAACCAACAGGCCTATTGGTCCAGTGGACCGATTGAACGAACTGGCCTGTTGATCCAGTGGACAGGCTGAACCAACTAACCTGTTGGTCCAGTGGACCGGCTGGACCAACTAACCTGTTGGTCCAATGGACCGGTTGGACCAACTGGCCTGTTGGTCCAATGGACCGGTTGGACCAACTGGCCTGCCCATTGGACCAACTGGCCTGTTGGTCCAGTGGACCGGTTGGACGAACTGGCCTGTTGGTCCAATGGACTGGTTTGACCAACTGGCCTGTTGGTCCAATGGACTGGTTGGACCAATTGGCCTGCTGGTCCAATGGACCGGTTCGACCAACTGGCTTGTTGGTCAAATCGACCGGTTGGACCAACTGGCCTGTTGGTCCAATGGACCGGTTGGACAAACTGGCCTGTTGGTCAAACAGACACATTGGACCAAATGGCCTGTTGGTCCAATGGACCTGTTGGACCGACTGGCTAGTTGGACTGTTGGCCCAGCGGACAGGTGGACCAACTGGCCTGTTAATCTAGTGGACCGACTGGCGTGTTGGTCCACTGGACCGATTGGACCAACTGGCCTGTTAGTCCAATGGACCTTTTGGACCATCTGGCCTGTTGGCCCAATGGACTAGTCGGACCAACTGGCTTGTTGGTCCACTGGACCGGTTCGACCAAATGGTTTGTTGGTTCAGTGGACCGGTTGGACCAACTAGCATGTTGGTCCAATGGACCAGTTGGTCCAAGTGGCATGTTGGTCCAATGCCGGTTGGACCAACTGGCTAGTTGGTCCAATGGTGACTGGTTGGACAACCTAGCCTTTTGGTCCACTCGATCGGTAGGACCAACTGACTTGTTGGTCCTGTGGACCGGTTGGATCAATTGGCGTGTTGGTCCAATGGACCAGTTCGACAAAATGGCATGTTGGTCAAATGGACCCGTTGAACCAACTGGCCTGTTGGTCCAATGGACTGGTTGGACCAACTGGCTAGTTGGCCCAGTGGACTGGTTGGACCAACTGGCGTGTTGGCCCAGTGGACAGGTGGACCAACTAGCTTGTTGGTCTAGTGGACCGACTGGCGTGTTGGTCCACTGGACAGGTTGGACCAACTGGCCTGTTGGTCCACTGTACCTTTTGGCCCAACTCGCCTGTTGGCCTAATGGACTGGTTGGACCAACAGGCCTGTTGGTTCATTGGACCCATTGGACCAACTGGCCTGTATGTCCAATGGACCGGTTGGACCATTTGGCCTGTTGGTCCACTGGACCGGTTGGACCAACTGGCATGTTGGTCAAATGGACCGGTTGGACCAACAGGTCTATTTGGTCCAATAGACCGGTTCGACCAACAGGCCTGTTGGTCCAGTGGACCGGTTGGACCAACTGGCCATTTTGTCCAATAGACAGGTTGGACCAACTGGAGTGTTGGTCCACTGGACCGATTGAACCAAATGGCCTATTGGTCCACTGGACCGATTGAACCAACTGGGCTATTGGTCCAATGAGCCGATTTAAACAACTGGCCTGTTGGTCCAGTGGACCGGTTGGACAAACTGGCCTGTTGGTCCAATGGACCCGTTGGACCAACTAACATGTTGGTCCACTGGACCGGTTGGACCAACTGGCCTGTTGGCCCAGTGGACAGTTGGACCAACTGGCCTGTTGGTCTAGTGGACTGTCTGGCGTGTTGGGCCACTGGACAGATTGGACCAACTGGCCTGTTGGTCTAGTGGACCGATTCGACCAATAGGCCTATTGGTCCAAAGGTCCTTTTGGACAAACAAACATGTTGGCCCAATGGACTGGTTGCACCAACTGGCCTGTTGGTCCAATGGACCGGTTGGACCATTTGGCCCGTTGGTCCACTGGACCGGTTGGACCAATTGGCGTGTTGGTTTAGTGGACCGATTGGACCAACTGGCTTGTTGGTCCACTGGACCGATTGAACCAACAGGCCTATTGGTCCAGTGGACCGATTGAACGAACTGGCCTGTTGATCCAGTGGACCGGCTGAACCAACTAACCTGTTGGTCCAGTGGACCGGCTGGACCAACTAACCTGTTGGTCCAATGGACCGGTTGGACCAACTGGCCTGTTGGTCCAATGGACCGGTTGGACCAACTGGCCTGCCCATTGGACCAACAGGCCTGTTGGTCCAGTGGACCGGTTGGACGAACTGGCCTGTTGGTCCAATGGACTGGTTTGACCAACTGGCCTGTTGGTCCAATGGACTGGTTGGACCAATTGGCCTGCTGGTCCAATGGACCGGTTCGACCAACTTGCTTGTTGGTCAAATCGACCGGTTGGACCAACTGGCCTGTTGGTCCAGTGGACCGGTTGGACCAACTGGCCTGTAGGTCCAATGGACCGGTTGGACAAACTGGCCTCTTGGTCAAACAGACACATTGGACCAAATGGCCTGTTGGTCCAATGGACCTGTTGGACCAACTGGCTAGTTGGACTGTTGGCCCAGCGGACAGGTGGACCAACTGGCCTGTTAATCTAGTGGATTGACTGGCGTGTTGGTCCACTCGACCGATTGGACCAACTGGCCTGTTAGTCCAATGGACCTTTTGGAAAATCTGGCCTGTTGGCCCAATGGACTAGTCGGACCAACTGGCTTGTTGGTTCAGTGGAGACCAACTAGCATGTTGGTCCAATGGACCAGTTGGTCCAAGTGGCATGTTGGTCCAATGCCGGTTGGACCAACTGGCTAGTTGGTCCAATGGTGACTGGTTGGACAACCTAGCCTTTTGGTCCACTGGATCGGTAGGACCAACTGACCTGTTGGTCCTGTGGACCGGTTGGATCAATTGGCGTGTTGGTCCAATGGACCAGTTCGACAAAATGGCATGTTGGTCGAATTGACCCGTTGAACCAACTGGCCTGTTGGTCCAATGGACTGGTTGGACCAATTGGCTAGTTGGCCCAGTGGACTGGTTGGACCAACTGGCGTGTTGGCCCAGTGGACAGGTGGACCAACTAGCTTGTTGGTCTAGTGGACCGACTGGCGTGTTGGTCCACTGGACAGGTTGGACCAACTGGAGTGTTGGTCAAATGGACCTGTTGGACCAACAGGTCTATTTGGTCCAATAGACCGGTTCGACCAACAGGCCTGTTGGTCCAGTGGACCGGTTGGAGCAACTGGCCTGTTTGTCCAATAGAGAGGTTGGACCAACTGGAGTGTTGGTCCACTGGACCGATTGAACCAAATGGCCTATTGGTCCACTGGACCGATTGAACCAACTAGGCTATTGGTCCAATGAGCCGATTTAAACAACTGGCCTGTTGGTCCAATGGACCGGTTGGACAAACTGGCCTGTTGGTCTAATGGACCCGTTGGACCAACTAACCTGTTGGTCCACTGGACCGATTGGACCAACTGGCCTGTTGGTCCGATGGACCAGTTGGACCAACTTGCTAGTTGGTCCGATGGAACGGTTGGACCAACTGGCCTGTTGGTCCATTGGACCGGTTGGACCCTCTGGCCTATTGGTCCAATGGACGGGTTGGACCAACTGGTCTGTTGGCCCATTGGAACCGTTGGACCAACTGGCCTGTTGGTCCGGTGGACCGGTTGGACCATTTGGCTTCTTGGTCCACTGGACCGGTTGGACCAACTGGCCTGTTGGTCTAGTGGACCGGTTGGACCAACTGGCCCGTTGGTCCAGTGGACGGGTTGGACGAACTGGCCTGTTGGTCCAGTTGACCGGTTGGACCAACTGGCCTGTTGGTCCAATGGACTGGTTGGACGAACTGGCGTGTTGGTCCGATGGATTAATTGGACCAACTGGCCTGTTGGTCCAATGCACCAGTTGGACCAACTGGCCTATTGGTCTAATGGACCGGTTGGATCAACTGGCCTGTTGGTCCAGTGGACTAGTTGGACCAACTGACCTGTTGGTCTAATGGACCGGTTGGATCAACTGGCCTGTTGGTCCAGTGGACCCGTTGGACCAACTGACCTGTTGGTCTAATGGACCGGTTGGATCAACTGGCCTGTTGGTCCAGTGGACTAGTTGGACCAACTGACCTGTTGGTCTAATGGACCGGTTGGACCAACTTGCCTGTTGGTCCAGTGGACCGATTGGACCAAGTGGCCTGCCCATTGGACCAACTGGCCTGTTGGTCCAGTGGACCGGTTGGACCAACTGGCCTGCTGGTCCAATGGACCGGTTGGACCAACTGGCCTGCAGGTCCAATGGACCGGTTGGACAAACTGGCCTGTTGGTCCAATGGACCGGTTGGACGAACTGGCCTGTTGGTCCAATGGACCGGTTGGACCAACTGGCCTGTTGGTCCAATCGACCGGTTGGACCAATTGGCCTGTTGGTCCAATCAACCGGTTGGACCAACTGGCCTGTTGGTCAAATGGACCGGTTGGACCAACTGGCCTGTTGGTCCAGTGAACCGGTTGGACCAACTGGACTGCTGGTCCAATGGACTGGTTGGACCAACTGGCCTGTTGGTCCAATGGACCGGTTGCACCAACTGGCCTGCTGGTCCAATGGACCGGTTGGACCAACTGGCCTGCTGGTCCAATGGACCGGTTGGACCAACTGGCCTGCTGGTCCAATGGACCGGTTGGACGAACTGGCCTGTTGGTCTAAAGGAACGGTTGGACCACATGGCCTGCTGGTCCAATGGACTGGTTGGACCAGCTGGGTTGGACCAACTGGCCTGTTGGTCCAGTGGACCGATTAGACCAACTGGCCTGCCCATTGGACCAACTGGCCAGTTGGTCCAATGGACCGATTGGACCAATTGGCTAGTTGGTCCAATGGACCCGTTGGACCAACTGGCCTGTTGGTCCAGTGGAACGGTTGGACCAACTGGCCAGTTGGTCCAGTGGACCGGCTGGACCAACTAACCTATTGGTCCAATGGACCGGTTGGACCAACTGGCCTGTTAGTCCAATGGACCGGTTGGACGAACTGGCATGTTGGTCCAATGGACTGGTTTGACCAACTGGCATGTTGGTCCAATGGACCGGTTGGACCAATTGGCCTGCTGGTCCAATGGACCGGTTCGACCAACTGGCCTGTTGGTCCAGTGGACCGGTTGGACCAACTGGCCTGTTGGTCCAATGGACCGGTTGGACCAACTGACCTGTTGGTCCAATGGACCGGTTGGACCAACTTGCCTGTTGGTCAAATGGACCTGTTGGACCAACTGGCCTGTTGGTCCAGTGGACCGGTTGGACCAACTGGCCTGTTGGTCCAATGGACCGGTTGGACCAACTGGCCTGTTTGTCCAGTGGCCCGATTGGACCAACTGGCCTGCCCATTGGATCAACTGGCCTGTTGGTCGAGTGGACCGGTTGGACCAACTGGCCTGTTTGTCCAATGGACCGGTTGGACGAACTTGCCTGTTGGTCCAGTGGACCGATTGGACCAACTGGCCTGCCCATTGGACCAACTGGCCTGTTGGTCCAGTGGACCGGTTGGACCAACTGGCCTGCTGGTCCAATGGACCGATTGGACCAACTGGCCTGTTGGTCCAATGGACCCATTGGACCAACTTGCCTGTTGGTCTAGTGGACTGGTTGGACCAACTGGCCTGCTGGTCCAATGGACTGGTTGGACCAACTGGCTTGTTGGTCCAATGGACCGGTTGGACCAACTGGCCTGTTGGTTCAATGGACCGGTTGGACCAGCTGGCCTGTTGGTCCAATGGTCCGGTTGCACCAACTGGCCTGTTGGTCCAATGGACCGGTTGGTCCAACTGACCTGTTGGTCCAATGCCGGTTGGACCAACTGGCCTGTTGGTCTGCTGGACAGGTTGGACCAACTAGCCTGTTGGTCCAGTCGACCGGTTGGACCAACTGGCATGTTGGTCCTCTGGACCGATTGAACCAACAGGCCTATTGGTCCAGTGGACCGGCTGAACCAACTAACCTGTTGGTCCAGTGGACCGGCTGGACCAACTAACCTGTTGGTCCAATGGACCAGTTGGACCAACTGGCCTGTTGGTCCAATGGACTGGTTGGACCAACAGGCCTGCCCATTGGACCAACTGGCCTGTTGGTCCAGTGGACCGATTGGACCAACTGGCTTGTTGGTCCAATGGACCCGTTGGACCAAGTGGCCTGTTGGTCCAGTGGACCGGTTGGACCAACTGGCCTGCTGGTCCAATGGACTGGTTGGACCAACTGGCCTCTTGGTCCAATGGACCAGTTGGACCAACTGGCCTGTTGGTTTAATGGACCGGTTGGACCAGCTGGCCTGTTGGTCCAATGGACCGGTTGCACCAACTGGCCTGTTGGTCCAATGGACCGGTTGGTCCAACTGGCCTGTTGGTCCAATGCCGGTTGGACCAACTGGCCTGTTGGTCTGCTGGACAGGTTGGACCAACTGGCCTGTTGGTCCAGTGGACCGGTTGGACCAACTGGCATGTTGGTCCACTGGACCGATTGAACCAACAGGCCTATTGGTCCAGTGGACCGGCTGAACCAACTAACCTGTTGGTCCAGTGGACCGGCTGGACCAACTAACCTGTTGGTCCAATGGACCGGTTGGACCAACTGGCCTGTTGGTCCAATGGACCGGTTGGACCAACTGGCCTGCCCATTGGACCAACTGGCCTGTTGGTCCAGTGGACCGATAGGACCAACTGGCCTGTTGGTCCAATGGACCCATTGGACCAACTGGCCTGTTGGTTTAGTGGACCGATTGGACCAACTGGCCTGCTGGTCCAATGGACCGGTTGGACCAGCTGGCCTGTTGGTCAAAAGGACCGGTTAGACCAACTGGCCTGTTGGTCCAGTGGACCGGTTGGACCAACTGGCATGGTGGTCCAATGGACCGGTTGGACCAACTGGCCTGTTGGTCCAGTGGACCGATTGGACCAATTGGCCTGCCCATTGGACCAACTGGCCTGTTGGTCCAGTGGACCGGTTGGACCAACTGGCCTGCTGGTCCAATGGACCGGTTGGACCAATTGGCCTGTTGGTCAAATGGACCGGTTGGACCAACTTGCCTGTTGGTCTAGTGGACCTGTTGGACCAACTGGCCTGCTGGTCCAATGGACCGGTTGGACCAACTGGCCTGCTGGTCCAATGGACCGGTTGGACCAACTGGCCTGCTGGTCCAATGGACCAGTTGGACGAACGGCATGTTGGTCCAATGGACTGGTTGGACCAACTGGCCTGTTGGTCCAATGGACCGGTTGGACCAACTGGCCTGTTGGTCCAATGGACCGGTTGGACCAACTGGCCTGTTGGTCCAATGGACCGGTTGGACAAACTGGCCTGTTTGTCCAATAGACGGGTTGGACCAACTGGAGTGTTGGTCCACTGGACCGATTGAAGCAACAGGCCTATTGGTCCAGTGGACCGGCTGAACCAACTAACCTGTTGGTCCAGTGGACCTTTTAGACCATCTGGCCTGTTGGCCCAATGGACTAGTCGGACCAACTGGCTTGTTGGTCCACTGGATCGGTTCGACCAAATGGTTTGTTGGTTCAGTGGACCGGTTTGACCAACTAGCATGTTGGTCCAATGGACCAGTTGGTCCAAGTGGCATGTTGGTCCAATGCCGGTTGGACCAACTGGCTAGTTGGTCCAATGGTGACTGGTTGGACAACCTAGCCTTTTGGTCCACTCGATCGGTAGGACCAACTGACCTGTTGGTCCTGTGGACCGGTTGGATCAATTGGCGTGTTGGTCCAATGGACCAGTTCGACAAAATGGCATGTTGGTCAAATGGACCCGTTGAACCAACTGGCCTGTTGGTCCAATGGACTGGTTGGACCAACTGGCTAGTTGGCCCAGTGGACTGGTTGGACCAACTGGCGTGTTGGCCCAGTGGACAGGTGGACCAACTAGCTTGTTGGTCTAGTGGACCGATTGGCGTGTTGGTCCACTGGACAGGTTGGACCAACTGGCCTGTTGGTCCACTGTACCTTTTGGCCCAACTCGCCTGTTGGCCTAATGGACTGGTTGGACCAACAGGCCTGTTGGTTCATTGGACCCATTGGACCAACTGGCCTGTATGTCCAATGGACCGGTTGGACCATTTGGCCTGTTGGTCCACTGGACCGGTTGGACCAACTGGCATGTTGGTCAAATGGACCGGTTGGACCAACAGGTCTATTTGGTCCAATAGACCGGTTCGACCAACAGGCCTGTTGGTCCATTGGACCGGTTGGACCAACTGGCCTGTATGTCCAATAGACAGGTTGGACCAACTGGAGTGTTGGTCCACTGGACCGATTGAACCAAATGGCCTATTGGTCCACTGGACCGATTGAACCAACTGGGCTATTGGTCCAATGAGCCGATTTAAACAACTGGCCTGTTGGTCTAGTGGACTGGTTGGACCAACTGGCCTGCTGGTCCAATGGACTGGTTGGACCAACTGGCCTGTTGGTCCAATGGACCGGTTGGACCAACTGGCCTGTTGGTTCAATGGACCGGTTGGACCAGCTGGCCTGTTGGTCCAATGGACCGGTTGCACCAACTGGCCTGTTGGTCCAATGGACTGGTTGGTCCAACTGGCCTGTTGGTCCAATGCCGGTTGGACCAACTGGCCTGTTGGTCTGCTGGACAGGTTGGACCAACTGGCCTGTTTGTCCAATGGACCGGTTGGACCAACTGGCCTGTTGGTCAAATGGACCGGTTGGACCAACTGGCCTGTTGGTCCAGTGGACTGGTTGGACCAACTGGCCTGTTGGTCCAGTGGACTGTTTGGACCAACTGGCCTCTTGGTCCAATGGACCGGTTGGACCAACTGGCCTGTTGGTCCAGTGGACCGATTGGACCAGCTGGCCTGCCCATTGGACCAACTGGCCTGTTGGTCCAGTGGACCGATTGGACCAACTAGCTTGTTGGTCCAATGGACCCGTTTAACCAACTGGCCTGTTGGTCTAGTGGACCGGTTGGACCAACTGGCATGCTGGTCCAATGGACTGATTGGACCAACTTGCCTGTTGGTCCAATGGACCGGTTGGACCAACTGGCCTGTTGGTTCTATGGACCGGTTGGACCAGCTGGCCTGTTGGTCCAATGGACCAGTTGCACCAACTGGCCTGTTGGTCCAATGGACCGGTTGGTCCAACTGGCCTGTTGGTCCAATGCCGGTTGGACCAACTGGCCTGTTGGTCTGCTGGACAGGTTGGACCAACTGGCCTGTTGGTCCAGTGGACCGGTTGGACCAACTGGCAAGTTGGTCCACTGGACCGATTGAACCAACAGGCCTATTGGTCCAGTGGACCGATTGAACGAACAGGCCTGTTGATCCAGTGGACAGGCTGAACCAACTAACCTGTTGGTCCACTGGACCGGCTGGACCAACTAACCTGTTGGTCCAATGGACCGGTTGGACCAACTGGCCTGTTGGTCCAATGGACCGGTTGGACCAACTGGCCTGCCCATTGGACCAACTGGCCTGTTGGTCCAGTGGACCGGTTGGACGAACTGGCCTGTTGGTCCAATGGACTGGTTTGACCAACTGGCCTGTTGGTCCAATGGACTGGTTGGACCAATTGGCCTGCTGGTCCAATGGACCGGTTCGACCAACTGGCTTGTTGGTCAAATCGACCGGTTGGACTAACTGGCCTGTTGGTCCAATGGACCGGTTGGACAAACTGGCCTGTTGGTCAAACACACACATTGGACCAAATGGCCTGTTGGTCCAATGGACCTGTTGGACCAACTCGCTAGTTGGACTGTTGGCCCAGCGGACAGGTGGACCAACTGGCCTGTTAATCTAGTGGACCGACTGGCGTGTTGGTCCGCTGGACCGATTGGACCAACTGGCCTGTTAGTCCAATGGACCTTTTGGACCATCTGGCCTGTTGGCCCAATGGACTAGTCGGACCAACTGGCTTGTTGGTCCACTGGACCGGTTCGACCAAATGGTTTGTTGGTTCAGTGGACCGGTTTGACCAACTAGCATGTTGGTCCAATGGACATGTTGGTCCAATGCCGGTTGGACCAACTGGCTAGTTGGTCCAATGGTGACTGGTTGGACAACCTAGCCTTTTGGTCCACTGGATCGGTAGGACCAACTGACCTGTTGGTCCTGTGGACCGGTTGGATCAATTGGCGTGTTGGTCCAATGGACCAGTTCGACAAAATGGCATGTTGGTCAAATGGACCCGTTGAACCAACTGGCCTGTTGGTCCAATGGACTGGTTGGACCAACTGGCTAGTTGGCCCAGTGGACTGGTTGGACCAACTAGCGTGTTGGCCCAGTGGACAGGTGGACCAACTAGCTTGTTGGTCTAGTGGACCGATTGGCGTGTTGGTCCACTGGACAGGTTGGACCAACTGGCCTGTTGGTCCACTGTACCTTTTGGCCCAACTCGCCTGTTGGCCTAATGGACTGGTTGGACCAACAGGCCTGTTGGTTCATTGGACCCATTGGACCAACTGGCCTGTATGTCCAATGGACCGGTTGGACCATTTGGCCTGTTGGTCCACTGGACCGGTTGGACCAACTGGCATGTTGGTCAAATGGACCGGTTGGACCAACAGGTCAATTTGGTCCAATAGACCGGTTCGACCAACAGGCCTGTTGGTCCAGTGGACCGGTTGAATCAACTGGCCTGTTTGTCCAATAGATAGGTTGGACCAACTGGAGTGTTGGTCCACTGGACCGATTGAACCAAATGGCCTATTGGTCCACTGGACCGATTGAACCAACTGGGCTATTGGTCCAATGAGCCGATTTAAACAACTGGCCTGTTGGTCCAGTGGACCGGTTGGACAAACTGGCTTGTTGGTCCAATGGACCCGTTGGACCAACTAACCTGTTGGTCCACTGGACCGGTTGGACCAACTGGCCTGTTGGCCCAGTGGACAGGTGGACCAACTAGCCTGTTGGTCTAGTGGACTGTCTGGCGTGTTGGGCCACTGGACAGATTGGACCAACTGGCCTGTTGGTCTAGTGGACCGATTCGACCAATAGGCCTATTGGTCCAAAGGACCTTTTGGACAAACAAACATGTTGGCCCAATGGACTGGTTGCACCAACTGGCCTGTTGGTCCAATGGACCGGTTGGACCATTTGGCCCGTTGGTCCACTTGACCGGTTGGACCAATTGGCGTGTTGGTTTAGTGGACCGATTGGACCAACTGGCTTGTTGGTCCACTGGACCGATTGAACCAACAGGCCTATTGGTCCAGTGGACCGATTGAACGAACTGGCCTGTTGATCCAGTGGACCGGCTGAACCAACTAACCTGTTGGTCCAGTGGACCGGCTGGACCAACTAACCTGTTGGTCCAATGGACCGGTTGGACCAACTGGCCTCTTGGTCCAGTGGACCGGTTGGACGAACTGGCCTGTTGGTCCAATGGACTGGTTTGACCAACTGGCCTGTTGGTCCAATGGACTGGTTGGACCAATTGGCCTGCTGGTCCAATGGACCGGTTCGACCAACTGGCTTGTTGGTCAAATCGACCGGTTGGACCAACTGGCCTGTTGGTCCAGTGGACCGGTTGGACCAACTGGCCTGTAGGTCCAATGGACCGGTTGGACAAACTGGCCTCTTGGTCAAACAGACACATTGGACCAAATGGCCTGTTGGTCCAATGGACCTGTTGGACCAACTGGCTAGTTGGACTGTTGGCCCAGCGGACAGGTGGACCAACTGGCCTGTTAATCTAGTGGACTCACTGGCGTGTTGGTCCACTGGACCGATTGGACCAACTGGCCTGTTAGTCCAATGGACCTTTTGGACCATCTGGCCTGTTGGCCCAATGGACTAGTCGGACCAACTGGCTTGTTGGTCCACTGGACCGGTTCGACCAAATGGTTTGTTGGTTCAGTGGAGACCAACTAGCATGTTGGTCCAATGGACCAGTTGGTCCAAGTGGCATGTTGGTCCAATGCCGGTTGGACCAACTGGCTAGTTGGTCCAATGGTGACTGGTTGGACAACCTAGCCTTTTGGTCCACTGGATCGGTAGGACCAACTGACCTGTTGGTCCTGTGGACCGGTTGGATCAATTGGCGTGTTGGTCGAATTGACCCGTTGAACCAACTGGCCTGTTGGTCCAATGGACTGGTTGGACCAATTGGCTAGTTGGCCCAGTGGACTGGTTGGACCAACTGGCGTGTTGGCCCAGTGGACAGGTGGACCAACTAGCTTGTTGGTCTAGTGGACCGACTGGCGTGTTGGTCCACTGGACAGGTTGGACCAACTGGAGTGTTGGTCAAATGGACCGGTTGGACCAACAGGTCTATTTGGTCCAATAGACCGGTTCGACCAACAGGCCTGTTGGTCCAGTGGACCGGTTGGACCAACTGGCCTGTTGGTCCAATGGACCCGTTGGACCAACTAACCTGTTGGTCCACTGGACCGATTGGACCAACTGGCCTGTTGGTCCGTTGGACCAACTAACCTGTTGGTCCACTGGACCGGTTGGACCAACTGGCCTGTTTGTCCAATAGACAGGTTGGACCAACTGGAGTGTTGGTCCACTGGACCGATTGAACCAAATGGCCTATTGGTCCACTGGACCGATTGAACCAACTAGGCTATTGGTCCAATGAGCCGATTTAAACAACTGGCCTGTTGGTCCAGTGGACCGGTTGGACAAACTGGCCTGTTGGTCCAATGGACCCGTTGGACCAACTAACATGTTGGTCCACTGGACCGATTGGACCAACTGGCCTGTTGGTCCGATGGACCAGTTGGACCAACTTGCTAGTTAGTCCGATGGAACGGTTGGACCAACTGGCCTGTTGGTCCATTGGACCGGTTGGACCCTCTGGCCTATTGGTCCAATGGACGGGTTGGACCAACTGGCCTGTTGGTCCGGTGGACCGGTTGGACCATTTGGCTTCTTGGTCCACTGGACCGGTTGGACCAACTGGCCTGTTGGTCTAGTGGACCGGTTGGACCAACTGGCCCGTTGGTCCAGTGGACGGGTTGGACGAACTGGCCTGTTGGTCCAGTTGACCGGTTGGACCAACTGGCCTGTTGGTCCAATGGACTGGTTGGACGAACTGGCGTGTTGGTCCGATGGATTAATTGGACCAACTGGCCTGTTGGTCCAATGCACCGGTTGGACCAACTGGCCTATTGGTCCGATGGAATGGTTTGACCAACTAGCCTGTTGGTCAGATGGAACAGTTGGACCAACTAGCCTGTTGGTCCACTGGACCGATTGAACCAACTGGCCCGTTGGTCCAATGGACCGGTTGGACAATTTAGCCTGTTGGTCCAATGGACCCGTTGGACCAACTGACCTGTTGGTCTAATGGACCGGTTGGATCAACTGGCCTGTTGGTCCAGTGGACTAGTTGGACCAACTGACCTGTTGGTCTAATGGACCGGTTGGACCAACTGGCCTGTTGGTCCAGTGGACCGATTGGACCAAGTGGCCTGCCCATTGGACCAACTGGCCTGTTGGTCCAGTGGACCGGTTGGACCAACTGGCCTGCTGGTCCAATGGACCGGTTGGACCAACTGGCCTGCAGGTCCAATGGACCGGTTGGACAAACTGGCCTGTTGGTCCAATGGACCGGTTGGACGAACTGGCCTGTTGGTCCAATGGACCGGTTGGACCAACTGGCCTGTTGGTCCAATCGACCGGTTGGACCAATTGGCCTGTTGGTCCAATCAACCGGTTGGACCAACTGGCCTGTTGGTCAAATGGACCGGTTGGACCAACTGGCCTGTTGGTCCAGTGAACCGGTTGGACCAACTGGCCTGTTGGTCCAATGGACTGGTTGGACCAACTGGCCTCTTGGTCCAATGGACCGGTTGGACCAACTGGCCTGTTGGTCCAGTGGACCGATTGGACCAACTGGCCTGCCCATTGGACCAACTGGCCTGTTGGTCCAGTGGACCGATTGGACCAACTGGCTTGTTGGTCCAATGGACCTGTTGGACCAAGTGTCCTGTTGGTCCAGTGGACCGGTTGGACCAACTGGACTGCTGGTCCAATGGACTGGTTGGACCAACTGGCCTGTTGGTCCAATGGACCGGTTGCACCAACTGGCCTGCTGGTCCAATGGACCGGTTGGACCAACTGGCCTGCTGGTCCAATGGACCGGTTGGACCAACTGGCCTGCTGGTCCAATGGACCGGTTGGACGAACTGGCCTGTTGGTCTAAAGGAACGGTTGGACCACATGGCCTGCTGGTCCAATGGACTGGTTGGACCAGCTGGGTTGGACCAACTGGCCTGTTGGTCCAGTGGACCGATTAGACCAACTGGCCTGCCCATTGGACCAACTGGCCTGTTGGTCCAGTGGACCGATTGGACCAATTGGCTAGTTGGTCCAATGGACCCGTTGGACCAACTGGCCTGTTGGTCCAGTGGAACGGTTGGACCAACTGGCCAGTTGGTCCAGTGGACCGGCTGGACCAACTAACCTATTGGTCCAATGGACCGGTTGGACCAACTGGCCTGTTGGTCCAATGGACCGGTTGGACGAACTGGCATGTTGGTCCAATGGACTGGTTTGACCAATTGGCATGTTGGTCCAATGGACCGGTTGGACCAATTGGCCTGCTGGTCCAATGGACCGGTTCAACCAACTGGCCTGTTGGTCCAGTGGACCGGTTGGACCAACTGGCCTGTTGGTCCAATGGACCGGTTGGACCAACTGACCTGTTGGTCCAATGGACCGGTTGGACCAACTTGCCTGTTGGTCAAATGGACCTGTTGGACCAACTGGCCTGTTGGTCCAGTGGACCGGTTGGACCAACTGGCCTG
This sequence comes from Closterium sp. Naga37s-1, assembly GCA_947471745.1. Classification (NCBI taxonomy): domain Eukaryota; kingdom Viridiplantae; phylum Streptophyta; class Zygnematophyceae; order Desmidiales; family Closteriaceae; genus Closterium; species Closterium sp. Naga37s-1. The sequence continues at coordinate 324,088 of CANJKZ010000343.1, read as the reverse complement.
TTGGTCCAATGGACCGGTTGGACCAACTGGCCTGTTTGTCCAGTGGCCCGATTGGACCAACTGGCCTGCCCATTGGATCAACTGGCCTGTTGGTCCAGTGGACCGGTTGGACCAACTGGCCTGTTTGTCCAATGGACCGGTTGGACGAACTGGCCTGTTGGTCCAGTGGACCGATTGGACCAACTGGCCTGCCCATTGGACCAACTGGCCTGTTGGTCAAGTGGACCGGTTGGACCAACTGGCCTGCTGGTCCAATGGACCGATTGGACCAACTGGCCTGTTGGTCCAATGGACCCATTGGACCAACTTGCCTGTTGGTCTAGTGGACTGGTTGGACCAACTGGCCTGCTGGTCCAATGGACTGGTTGGACCAACTGGCTTGTTGGTCCAATGGACCGGTTGGACCAACTGGCCTGTTGGTTCAATGGATTGGTTGGACCAGCTGGCCTGTTGGTCCAATGGTCCGGTTGCACCAACTGGCCTGTTGGTCCAATGGACCGGTTGGTCCAACTGGCCTGTTGGTCCAATGCCGGTTGGACCAACTGGCCTGTTGGTCTGCTGGACAGGTTGGACCAACTAGCCTGTTGGTCCAGTCGACCGGTTGGACCAACTGGCATGTTGGTCCTCTGGACCGATTGAACCAACAGGCCTATTGGTCCAGTGGACCGGCTGAACCAACTAACCTGTTGGTCCAGTGGACCGGCTGGACCAACTAACCTGTTGGTCCAATGGACCAGTTGGACCAACTGGCCTGTTGGTCCAATGGACCGGTTGGACCAACTGGCCTGCCCATTGGACCAACTGGCCTGTTGGTCCAGTGGACCGATTGGACCAACTGGCTTGTTGGTCCAATGGACCCGTTGGACCAAGTGGCCTGTTGGTCCAGTGGACCGGTTGGACCAACTGGCCTGCTGGTCCAATGGACTGGTTGGACCAACTGGCCTCTTGGTCCAATGGACCAGTTGGACCAACTGGCCTGTTGGTTTAATGGACCGGTTGGACCAGCTGGCCTGTTGGTCCAATGGACCGGTTGCACCAACTGGCCTGTTGGTCCAATGGACCGGTTGGTCCAACTGGCCTGTTGGTCCAATGCCGGTTGGACCAACTGGCCTGTTGGTCTAGTGGACCGGTTGGACCAACTGGCATGTTGGTCCACTGGACCAATTGAACCAACAGGCCTATTGGTCCAGTGGACCGGCTGAACCAACTAACCTGTTGGTCCAGTGGACCGGCTGGACCAACTAACCTGTTGGTCCAATGGACCGGTTGGACCAACTGGCCTGTTGGTCCAATGGACCGGTTGGACCAACTGGCCTGCCCATTGGACAAACTGGCCTGTTGGTCCAGTGGACCGATAGGACCAACTGGCCTATTGGTCCAATGGACCCATTGGACCAACTGGCCTGTTGGTTTAGTGGACCGATTGGACCAACTGGCCTGCTGGTCCAATGGACCGGTTGGACCAGCTGGCCTGTTGGTCAAAAGGACCGGTTAGACCAACTGGCCTGTTGGTCCAGTGGACCGGTTGGACCAACTGGCATGGTGGTCCAATGGACCGGTTGGACCAACTGGCCTTTTGGTCCAGTGGACCGATTGGACCAATTGGCCTGCCCATTGGACCAACTGGCCTGTTGGTCCAGTGGACCGGTTGGACCAACTGGCCTGCTGATCCAATGGACCGGTTGGACCAATTGGCCTGTTGGTCAAATGGACCGGTTGGACCAACTTGCCTGTTGGTCTAGTGGACCTGTTGGACCAACTGGCCTGCTGGTCCAATGGACCGGTTGGACCAACTGGCCTGCTGGTCCAATGGACCAGTTGGACGAACGGCATGTTGGTCCAATGGACTGGTTGGACCAACTGGCCTGTTGGTCCAATGGACCGGTTGGACCAACTGGCCTGTTGGTCCAATGGACCGGTTGGACCAACTGGCCTGTTGGTCCACTGGACCGGTTGGACAAACTGGCCTGTTTGTCCAATAGACAGGTTGGACCAACTGGAGTGTTGGTCCACTGGACCGATTGAACCAACAGGCCTATTGGTCCAGTGGACCGGCTGAACCAACTAACCTGTTGGTCCAATGGACCTTTTGGACCATCTGGCCTGTTGGCCCACTGGACCGGTTCGACCAAATGGTTTGTTGGTTCAGTGGACCGGTTGGACCAACTAGCATGTTGGTCCAATGGACCAGTTGGTCCAAGTGGCATGTTGGTCCAATGCCGGTTGGACCAACTGGCTAGTTGGTCCAATGGTGACTGGTTGGACAACCTAGCCTTTTGGTCCACTGGATCGGTAGGACCAACTGACCTGTTGGTCCTGTGGACCGGTTGGATCAATTGGCGTGTTGGTCCAATGGACCAGTTCGACAAAATGGCATGTTGGTCAAATGGACCCGTTGGACCAACTGGCCTGTTGGTCCAATGGACTGGTTGGACCAACTGGCTAGTTGGCCCAGTGGACTGGTTGGACCAACTGGCGTGTTGGCCCAGTGGACAGGTGGACCAACTAGCTTGTTGGTCTAGTGGACCGATTGGCGTGTTGGTCCACTGGATAGGTTGGACCAACTGGCCTGTTGGTCCATTGTACCTTTTGGCCCAACTCGCCTGTTGGCCTAATGGACTGGTTGGACCAACAGGCCTGTTGGTTCATTGGACCCATTGGACCAACTGGCCTGTATGTCCAATGGACCGGTTGGACCATTTGGCCTGTTGGTCCACTGGACCGGTTGGACCAACTGGCATGTTGGTCAAATGGACCGGTTGGACCAACAGGTCTATTTGGTCCAATAGACCGGTTCGACCAACAGGCCTGTTGGTCCAGTGGACCGGTTGGACCAACTGGCCTGTTTGTCCAATAGACAGGTTGGACCAACTGGAGTGTTGGTCCACTGGACCGATTGAACCAAATGGCCTATTGGTCCACTGGACCGATTGAACCAACTGGGCTATTGGTCCAATGAGCCGATTTAAACAACTGGCCTGTTGGTCTAGTGGACTGGTTGGACCAACTGGCCTGCTGGTCCAATGGACTGGTTGGACCAATTGGCTTGTTGGTCCAATGGACCGGTTGGACCAACTGGCCTGTTGGTTCAATGGACCGGTTGGACCAGCTGGCCTGTTGGTCCAATGGACCGGTTGCACCAACTGGCCTGTTGGTCCAATGGACTGGTTGGTCCAACTGGCCTGTTGGTCCAATGCCGGTTGGACCAACTGGCCTGTTGGTCTGCTGGACAGGTTGGACTAACTGGCCTGTTGGTCCAATGGACCGGTTGGACCAACTGGCCTGTTGGTCAAATGGACCGGTTGGACCAACTGGCCTGTTGGTCCAGTGGACTGGTTGGACCAACTGGCCTGTTGGTCCAGTGGACTGTTTGGACCAACTGGCCTCTTGGTCCAATGGACCGGTTGGACCAACTGGCCTGTTGGTCCAGTGGACCGATTGGACCAACTGGCCTGCCCATTGGACCAACTGGCCTGTTGGTCCAGTGGACCGATTGGACCAACTAGCTTGTTGGTCCAATGGACCCGTTTAACCAACTGGCCTGTTGGTCTAGTGGACCGGTTGGACCAACTGGCATGCTGGTCCAATGGACTGATTGGACCAACTTGCCTGTTGGTCCAATGGACCGGTTGGACCAACTGGCCTGTTGGTTCTATGAACCGGTTGGACCAGCTGGCCTGTTGGTCCAATGGACCAGTTGCACCAACTGGCCTGTTGGTCCAATGGACCGGTTGGTCCAACTGGCCTGTTGGTCCAATGCCGGTTGGACCAACTGGCCTGTTGGTCCAGTGGACCGGTTGGACCAACTGGCAAGTTGGTCCACTGGACCGATTGAACCAACAGGCCTATTGGTCCAGTGGACCGATTGAACGAACTGGCCTGTTGATCCAGTGGACAGGCTGAACCAACTAACCTGTTGGTCCAGTGGACCGGCTGGACCAACTAACCTGTTGGTCCAATGGACCGGTTGGACCAACTGGCCTGTTGGTCCAATGGACCGGTTGGACCAACTGGCCTGTTGGTCCAGTGGACCGGTTGGACGATTTGGCCTGTTGGTCCAATGCCCTGGTTTGACCAACTGGCCTGTTGGTCCAATGGACTGGTTGGACCAATTGGCCTGCTGGTCCAATGGACCGGTTCGACCAACTGGCTTGTTGGTCAAATCGACCGGTTGGACCAACTGGCCTGTTGGTCCAATGGACCGGTTGGACAAACTGGCCTGTTGGTCAAACAGACACATTGGACCAAATGGCCTGTTGGTCCAATGGACCGGTTGGACCAAATGGCCTGTTGGTCCAATGGCTAGTTGGACTGTTGGCCCAGCGGACAGGTGGACCAACTGTCCTGTTAATCTAGTGGACCGACTGGCGTGTTGGTCCACTGGACCGATTGGACCAACTGGCCTGTTAGTCCAATGGACCTTTTGGACCATCTGGCCTGTTGGCCCAATGGACTAGTCGGACCAACTGGCTTGTTGGTCCACTGGACCGGTTCGACCAAATGGTTTGTTGGTTCAGTGGACCGGTTTGACCAACTAGCATGTTGGTCCAATGGACCAGTTGGTCCAAGTGGCATGTTGGTCCAATGCCGGTTGGACCAACTGGCTAGTTGGTCCAATGGTGACTGGTTGGACAACCTAGCCTTTTGGTCCACTGGATCGGTAGGACCAACTGACCTGTTGGTCCTGTGGACCGGTTGGATCAATTGGCGTGTTGGTCCAATGGACCAGTTCGACAAAATGGCATGTTGGTCAAATGAACCCGTTGAACCAACTGGCCTGTTGGTCCAATGGACTGGTTGGACCAACTGGCTAGTTGGCCTAGTGGACTGGTTGGACCAACTAGCGTGTTGGCCCAGTGGACAGGTGGACCAACTAGCTTGTTGGTCTAGTGGACCGATTGGCGTGTTGGTCCACTGGACAGGTTGGACCAACTGGCCTGTTGGTCCACTGTACCTTTTGGCCCAACTCGCCTGTTGGCCTAATGGACTGGTTGGACCAACAGGCCTGTTGGTTCATTGGACCCATTGGACCAACTGGCCTGTATGTCCAATGGACCGGTTGGACCATTTGGCCTGTTGGTCCACTGGACCGGTTGGACCAACTGGCATGTTGGTCAAATGGACCGGTTGGACCAACAGGTCAATTTGGTCCAATAGACCGGTTCGACCAACAGGCCTGTTGGTCCAATGGACCGGTTGAATCAACTGGCCTGTTTGTCCAATAGACAGGTTGGACCAACTGGAGTGTTGGTCCACTGGACCGATTGAACCAAATGGCCTATTGGTCCACTGGACCAATTGAACCAACTGGGCTATTGGTCCAATGAGCCGATTTAAACAACTGGCCTCTTGGTCCAGTGGACCGGTTGGACAAACTGGCCTGTTGGTCCAATGGACCCGTTGGACCAACTAACCTGTTGGTCCACTGGACCGGTTGGACCAACTGGCCTGTTGGCCCAGTGGACAGGTGGACCAACTAGCCTGTTGGTCTAGTGGACTGTCTGGCGTGTTGGGCCACTGGACAGATTGGACCAACTGGCCTGTTGGTCTAGTGGACCGATTCGACCAATAGGCCTATTGGTCCAAAGGACCTTTTGGACAAACAAACATGTTGGCCCAATGGACTGGTTGCACCAACTGGCCTGTTGGTCCAATGGACCGGTTGGACCATTTGGCCCGTTGGTCCACTGGACCGGTTGGACCAATTGGCGTGTTGGTTTAGTGGACCGATTGGACCAACTGGCTTGTTGGTCCACTGGACCGATTGAACCAACAGGCCTATTGGTCCAGTGGACCGATTGAACGAACTGGCCTGTTGATCCAGTGGACCGGCTGAACCAACTAACCTGTTGGTCCAGTGGACCGGCTGGACCAACTAACCTGTTGGTCCAATGGACCGGTTGGACCAGCTGGCCTGTTGGTCCAATGGACCGGTTGGACCAACTGGCCTGCCCATTGGACCAACTGGCCTGTTGGTCCAGTGGACCGGTTGGACGAACTGGCCTGTTGGTCCAATGGACTGGTTTGACCAACTGGCCTGTTGGTCCAATGGACTGGTTGGACCAATTGGCCTGCTGGTCCAATGGACCGGTTCGACCAACTGGCTTGTTGGTCAAATCGACCGGTTGGACCAACTGGCCTGTTGGTCCAGTGGACCGGTTGGACCAACTGGCCTGTAGGTCCAATGGACCGGTTGGACAAACTGGCCTCTTGGTCAAACAGACACATTGGACCAAATGGCCTGTTGGTCCAATGGACCTGTTGGACCAACTGGCTAGTTGGACTGTTGGCCCAGCGGACAGGTGGACCAACTGGCCTGTTAATCTAGTGGACTGACTGGCGTGTTGGTCCATTGGACCGATTGGACCAACTGGCCTGTTAGTCCAATGGACCTTTTGGACCATCTGGCCTGTTGGCCCAATGGACTAGTCGGACCAACTGGCTTGTTGGTCCACTGGACCGGTTCGACCAAATGGTTTGTTGGTTCAGTGGACCGGTTGGACCAACTAGCATGTTGGTCCAATGGACCAGTTGGTCCAAGTGGCATGTTGGTCCAATGCCGGTTGGACCAACTGGCTAGTTGGTCTAATGGTGACTGGTTGGACAACCTAGCCTTTTGGTCCACTGGATCGGTAGGACCAACTGACCTGTTGGTCCTGTGGACCGGTTGGATCAATTGGCGTGTTGGTCCAATGGACCAGTTCGACAAAATGGCATGTTGGTCGAATTGACCCGTTGAACCAACTGGCCTGTTGGTCCAATGGACTGGTTGGACCAACAGGCTAGTTGGCCCAGTGGACTGGTTGGACCAACTGGCGTGTTGGCCCAGTGGACAGGTGGACCAACTAGCTTGTTGGTCTAGTGGACCGACTGGCGTGTTGGTCCACTGGACAGGTTGGACCAACTGGCCTGTTGGTCCACTGTACCTTTTGGCCCAACTCGCCTGTTGGCCTAATGGACTGGTTGGACCAACAGGCCTGTTGGTTCATTGGACCGATTGGACCAACTGGCTTGTTGGTCCACTGGACCGGTTCGACCAAATGGTTTGTTGGTTCAGTGGACCGGTTGGACCAACTAGCATGTTGGTCCAATGGACCAGTTGGTCCAAGTGGCATGTTGGTCCAATGCCGGTTGGACCAACTGGCTAGTTGGTCCAATGGTGACTGGTTGGACAACCTAGCCTTTTGGTCCACTGGATCGGTAGGACCAACTGACCTGTTGGTCCTGTGGACCGGTTGGATCAATTGGCGTGTTGGTCCAATGGACCAGTTCGACAAAATGGCATGTTGGTCGAATTGACCCGTTGAACCAACTGGCCTGTTGGTCCAATGGACTGGTTGGACCAATTGGCTAGTTGGCCCAGTGGACTGGGTGGACCGACTGGCGTGTTGGTCCACTGGACAGGTTGGACCAACTGGAGTGTTGGTCAAATGGACCGGTTGGACCAACAGGTCTATTTGGTCCAATAGACCGGTTCGACCAACAGGCCTGTTGGTCCAGTGGACCGGTTGGACCAACTGGCCTGTTTGTCCAATAGACAGGTTGGACCAACTGGAGTGTTGGTCCACTGGACCGATTGAACCAAATGGCCTATTGGTCCACTGGACCGATTGAACCAACTAGGCTATTGGTCCAATGAGCCGATTTAAACAACTGGCCTGTTGGTCCAGTGGACCGGTTGGACAAACTGGCCTGTTGGTCCAATGGACCCGTTGGACCAACTAACCTGTTGGTCCACTGGACCGATTGGACCAACTGGCCTGTTGGTCCGATGGACCAGTTGGACCAACTTGCTAGTTGGTCCGATGGAACGGTTGGACCAACTGGCCTGTTGGTCCATTGGACCGGTTGGACCCTCTGGCCTATTGGTCCAATGGACGGGTTGGACCAACTGGTCTGTTGGCCCATTGGAACCGTTGGACCAATTGTCCTGTTGGTCCGGTGGACCGGTTGGACCATTTGGCTTCTTGGTCCACTGGACCGGTTGGACCAACTGGCCTGTTGGTCTAGTGGACCGGTTGGACCAACTGGCCCGTTGGTCCAGTGGACGGGTTGGACGAACTGGCCTGTTGGTCCAGTTGACCGGTTGGACCAACTGGCCTGTTGGTCCAATGGACTGGTTGGACGAACTGGCGTGTTGGTCCGATGGATTAATTGGACCAACTGGCCTGTTGGTCCAATGCACCGGTTGGACCAACTAGCCTGTTGGTCAGATGGAACAGTTGGACCAACTAGCCTGTTGGTCAGATGGAACAGTTGGACCAACTAGCCTGTTGGTCCACTGGACCGATTGAACCAACTGGCCCGTTGGTCCAATGGACCGGTTGGACAATTTAGCCTGTTGGTCCAATGGACCCGTTGGACCAACTGACCTGTTGGTCTAATGGACCGGTTGGATCAACTGGCCTGTTGGTCCAGTGGACTAGTTGGACCAACTGACCTGTTGGTCTAATGGACTGGTTGGACCAACTGGCCTGTTGGTCCAGTGGACCGATTGGACCAAGTGGCCTGCCCATTGGACCAACTGGCCTGTTGGTTCAGTGGACCGGTTGGACCAACTGGCCTGCTCGTCCAATGGACCGGTTGGACCAACTGGCCTGCAGGTCCAATGGACCGGTTGGACAAACTGGCCTGTTGGTCCAATGGACCGGTTGGACGAACTGGCCTGTTGGTCCAGTGGACCGATTGGACCAACTGGCCTGCCCATTGGACCAACTGGCCTGTTGGTCCAGTGGACCGATTGGACCAACTGGCTTGTTGGTCCAATGGACCCGTTGGACCAAGTGGCCTGTTGGTCCAGTGGACCGGTTGGACCAACTGGACTGCTGGTCCAATGGACTGGTTGGACCAACTGGCCTGTTGGTCCAATGGACCGGTTGCACCAACTGGCCTGCTGGTCCAATGGACCGGTTGGACCAACTGGCCTGCTGGTCCAATGGACCGGTTGGACCAACTGGCCTGCTGGTCCAATGGACCGGTTGGACGAACTGGCCTGTTGGTCTAAAGGAACGGTTGGACCACATGGCCTGCTGGTCCAATGGACTGGTTGGACCAGCTGGGTTGGACCAACTGGCCTGTTGGTCCAGTGGACCGATTAGACCAACTGGCCTGCCCATTGGACCAACTGGCCTGTTGGTCCAGTGGACCGATTGGACCAATTGGCTAGTTGGTCCAATGGACCCGTTGGACCAACTGGCCTGTTGGTCCAGTGGACCGGTTGGACCAACTGGCCAGTTGGTCCAGTGGACTGGCTGGACCAACTAACCTATTGGTCCAATGGACCGGTTGGACCAACTGGCCTGTTGGTCCAATGGACCGGTTGGACGAACTGGCATGTTGGTCCAATGGACTGGTTTGACCAACTGGCATGTTGGTCCAATGGACCGATTGGACCAATTGGCCTGCTGGTCCAATGGACCGGTTCGACCAACTGGCCTGTTGGTCCAGTGGACCGGTTGGACCAACTGGCCTGTTGGTCCAATGGACCGGTTGGACCAACTGACCTGTTGGTCCAATGGACCGGTTGGACCAACTTGCCTGTTGGTCAAATGGACCTGTTGGACCAACTGGCCTGTTGGTCCAGTGGACCGGTTGGACCAACTGGCCTGTTGGTCCAATTGACCGGTTGGACCAACTGGCCTGTTGGTCCAGTGGCCCGATTGGACCAACTGGCCTGCCCATTGGATCAACTGGCCTGTTGGTCCAGTGGACCGGTTGGACCAACTGGCCTGTTTGTCCAATGGACCGGTTGGACGAACTGGCCTGTTGGTCCAGTGGACCGATTGGACCAACTGGCCTGCCCATTGGACCAACTGGCCTGTTGGTCCAGTGGACCGGTTGGACCAACTGGCCTGCTGGTCCAATGGACTGGTTGGACCAACTGGCTTGTTGGTCCAATGGACCGGTTGGACCAACTGGCTTGTTGGTTCAATGGACCGGTTGGACCAGCTGGCCTGTTGGTCCAATGGTCCGGTTGCACCAACTGGCCTGTTGGTCCAATGGACCGGTTGGTCCAACTGGCCTGTTGGTCCAATGCCGGTTGGACCAACTGGCCTGTTGGTCTGCTGGACAGGTAGGACCAACTGGCCTGTTGGTCCAGTCGACCGGTTGGACCAACTGGCATGTTGGTCCTCTGGACCGATTGAACCAACAGGCATATTGGTCCAGTGGACCGGCTGAACCAACTAACCTGTTGGTCCAGTGGACCGGCTGGACCAACTAACCTGTTGGTCCAATGGACCAGTTGGACCAACTGGCCTGTTGGTCCAATGGACCGGTTGGACCAACTGGCCTGCCCATTGGACCAACTGGCCTGTTGGTCCAGTGGACCGATTGGACCAACTGGCTTGTTGGTCCAATGGACCCGTTGGACCAAGTGGCCTGTTGGTCCAGTGGACCGGTTGGACCAACTGGCCTGCTGGTCCAATGGACTGGTTGGACCAACTGGCCTCTTGGTCCAATGGACCAGTTGGACCAACTGGCCTGTTGGTTTAATGGACCGGTTGGAACAGCTGGCCTGTTGGTCCAATGGACCGGTTGCACCAACTGGCCTGTTGGTCCAATGGACCGGTTGGTCCAACTGGCCTGTTGGTCCAATGCCGGTTGGACCAACTGGCCTGTTGGTCTGCTGGACAGGTTGGACCAACTGGCCTGTTGGTCCAGTGGACCGGTTGGACCAACTGGCATGTTGGTCCACTGGACCGATTGAAACAACAGGCCTATTGGTCCAGTGGACCGGCTGAACCAACTAACCTGTTGGTCCAGTGGACCGGCTGGACCAACTAACCTGTTGGTCCAATGGACCGGTTGGACCAACTGGCCTGTTGGTCCAATGGACCGGTTGGACCAACTGGCCTGCCCATTGGACCAACTGGCCTGTTGGTCCAGTGGACCGATAGGACCAACTGGCCTGTTGGTCCAATGGACCCATTGGACCAACTGGCCTGTTGGTTTAGTGGACCGATTGGACCAACTGGCCTGCTGGTCCAATGGACCGGTTGGACCAGCTGGCCTGTTGGTCAAAAGGACCGGTTAGACCAACTGGCCTGTTGGTCCAGTGGACCGGTTGGACCAACTGGCATGGTGGTCCAATGGACCGGTTGGACCAACTGGCCTGTTGGTCCAATGGACCGATTGGACCAATTGGCCTGCCCATTGGACCAACTGGCCTGTTGGTCCAGTGGACCGGTTGGACCAATTGGCCTGTTGGTCAAATGGACCGGTTGGACCAACTTGCCTGTTGGTCTAGTGGACCTGTTGGACCAACTGGCCTGCTGGTCCAATGGACCGGTTGGACCAACTGGCCTGCTGGTCCAATGGACCAGTTGGACGAACGGCATGTTGGTCCAATGGACTGGTTGGACCAACTGGCCTGTTGGTCCAATGGACCGGTTGGACCAACTGGCCTGTTGGTCCAATGGACCGGTTGGACCAACTGGCCTGTTGGTCCAATGGACCGGTTGGACAAACTGGCCTGTTTGTCCAATAGACAGGTTGGACCAACTGGAGTGTTGGTCCACTGGACCGATTGAACCAATAGGCCTATTGGTCCAGTGGACCGGCTGAACCAACTAACCTGTTGGTCCAGTGGACCGGCTGGACCAACTAACCTGTTGGTCAAATGGACCGGTTGGACCAACTGGCCTGTTGGTCCAGTGAACCGGTTGGACCAACTGGCCTGCCCATTGGACCAACTGGCCTGTTGGTCCAGTGGACCGATTGGACCAACTGGCTTGTTGGTCCAATGGACCCGTTGGACCAAGTGGCGTGTTGGTCCAGTGGACCGGTTGGACCAACTGGCCTGCTGGTCCAATGGACTGGTTGGACCAACTGGCCTCTTGGTCCAATGGACCAGTTGGACCAACTGGCCTGTTGGTTCAATGGACCGGTTGGACCAGCTGGCCTGTTGGTCCAATGGACCGGTTGCACCAACTAGCCTGTTGGTCCAATGGACCGGTTGGTCCAACTGGCCTGTTGGTCCAATGCCGGTTGGACCAACTGGCCTGTTGGTCTGCTGGACAGGTTGGACCAACTGGCCTGTTGCCCCAGTCGACCGGTTGGACCAACTGGCATGTTGGTCCACTGGACCGGTTGGACCAACTGGCCTGCCCATTGGACCAACTGGCCTGTTGGTCCAGTGGACCGATAGGACCAACTGGCCTGTTGGTCCAATGGACCCATTGGACCAACTGGCCTGTTGGTTTAGTGGACCGATTGGACCAACTGGCCTGCTGGTCCAATGGACCGGTTGGACCAGCTGGCCTGTTGGTCAAAAGGACCAGTTAGACCAACTGGCCTGTTGGTCCAGTGGACCGGTTGGACCAACTGGCATGGTGGTCCAATGTACCGGTTGGACCATCTGGCCTGTTGGTCCAGTGGACCGATTGGACCAATTGGCCTGCCCATTGGACCAACTGGCCTGTTGGTCCAGTGGACCGGTTGGACCAACTGGCCTGCTGGTCCAATGGACCGGTTGGACCAATTGGCCTGTTGGTCAAATGGACCGGTTGGACCAACTTGCCTGTTGGTCTAGTGGACCGGTTGGACCAACTGGCCTGCTGGTCCAATGGACCGGTTGGACCAACTGGCCTGCTGGTCCAATGGACCAGTTGGACGAACGGCATGTTGGTCCAATGGACTGGTTGGACCAACTGGCCTGTTGGTCCAATGGACCGGTTGGACCAACTGGCCTGTTGGTCCAATGGACCGGTTGGACCAACTGGCCTGTTGGTCCAATGGACCGGTTGGACCAACTGGCCTGTTGGTCAAATGGACCGGTTGGACCAACTGGCCTGTTGGTCCAGTGGACTGGTTGGACCAACTGGCCTCTTGGTCCAATGGACCGGTTGGACCAACTGGCCTGTTGGTCCAGTGGACCGATTGGACCAACTGGCCTGCCCATTGGACCAACTGGCCTGTTGGTCCAGTGGACCGATTGGACCAACTGGCTTGTTGGTCCAATGGACCAAGTGGCCTGTTGGTCCAGTGGACCGGTTGGACCAACTGGCCTGCTGGTCCAATGGACTGGTTGGACCAACTGGCCTGTTGGTCAAATGGACCGGTTGGACCAACTGGCTTGTTGGTCCAGTGGACTGGTTGGACCAACTGGCCTCTTGGTCCAATGGACCGGTTGGACCAACTGGCCTGTTGGTCCAGTGGACCGATTGGACCAACTGGCCTGCCCATTGGACCAACTGGCCTGTTGGTCCAGTGGACCGATTGGACCAACTGGCTTGTTGGTCCAATGGACCCGTTGGACCAAGTGGTCTATTGGTCCAGTGGACCGGTTGGACCAACTGGCCTGCTGGTCCAATGGAGTGGTTGGACCAACTGGCCTCTTGGTCCAATGGACCAGTTGGACCAACTGGCCTGTTGGTTCAATGGACCGGTTGGACCAGCTGGCCTGTTGGTCCAATGGACCGGTTGCACCAACTGGCCTGTTGGTCCAATAGACCGGTTGGTCCAACTGGCCTGTTGGTCCAATGCCGGTTGGACCAACTGGCCTGTTGGTCTGCTGGACAGGTTGGACCAACTGGCCTGTTGGTCCAGTCGACCGGTTGGACCAACTCGCATATTAGTCTAGTGGACCGGTTGGACCAACTGGCCTGCCCATTGGACCAACTGGCCTGTTGGTCCAGTGGACCGATAGGACCAACTGGCCTGTTGGTCCAATGGACCCATTGGACCAACTGGCCTGTTGGTTTAGTGGACCGATTGGACCAACTGGCCTGCTGGTCCAATGGACCGGTTGGACCAGCTGGCCTGTTGGTCAAAAGGACCAGTTAGACCAACTGGCCTGTTGGTCCAGTGGACCGGTTGGACCAACTGGCATGGTGGTCCAATGTACCGGTTGGACCAACTGGCCTGTTGGTCCAGTGGACCGATTGGACCAATTGGCCTGCCCATTGGACCAACTGGCCTGTTAGTCCAGTGGACCGGTTGGACCAACTGGCCTGCTGGTCCAATGGACCGGTTGGACCAATTGGCCTGTTGGTCAAATGGACCGGTTGGACCAACTTGCCTGTTGGTCTAGTGGACCGGTTGGACCAACTGGCCTGCTGGTCCAATGGACCGGTTGGACCAACTGGCCTGCTGGTCCAATGGACCAGTTGGACGAACGGCATGTTGGTCCAATGGACTGGTTGGACCAACTGGCCTGTTGGTCCAATGGACCGGTTGGACCAACTGGCCTGTTGGTCCAATGGACCGGTTGGACCAACTGGCCTGTTGGTCCAATGGACCGGTTGGACCAACTGGCCTGTTGGTCAAATGGACCGGTTGGACCAACTGGCCTGTTGGTCCAGTGGACTGGTTGGACCAACTGGCCTCTTGGTCCAATGGACCGGTTGGACCAACTGGCCTGTTGGTCCAGTGGACCGATTGGACCAACTGGCCTGCCCATTGGACCAACTGGCCTGTTGGTCCAGTGGACCGATTGGACCAACTGGCTTGTTGGTCCAATGGACCAAGTGGCCTGTTGGTCCAGTGGACCGGTTGGACCAACTGGCCTGCTGGTCCAATGGACTGGTTGGACCAACTGGCCTGTTGGTCAAATGGACCGGTTGGACCAACTGGCCTGTTGGTCCAGTGGACTGGTTGGACCAACTGGCCTCTTGGTCCAATGGACCGGTTGGACCAACTGGCCTGTTGGTCCAGTGGACCGATTGGACCAACTGGCCTGCCCATTGGACCAACTGGCCTGTTGGTCCAGTGGACCGATTGGACCAACTGGCTTGTTGGTCCAATGGACCCGTTGGACCAAGTGGTCTGTTGGTCCAGTGGACCGGTTGGACCAACTGGCCTGCTGGTCCAATGGAGTGGTTGGACCAACTGGCCTCTTGGTCCAATGGACCAGTTGGACCAACTGGCCTGTTGGTTCAATGGACCGGTTGGACCAGCTGGCCTGTTGGTCCAATGGACCGGTTGCACCAACTGGCCTGTTGGTCCAATAGACCGGTTGGTCCAACTGGCCTGTTGGTCCAATGCCGGTTGGACCAACTGGCCTGTTGGTCTGCTGGACAGGTTGGACCAACTGGCCTGTTGGTCCAGTCGACCGGTTGGACCAACTCGCATATTAGTCTAGTGGACCGGCTGAACCAACTAACCTGTTGGTCCAGTGGACCGGCTGGGCCAACTAACCTGTTGGTCCAATGGACCGGTTGGACCAACTG
The DNA here is from genome assembly GCA_947471745.1 of Closterium sp. Naga37s-1. Lineage (NCBI taxonomy): Eukaryota > Viridiplantae > Streptophyta > Zygnematophyceae > Desmidiales > Closteriaceae > Closterium > Closterium sp. Naga37s-1. Next base: position 308,918 of record CANJKZ010000343.1, on the reverse strand, counting down.
GCCTGTTGGTCCAATCGACCGGTTGGACCAACTGGCCTGCCCATTGGACCAACTGGCCTGTTGGTCCAGTGGACCGATAGGACCAACTGGCCTGTTGGTCCAATGGATCCATTGGACCAACTGGCCTGTTGGTTTAGTGGACCGATTGGACCAATTGGCCTGCTGGTCCAATGGACCGGTTGGACTAGCTGGCCTGCTGTCAAAAGGACCGGTTAGACCAACTGGCCTGTTGGTCCAGTGGACCGGTTGAACCAACTGGCATGGTGGTCCAATGGACCGGTGGGACCAACTGGCCTGTTGGTCGAGTGGACCGATTGGACCAATTGGCCTGCCCATTGGACCAACTGGCCTGTTGGTCCAGTGGACCGGTTGGACCAACTGGCCTGCTGGTCCATAGGACCGGTTGGACCAAATTGCCTGTTGGTCAAATGGACCGGTTGGACCAACTTGCCTGTTGGTCTAGTGGACCGGTTGGACCAACTGGCCTGCTGGTCCAATGGACCGGTTGGACCAACTGGCCTGCTGGTCCAAAAGACCAGTTGGACGAACGGCATGTTGGTCCAATGGACTGGTTGGACCAATTGGCCTGTTGGTCTAATGGACCGGTTGGACCAACTGGCCTGTTGGTCAAATGGACCGGTTGGACCAACTGGCCTGTTGGTCCAATGGACCGGTTGGACCAACTAGCCTGTTGGTCAAATGGACCGGTTGGACCAACTTGCCTGTTGGTCTAGTGGACCGGTTGGACCAACCGGCCTGCTGGTCCAATGGACCGGTTGGACCAACTGGCCTGCTGGTCCAATGGACCAGTTGGACGAACGGCATGTTGGTCCAATGGACTGGTTGGACCAATTGGCCTGTTGGTCTAATGGACCGGTTGGACCAACTGGCCTGTTGGTCAAATGGACCGGTTGGACCAACTGGCCTGTTGGTCCAATGGACCGGTTGGACCAACTGGCCTGTTGGTCAAATGGACCGGTTGGACCAACTGGCCTGTTGGTCCAATGGACCGGTTGGACCAACTGACCTGTTGGTCCAGTGGACCGATTGGACCAACTGGCCTGCCCATTGGACCAACTGGCCTGTTGGTCCAGTGGACCGATTGGACCAACTGGCTTGTTGGTCCAATGGACCCGTTGGACCAACTGGCCTGCTGGTCCAATGGAGTGGTTGGACCAACTGGCCTCTTGGTCCAATGGACCCGTTGGACCAATTGGCGTGTTGGTCCAGTGGACCGGTTGGACCAACTTGCCTGTTGGTCTAGTGGACCGGTTGGACCAACTGGCCTGCTGGTCCAATGGACCGGTTGGACCAACTGGCCTGCTGGTCCAATGGACCAGTTGGACGAACGGCATGTTGGTCCAATGGACTGGTTGGACCAACTGGCTTGTTGGTCCAATGGACCGGTTGGACCAACTGGCCTGTTGGTCAAATGGACCGGTTGGACCAACTGGCCTGTTGGTCCAATGGACCGGTTGGACCAACTGGCCTGTTGGTCAAATGGACCGGTTGGACCAACTGACCTGTTGGTCCAGTGGACTGGTTGGACCAACTGGCCTCTTGGTCCAATGGACCGGTTGGACCAACTGGCCTGTTGGTCCAGTGGACCGATTGGACCAACTGGCTTGCCCATTGGACCAACTGGCCTGTTGGTCCAGTGGACCGATTGGACCAACTGGCTTGTTGGTCCAATGGACCCGTTGGACCAAGTGGCCTGTTGGTCCAATGGACCGGTTGGACCAACTGGCCTGCTGGTCCAATGGAGTGGTTGGACCAACTGGCCTCTTGGTCCAATGGACCCGTTGGACCAAGTGGCCTGTTGGTTCAATGGACCGGTTGGACCAGCTGGCCTGTTGGTCCAATGGACCGGTTGCACCAACTGGCCTGTTGGTCCAATGGACCGGTAAGTCCAACTGGCGTGTTGGTCCAATGCCGGTTGGACCAACTGGCCTGTTGGTCTGCTGGACAGGTTGGACCAACTGGCCTGTTGGTCCAATGGACCGGTTGGACCAATTGGCATGTTGGTCCAATGGACCGACTGGACCAACTGGCCTGTTGGTTCAATGGACTGGTTGGACCAACTGGCCTGTTGGTCCAGTGGACCGATTGGACCAACTGGCCTGCCCATTGGACCAACTGGCCTGCTGGTCCAATGGACTGGTTGGACCAACTGGCCTGTTGGTCCAATGGACCAGTTGGACCAACTGGCCTGTTGGTTCAATGGACTGGTTGGACCAACTGGCCTGTTGGTCCAGTGGACCGGTTGGACCAACTGGCCTGCTGGTCCAATGGACTGGTTGGACCAACTGGCCTGTTGGTCCAGTGGACCGGTTGGACCAACTGGCCTGCTGGTCCAATGGACTGGTTGGACCAACTGGCCTGTTGGTCAAATGGACCGGTTGGACCAACTAGCCTGTTGGTCCAGTGGACTGGTTGGACCAACTGGCCTCTTGGTCCAATGGAGCGGTTGGACCAACTGGCCTGTTGGTCCAGTGGACCGATTGGACCAACTGGCCTGCCCATTGGACCAACTGGCCTGTTGGTCCAGTGGACCGATTGGACCAACTGGCTTGTTGGTCCAATGGACCCGTTGGACCAAGTGGCCTATTGGTCCAATGGACCGGTTGGACCAACTGGCCTGCTGGTCCAATGGAGTGGTTGGACCAACTGGCCTCTTGGTCCAATGGACCCGTTGGACCAAGTGGCCTGTTGGTTCAATGGACCGGTTGGACCAGCTGGCCTGTTGGTCCAATGGACCGGTTGCACCAACTGGCCTGTTGGTCCAATGGACCGGTAAGTCCAACTGGCCTGTTGGTCCAATGCCGGTTGGACCAACTGGCCTGTTGGTCTGCTGGACAGGTTGGACCAACTGGCCTGTTGGTCCAATGGACCGGTTGGACCAACTGGCATGTTGGTCCAATGGACCGACTGGACCAACTGGCCTGTTGGTTCAATGGACTGGTTGGAACAACTGGCCTGTTGGTCCTGTGGACCGATTGGACCAACTGGCCTGCCCATTGGACCAACTGGCCTGTTGGTCCAGTGGACCGATTGGACCAACTGGCTTGTTGGTCCAATGGACCCGTTGGACCAAGTGGCCTGTTGGTCCAGTGGACCGGTTGGACCAACTGGCCTGCTGGTCCAATGGACTGGTTGGACCAACTGGCCTGTTGGTCAAATGGACCGGTTGGACCAACTGGCTTGTTGGTCCAGTGGACTGGTTGGACCAACTGGCCTCTTGATCCAATGGACCGGTTGGACCAACTGGCCTGTTGGTCCAGTGGACCGATTGGACCAACTGGCCTGCCCATTGGACCAACTGGCCTGTTGGTCCAGTGGACCGATTGGACCAACTGGCTTGTTGGTCCAATGGACCCGTTGGACCAAGTGGCCTGTTGGTCCAGTGGACCGGTTGGACCAACTGGCCTGCTGGTCCAATGAACTGGTTGGACCATCTGGCCTGTTGGTCAAATGGACCGGTTGGACCAACTGGCCTGTTGGTCCAGTGGACTGGTTGGACCAACTGGCCTCTTGGTCCAATGGACCGGTTGGACCAATTGGCCTGTTGGTCCAGTGGACCGATTGGACCAACTGGCCTGCCCATTGGACCAACTGGCCTGTTGGTCCAGTGGACCGATTGGACCAACTGGCTTGTTGGTCCAATGGACCCGTTGGACCAAGTGGCCTGTTGGTCCAATGGACCGGTTGGACCAACTGGCCTGCTGGTCCAATGGAGTGGTTGGACCAACTGGCCTCTTTGTCCGATGGACCCGTTGGACCAAGTGGCCTGTTGGTTCAATGGACCGGTTGGACCAGCTGGCCTGTTGGTCCAATGGACCGGTTGCACCAACTGGCCTGTTGGTCCAATGGACCGGTTGGTCCAACTGGCTTGTTGGTTCAATGCCGGTTGGACCAACTGGCCTGTTGGTCTGCTGGACAGGTTGGACCAACTGGCCTGTTGGTCCAGTCGACTGGTTGGACCAACTGGCATGTTGGTCCACTGGACCGATTGAACCAACAGGCCTATTGGTCCAGTGGACCGGCTGAACCAACTAACCTGTTGGTCCAGTGGACCGGCTGGACCAACTAACCTGTTGGTCCAATGGACCAGTTGGACCAACTGGCCTGTTGGTCCAATGGACCGGTTGGACCAACTGGCCTGCCCATTGGACCAACTGGCCTGTTGGTCCAGTGGACCGATAGGACCAACTGGCCTGTTGGTCCAATGGACCCATTGGACCAACTGGCCTGTTGGTCCAATGGACCGATTGGACCAACTGGCCTGCTGGTCCAACCGGTCCATTGGACCAACTGGCCTGTTGGTCCAGTGGACCGATTGGACCAACTGGCTTGTTGGTCGAATGGACCCGTTGGACCAAGTGGCCTGTTGGTCCAGTGTACCGGTTGGACCAACTGGCCTGCTGGTCCAATGGACTGGTTGGACCAACTGGCGTGTTGGTCAAATGGACCGGTTGGACCAACTGGCCTGTTGGTCCAGTGGACTGGTTGGACCAACTAGCCTCTTGGTCCAATGGACCGGTTGGACCAACTGGCCTGTTGGTCTAGTGGCCGATTGGACCAACTGGCCTGCGGATTGGACCAACTGGCCTGTTGGTCCAGTGGACCGATTGGACCAACTGGCTTGTTGGTCCAATGAACCCGTTGGACCAAGTGGCCTGTTGGTCCAGTGGACCGGTTGGACCAACTGGCCTGATGGTCCAATGGACTGGTTGGACCAACTGGCCTGTTGGTCAAATGGACCGGTTGGACCAACTGGCCAGTTGGTCCAGCGGACTGGTTGGACCAACTGGCCTCTTGGTCCAATGGACCGGTTGGACCAACTGGCCTGTTGGTCCAGTGGACCGATTGGACCAACTGGCCTGCCCATTGGACCAACTGGCCTGTTGGTCCAGTGGACCGATTGGACCAACTGGCTTGTTGGTCCAATGGACCCGTTGGACCAAGTGGCCTGTTGGTCCAGTGGACCGGTTGGACCAACTGGCCTGCTGGTCTAATGGACTGGTTGGACCAACTGGCCTGTTGGTCCAATGGACTAGTTGGACCAACTGGCCTGTTGGTTCAATGGACTGGTTGGACCAACTGGCCTGATGGTCCAGTGGACCGGTTGGACCAACTGGCCTGCTAGTCCAATGGACTGGTTGGACCAACTGGCCTGTTGGTCCAGTGGACCGGTTGGACCAACTGGCCTGCCGGTCCAATGGACTGGTTGGAACAACTGGCCTGTTGGTCAAATGGACCGGTTGGACCAACTGGCCTGTTGGTCCAGTGGACTGGTTGGACCAACTGGCCTCTTGGTCCAATGGACTGGTTGGACCAACTGGCCGGTTGGTATAGTGGACCGATTGGACCAACTGGCCTGCCCATTGGACCAACTGGCCTGTTGGTCCAGTGGACCGATTGGACCAACTGGCTTGTTGGTCCAATGGACCCGTTGGACCAAGTGGCCTGTTGGTCCAATGGACCGGTTGGACCAACTGGCCTGCTGGTCCAATGGAGTGGTTGGACCAACTGGCCTCTTGGTCCAATGGACCCGTTGGACCAAGTGGCCTGTTGGTTCAATGGACCGGTTGGACCAGCTGGCCTGTTGGTCCAATGGACCGGTTGCACCAACTGGCCTGTTGGTCCAATGGACCGGTTGGTCCAACTGGCCTGTTGGTCCAATGCCGGTTGGACCAACTGGCCTGTTGGTCTGCTGGACAGGTTGGACCAACTGGCCTGTTGGTCCAGTGGACCGATTGGACCAACTGGCATGTTGGTCCAATGGACAGGTTGGACCAACTGGCCTGTTGGTTCAATGGACTGGTTGGACCAACTGGCCTGTTGGTCCAGTGGACCGGTTGGACCAACTGGCTTGCTGGTCCAATGGACTGGTTGGACCAACTGGCCTGTTGGTCAAATGGACCGGTTGGACGAACTGGCCTGTTGGTCCAGTGGACTGGTTGGACCAACTGACCTCTTGGTCCAATGGACCGGTTGGACCAACTGGCCTGTTGGTCCAGTGGACCGATTGGACCAACTGGCCTGCCCATTGGACCAACTGGCCTGTTGGTCCAGTGGACCGATTGGACCAACTGGCTTGTTGGTCCAATGGACCCGTTGGACCAAGTGGCCTGTTGGTCCAATGGACCGGTTGGACCAACTGGCCTGCTGGTCCAATGGAGTGGTTGGACCAACTGGCCTCTTGGTCCAATGGACCCGTTGGACCAAGTGGCCTGTTGGTTCAATGGACCGGTTGGACCAGCTGGCCTGTTGGTCCAATGGACCGGTTGCACCAACTGGCCTGTTGGTCCAATGGACCGGTTGGTCCAACTGGCCTGTTGGTCCAATGCCGGTTGGACCAACTGGCCTGTTGGTCTGCTGGACAGGTTGGACCAAATGGCCTGTTGGTCCAGTGGACCGGTTGGACCAACTGGCATGTTGGTCCACTGGACCGATTGAACCAACTGGCCTGTTGATCCAGTGGACCGGCTGAACCAACTAACCTGTTGGTCCAGTGGACCGGCTGGACCAACTTGCCTGTTGGTCCAATGGACCGGTTGGACTAACTGGCCTGCCCATTGGACCAACTGGCCTGTTGGTCCAGTGGACCGATAGGACCAACTGGCCTGCTGGTCCATTGGACCGGTTGGACCAACTGGCCTGTTGGTCCAATGGACCGGTTGGACCAACTGGCCTGTTGGTCCAATGGACCGGCTGGACCAACTGGCCTGCTGGTCCAATGGACCAATTGGACCAACTCGCCTGTTTGTCCAATGGACCGGTTGGACCAACTGGCTTGTTGGTCCAATGGACCGGCTGGACCAACTGGCCTGTTGGTCCTATGGACCGGCTGGACAAACTGGCCTGATTGTCCAATGGACCGGTTGGACCAACTGGCCTATTGGTCCTATGGACCGGCTGGACCAACTGGTCTGATTGTCCAATGGACCGGTTGGACCTTCTGGCCTGTTGGTCGAGTGGACCGATTGGACCAGCTGGGTTGTTGGTCCAATGGACCGGTTGGACCAACTGGCTGGTTGGTCCAATGGACCGGTTGGACCAATGGCCTGTTGGTCCGATGGACCCATTGGACGAACTGGCTTCTTGGTCCGATGGAACGGTTGAACCAACTCGCCTGTTGGTCCGATGGAACGGTTGGACCAACTGGCCTGTTCGTCCGATGGACCCATTGGACGAATTGGCTTCTTGGTCCGATGGAACGGTTGAACCAACTCGCCTGTTGGTCCGATGGAACGGTTGGACCAACTGGCCTGTTGGCCCGATGGACCGGTTGGACCAGCTGGCTTGTTGGTCCAGTGGACCGGTTGGACCAACTGGCCTGTTGGTTCAGTGAACCGATTGGACCAACTGGCCTGTTGGTCCAGTGGACCGGTTGGACCATCTTGCCTGTTGGTCCACTTGACCGGTTGGACCAACTGGCCTGTTGGTCCACTAGACCAATTGGACCTCCTGGCCTGTTGGTCCGATGGACCGGTTGGACCAACTGGCTTGTTGGTCCATTGGACCGATTGTACCAACTGGCCTGTTGGTCCGATGGAACTGTTGGACCAACTAGCGTGTTGGTCTAGTGGACCGGTTGGACCAACTAGCGTGTTGGTCTAGTGGACCCGTTGGACCAACTGGCCTGTTGGTCCAATGGACTAGTTGGACCAACTGACCTGTTGGTCCACATACTCGGTTGGACCATTGACCTGTTGGTCCACTTGACCGGTTGGACCAACTGGCCTGTTGGTCCAGTGGACTGATTGGACCAACTGGCCTGTTGATCCAGTGGACCAGTTGGACAACTGGCCTGTTGGTCAAATGGACTCGTTGAACCAACTGACCTGTTGGTCCAGTGGACCGGTTGGACCAACTGGCTAGTTGGCTTGGTGGACCGGTTGGACCAACTGGCATGTTGGTCCAGTGGATACGTGGACCAACTGGCCTGTTGGTCTAGTGGACAGATTGGACCAACTGGCCTGTTGGTCCGATGGACCAGTTGGACCAACTGACCTGTTGGTCCACTTGACCGGTTGGACCAACTGACCTGTTGGACCACTTGACCGGTTGGACCAACAGGCCTGTTGGTCCAGTGGACCGATTGGACCAACTGGGCTGTTGGTCCAATGGACCAGTTGGACCAGCTTGCCTGTTGGTCCACTAGACCGATTGAACCAACTGGCCTATTGGTCCACTGGACCGATTGAACCAACTGGCCTGTTGGTCCAGTGGACCAGTTGGACAAACTGGCCTGTTGGTCCACTAGACCGATTGAACCAACTGGCCTATTGGTCCACTGGACCGATTGAACCAACTGACTTGTTGGTCCAGTGGACCCGTTGGACCAACTGGCTAGTTGGCTGAGTGGACCGGTTGGACCAACAGGCATGTTGGCCCAGTGGACAGGTGGACCAACTGGCCTGTTGGTCTAGTGGACCGACTAGCGTGTTGGTCCAATGGACCTTTGGGACCAACTGGCCTGTTGGTCCAACGGACCAGTTGGACCAACTGGCCTGTTGGTAGAATGGACCGGTTGGACCAACTGGCCTGTTGGTCCAGTGGACTGGCTGGACCAACTGGCCTGTTGGTCCAATGGACCGGTTGGACCAACTGGCTTGTTGGTCCAGTGGACCGATTGGACCAACTGGCCTGCCCATTGGACCAACTGGCCTGCTGGTCCAATGGACTGGTTGGACTAAATGGCCTGCAGGTCCAATGGACCGGTTGGACGAACTGGTCTGTTGGTCCAATGGACCGGTTGGACGAACTGGCCTATTGGTCCAATGGACCGGTTGGACCAATTGGCCTGTTGGTCCAATGGACAGGTTCGACCAACTGGCCTGTTGGTCAAATGGACCGGTTGGACCAACTGGCCTGTTGGTCCAGTGGACCGGATGGACCAACTGGCCTGTTTGTCCAATGGACCGGTTGGACCAACAGGCCTGTTGGTCCAGTGGACCGATTGGAGCAACTGGCCTGCCCATTGGACCAATTGGCCTGTTGGTCCAGTTGACCGATTGGACCAGCAAGCCAGTTGGTCCAATGGACCCATTGGACCAACTGGCCTGTTGGTCCAGTGTACCGGTCAAACTGGCCTGTTGGTCCAATGGACCGGTTGGACCAACTGGCCTGTTGGTCCAGTGGACCGGTTGGACCAACTGACCTGTTGGTCCAATGGACCGGTTGGACCAACTGGCCTGTTGGTCAAATGGACTGGTTGGACCAACTAACTTGTTGGTCCAGTGGACCGGTTGGACCAACTGGCCTGTTGGTCCAATGAACCGGTTGGACCAACTGGCCTGCTGGTCCAATAGACCGGTTGGACGAACAGGCCTATTGGTAAAATGAAACGGTTTGACCAACTGGCCTGTTGGTCCACTGGACCGGTTGGACGAACTGGCCTGTTGGTCCAGTGGACCGATTGGACCAACTTGCCTGCCCATTGGACCAACTGGCCTGTTGGTCCAGTGGACCGGTTGGACGAACTGGCCTGTTGGTCCAGTGGACCGGTTGGACCAACTTGCCTGCCCATTGGACCAACTGGCCTGCTGGTCCAATGGACCAGTTGGACGAATTGGCCCGTTGGTCCAATGGAACAGTTGGACCAACTAGCCTGCTATTCCAATGGACCGGTTGGACCAACTGGCCTGTTGATCAAATGGACTGGTTGGACCAACTGGCCTGTTGGTCCAGTGGATCGGTTGGACCAACTGGCCTGTTGGTCCAATGGACCGGTTGGACCAACTGGCCTGTTGGTCCAGTGGACCGATTGGACCAACTGGCCTGCCCATTGGACCAACTGGCCTGTTGGTCCAGTGGACCAATTGGACCAACCGGCCTGTTGGTCCAATGGACCCATTGGACAAACTTGCCTGTTGGTCTAGTGGACCGGTTGGACCAACTGGCCTGCTAATCCAATGGACCGGTTGGACGAACTGGCCTGTAGGTCCAATGAACCGGTTGGACCAACTGGAATGTTGGTCAAATGGACCGGTTGGACCAACAGGCCTGTTGGTCCAATGGACCGGTTGGACCAACTGGCCTGTTGGTCCAATGGACCGGTTGGACCAACTGGAATGTTGGTCAAATGGACCGGTTGGACCAACTGGCCTGTTGGCCCAGTGGACTGGTTGGACCAACTGGCCTGATGGTCCAATGGACCGGTTGGACCAACTGGCCTGTTGGTCCAGTGGACCGATTAGACCAACTGGCCTGCCCATTGGACCAACTGGCCTCTTGGTCCAGTGGACCGATAGGACCAACTGGCCTGTTGGTCCAATGGACCCATTGGACCAACTGGCCTGTTTGTCTTGTGGACCGATTAGACCAACTGGCCTGCTGGTCCATTGGACCGGTTGGACGAACTTGCCTGTTGGTCCAATGGACCAGTTGTACGAACTGGCCTGTTGGTCCAATGGACCGGTTGGAACAACTCGCCTGTTGGTCCAATGGACTGGTTGGACCAACTGGCCTGTAGGACCAATGGCCCGGTTGGACCAACTTGCCTGTTGGTCCAATGGACCAGTTGGACCAACTCGCCTGTTGGTTAGTGGACCGGTTGGACCAACTGGCCTGTTGGTCCTATGGACCGGCTGGACAAACTGGCCTGATTGTCCAATGGACCGGTTGGACCAACCGGCCTGTTGGTCCTATGGATCGGCTGGACGAACTGGCCTGATTGTCCAATGGACCGGTTGGACCAGCTGGCTTGTTGGTCCAATAGACCGGTTGGACCAACTGGCTAGTTGGTCCAATGGACCGGTTGGACCAACTGGCCTGTTGGTCCAACCGACCCATTGGACGAACTGGCTTCTTGGTCCGATGGAACGGTTGAACCAACTGGCCTGTTGGTCCGATGGAACGGTTGGACCAACTGGCCTGTTGGCTCGATGGACCTGTTGGACCAACTGGCTTCTTGGTCCAGTGGATCGGTTGGACCAACTGGCCTGTTGGTTCGATGGACCGGTTGGACCAACTGGCCTGTTGGCCCGATGGACCGGTTGGACCAACTGGCTTGTTGGTCCAGTGGACCGGTTGAACCAACTGGCCTGTTGGTTCAGTGAACCGATTGGACCAATTGGCCTGTTGGTCCAGTGGACCGGTCGGACCAACTAGTTTGTTGGTCCACTTGACCGGTTGGACCAACTGGCCTGTTGGTCCACTAGACCAATTGGACCAACTGGCCTGTTGGTCCGATGGACCCGTTGGACCAACTGGCTTGTTGGTCCATTGGACCGATTGGACCAACTAGCCTGTTGGTCCAATGGACCGGTTGGACCAACTGGCCAGTTGGTCCGATGGAACAGTTGGACCAACTAGCGTGTTGGTCTAGTGGACCGGTTGAACCAACTAGCGTGTTGGTCTAGTGGACCGACTAGCGTGTTGGTCCACTGGACAGATTGGACCAACTGGCCTGTTGGTCCAGTGGACCCGTTGGATCAACTGGCCTGTTGGTCCAATGGACCAGTTGGACCAACTGACCTGTTGGTCCACTTGACCGGTTGGACCAACTGACCTGTTGGTCTACTTGACCGGTTGGACCAACTGGCCTGTTGGTCCAGTGGACCGATTGGACCAACTGGCCTGTTGTTCCAATGGTCAAGTTGGACCAACTTGCCGATTGGTCCACTAGACCGATTGAACCAACTGGCCTATTGGTCCACTGGACCGATTGAACCAACTGGCCTGTTGGTCCAGTGGACTAGTTGGACAAACTGGCCTGTTGGTCAAATGGACTCGTTGAACCAACTGACCTGTTGATCCAGTGGACTGGTTGGACCAACTGGCTAGTTGGCTCAGTGGACCGGTTGGACCAACTGGCATGTTGGCCCAGCGGACAGGTTGACCAACTGGCCTGTTGGTCTAGTGGACCGACTAGCGTGTTGGTCCAATGGACCTTTGGGACCAACTGGCCTCTTGGTCCGATGGACCGGTTGGACCAACTGGCCTGTTGTTCCAGTGGACCGATTGGACCAACTGGCTTGTTGGTCCAACTGGCCTGCCCATTGAACCAACTGGCCTGTTGGTCCAGTGGACCGATTGGACCAACTGGCTTGTTGGTCCAATGGACCCGTTGGACCAACTGGCCTGTTGGTCCAATGGACCAGTTGGACCAACTAACCTGTTGGTCCACATGACCGGTTGGACCAACTGACCTGTTGGTCCACTTGACCGGTTGGACCAACTGGCCTGTTGGTCCAGTGGACCGATTGGACCAACTGGCCTGTTGTTCCAATGGACCAGTTGGACCAACTTGCCTGTTGGTCCACTAGACTGACTGAACCAACTGGCCTATTGGTCCACTGGACCGATTGAACCAACTGGCCTGTTGGTCCAGTGGACCAGTTGGACAAACTGGCCTGTTGGTCAAATGGACTCGTTGAACCAACTGAACTGTTGGTCTAGTGGACCGGTTGGACCAACTAGCTAGTTGGCTCACTGGACCGGTTGGACCAACTGGCGTGTTGGCCCAGTGGACAGGTGGACCAACTGGCCTGTTGGTCTAGTGGACCGACTAGAGTGTTGGTCCACTGGACAGATTGGACCAACTGGCCTGTTGGTCCAGTGGACCCATTGGACCAACTGGCCTGTTGGTCCAATGGACCAGTTGGACCAACTGACCTGTTGGTCCACTTGACCGGTTGGACCAACTGACCTGTTGGTCTACTTGAGCGGTTGGACCAACTGGCCTGTTGGTCCAGTGGACCAATTGGACCAACTGGCCTGTTGTTCCAATGAACCAATTGGACCAACTGGCCTATTGGTCCACTGGACCGATTGAACCAACTGGCCTGTTGGTCCAGTGGACCAGTTGGACAAACTGGCTTGTTGGTCAAATGGACTTGTTGAACCAACTAACCTGTTGGTCCAGTGGACCGGTTGGACCAACTGGCATGTTGGCCCAGTGGACAGGTGGACCAACTGGCTTGTTTGTCTTGTGGACCGATTGGACCAACTGGCCTGCTGGTCGATTGGACCGGTTGGACCAACTGGCCTGCTGGTCCAATGGACCGGTTGGACGAACTGGCCTGTTGGTCCAATGGACCGGTTGGACCAACTGGCCTGTTGGACGAACTCGCCTGTTGGTCCAATGGACCGGTTGGACCAACTGGTTTGTTAGTCCTCTGGACAAGTTTGACGAACTTGCCTGTTGGTCCAATGGACCAGTTGGACGAACTGGCCTGTTGGTTCAATGGACCGGTTGGAACAACTCGCCTGTTGGTCCAATGGACTGGTTGGACCAACTGGCCTGTAGGTCCAATGTCCCGGTTGGACCAACTTGCCTGTTGGTCCAATGGACCAGTTGTTCCAACTCGCCTGTTGGTCAATGGACCGGTTGGACCAACTGGCCTGTTGGTCCTATGGACCGGCTGGACAAACTAGCCTGATTGTCCAATGGACCGGTTGGACCAACCGGCCTGTTGGTCCTATGGATCGGCTGGACGAACTGGCCTGATTGTCCAATGGACCGGCTGGACCAGCTGGCTTGTTGGTCCAATGGACCGGTTGGACCAACTGGCTGGTTGGTCCAATGGACCGGTTGGACCAACTGGCCTGTTAGTTCGATGGACCCATTGGACGAACTGGCTTCTTGGTCCGATGGAACGGTTGAACCAACTGGCCTGTTGGTCCGATGGAACGGTTGGACCAACTGGCCTGTTGGCTCGATGGACCTGTTGGACCAACTGGCTTCTTGGTCCAGTCGAGCGGTTGGACCAACTGGCCTGTTGGTTCGAAGGACCGGTTGGACCAACTGGCCTGTTGGCCCGATGGACCGGTTGGACCAACTGGCTTGTTGGTCCAGTGGACCGGTTGGACCAACTGGCCTGTTGGTTCAGTGAACCGATTGGACCAACTGGCCTGTTGGTCCAGTGGACCGGTCGGACCAACTAGTTTGTTGGTCCACTTGACCGGTTGGACCAACTGGCCTGTTGGTCCACTAGACCAATTGGACCAACTAGCCTGTTGGTCCGATGGACCGGTTGGACCAACTTGCTTGTTGGTCCATTGGACCGATTGGACCAACTGGCCTGTTGGTCCAATGGACCGGTTGGACCAACTGGCCAGTTGGTCCGATGGAACAGTTGGACCAACTAGCGTGTTGGTCTAGTGGACCGGTTGAACCAACTAGCGTGTTGGTCTAGTGGACCGACTAGCGTGTTGGTCCACTGGACAGATTGGACCAACTGGCCTGTTGGTCCAGTGGACCCGTTGGATCAACTGGCCTGTTGGTCCAATGGACCAGTTGGACCAACTGACCTGTTGGTCCACTTGACCGGTTGGACCAACTGACCTGTTGGTCTACTTGACCGGTTGGACCAACTGGCCTGTTGGTCCAGTGGACCAATTGGACCAACTGGCCTGTTGTTCCAATGGACCGATTGAACCAACTGGCCTATTGGTCCACTGGACCGATTGAACCAACTGGCCTGTTGGTCCAGTGGACCAGTTGGACAAACTGGCTTGTTGGTCAAATGGACTCGTTGAACCAACTGACCTGTTGGTCCAGTGGACCGGTTGGACCAACTGGCCTGTTGGTCCTATGGACCGGTTGGACCAACTGGCCTGCTGGTCCAATGGACCGGTTGGAAGAACGGCCTGTTGGTCCAATGGACCGGTTGGACCAACTGGCCTGTTGGTCCAATGGACCAATTGGACCAACTGGTCTGTTGGTCCAATGGACCGGTTGGACCAATTGGCCTATTGGTCCAATGGACCGGTTGGACCAACTGGCCTGTTGACCAAATGGACCGGTTGGACCAACAGGCCAGTTGGTCCAGTGGACTGGTTGGACCAACTGGCCTCTTGGTCCAATGGACCGGCTGGACGAACTGGCCTGTTGGTCCAGTGGACCGATTGGACCAACTGGCCTGCCCATTGGACCAACTGGCATGTTGGTCCAGGGGACCGATTGGACCAACTGGCTTGTTGGTCCAATGGACCCGTTGGACCAACTGGCCTGTTGGTCCAGTGGACCGGTTGGACCAACTGGCCTGCTGGTCCAATGGACTGGTTGGACCAACTGGCCTGTTGGTCCAATGGACCGGTTGGACCTACTGGCCTGTTGGTTCAATGGACCGGTCGGACCAGCTGGCCTGTTGGTCCAATGGACCGGTTGCACCAACTGGCCTGTTGGTCCAAGACCGGTTGGTCCAACTGGCCTGTTGGTCCAATGCCGGTTGGACCAACTGGCGTATTGGTCTGCTGGACAGGTTGAACCAACAGGCCTATTGGTCCAGTGGACCGATTGAACGAACTGGCCTGTTGATCCAGTGGACCGGCTGAACCAACTAACCTGTTGGTCCAGTGGACCGGCTGGACCAACTAACCTGTTGGTCCAATGGACCGGTTGGACCAACTGGCATGTTGGCCCAGTGGACAGGTGGACCAACTGGCCTGTTGGGTGGACCGACTAGCGTGTTGGTAAAATGGACCTTTGGGACCAACTGGCCTCTTGGTCCGATGGACCGGTTGGACCAACTGGCCTGTTGGTCCAGTGGACCGATTGGACCAACTGGCCTGTTCAATGGACCGGTTGGACCAACTGGCCTGCTGGTCCAATGGACCGGTTGGAAGAACGGCCTGTTGGTCCAATGGACCGGTTGGACCAACTGGCCTGTTGGTCCAATGGACCAATTGGACCAACTGGTCTGTTGGTCCAATGGACCGGTTGGACCAATTGGCCTATTGGTCCAATGGACCGGTTGGACCAACTGGCCTGTTGACCAAATGGACCGGTTGGACCAACAGGCCAGTTGGTCCAGTGGACTGGTTGGACCAACTGGCCTCTTGGTCCAATGGACCGGCTGGACGAACTGGCCTGTTGGTCCAGTGGACCGATTATCCAACTGGCCTGCCCATTGGACCAACTGGCATGTTGGTCCAGGGGACCGATTGGACCAACTGGCTTGTTGGTCCAATGGACCCGTTGGACCAACTGGCCTGTTGGTCCAGTGGACCGGTTGGACCAACTGGCCTGCTGGTCCAATGGACTGGTTGGACCAACTGGCCTGTTGGTCCAATGGACCGGTTGGACCAACTGGCCTGTTGGTTCAATGGACCGGTCGGACCAGCTGGCCTGTTGGTCCAATGGACCGGTTGCACCAACTGGCCTGTTGGTCCAAGACCGGTTGGTCCAACTGGCCTGTTGGTCCAATGCCGGTTGGACCAACTGGCGTATTGGTCTGCTGGACAGGTTGAACCAACAGGCCTATTGGTCCAGTGGACCGATTGAACGAACTGGCCTGTTGATCCAGTGGACCGGCTGAACCAACTAACCTGTTGGTCCAGTGGACCGGCTGGACCAACTAACCTGTTGGTCCAATGGACCGGTTGGACCAACAGGCCTGTTGGTCCAATGGACCGGTTGGACCAACTAACCTGCCCATTGGACCAACTGGCCTGTTGGTCCAGTGGAGCGATAGGACCAACTGGCCTGTTGGTCCAATGGACCCATTGGACCAACGAGTCTGTTGGTCCATTGGACCGATTGGCCCAACTGGCCTGCTGGTCCAATGGACCGGTTGGACCAACTGGCCTGCTTGTCCAATGGACCGGTTGGACGAACTGGCCTGTTGGTCCAATGGACCGGTTGGACGAACTGGCCTGTTGGTCCAATGGACCGGTTGGACCAACTGGCCTGTTGGTCTAATGGAACCGTTGGACGAACTCGCCTGTTGGTCGAATGGACCGGTTGGACCAACTGGCCTGGTGGTCTAGTGGACAAGTTGGACGAACTTGCCTGTTGGTCCAATGGACCGGTTGGACGAACTGGCCTGTTGGTCCAATGGACCGGTTGGACCAACTTGCCTAATAAATCATGTCATCTATAATTTATATGTACATTTGGTAACAAGCTACGTAGAGAAACTGATAAGAAAACGTTTTCGTAATAGTTGTATATAGACTTTATTATTTAATATATTCACCAATAAGCATATATGGTTAGGAAAATAGGATCCATCTCATCTATTTTTTGGATATCCATAAAACCATCGGAAAATGTCAGGGCATGTTATCATAAAACAAAGTGTTGAAAACAAACAAATAGACATTAAATTGTTTAGAAGGATGGCTAGAGATGTCTATGTACAAGCACTAGCCCCTGCTAGTCATATCGTATCTACTGAAGAATAATAACTCGGGCCAGTTGGTCCAACCGGTCCACTTGACCATCAGGCCAATTGGTCCAGCCGGTCCATAGGACCAACAGGCCAGTTGGTCCAACCGGTCCATAGGACCAACAGGCCGGTTGGTCCAACCAATATATAAGACCAAAAGGCGATTTGGTCCTACCCGTCCATTAGACCAACAGGCGAGTTGGTCCAACCGGTCCATTGGACCAGGCGAGGTTGTCCAACTGTTCCATTGGACCAACAGAACAGTTGGTCCAAGCGGTCCACTGGACCAACATGCCATTTGGTCCGACCGGTTTATAAGACGAACATGCGAGTTGGTCCAACCGGTCCATAGGACCAAAAGGCGAGTTGGTCCAACCGGTCCACTCGACCAACAAGCCAGTTGGTCCAACCGGTCCATAGGACCAACAGGCGAGTCCAACAGGACCGACAGGCGAGTTGGTCCAACTGGTCCACTGGACCAACAGGCTAGTTGGTCCAACTGGTCCATAGGACCAACTGGCCAGTTGGTCCAACCAGTCCACTGGACCAACAGGCCAAGTGGTCCATCCAGTCCACTGGACCAACAGGCCAGGTGGTCCAACCAGTCCATAGGACCAACAAGCCAGTTTGTCCAACCAGTCCATTGGACCAACATACCATTCGGTCCAACCGGTCCAATGGACAAACATGCTAGATGGTCCAACTGGTCCATTGAACCAACGGGCCAGTTGGTCCAACCGTTCTTCTGGACCAGCAGGCCAATTGGTCCAGCCGGTCCATAGGACCAACATGCCAGTTGGTCCAACCGGACCATAGGACCAACAGGCCGGTTGGTCCAACCGGTCCATAAGACCAAGAGGCGATTTGGTCGTACCGGTCCATTAGACCAACACGCGAGTTGGTCCAACCGGTCCATTGGACCAACAGGCGAGTTGGTCCAACTGGTCCATTGGACCAACAGAACAGTTGGTGGAGCCGGTCCACTGGACCAACATGCCATTTGGTCCGACCGGTTTATAGGACGAACAGGCGAGTTGGTCCAACCGATCCACTGGACCAACTGGCCAGTTGGTCCAACTGGTCCATTGGACTAACATGGCAGTGGTTCCAACCGGTCCACTAGACCAATACGCCAGTTGGTTCGACCGGTCCATAGGACCAACAGATGAGTTGGTCCAACCGGTCCACTGGACCAACATGAGAATTGGTCCAATCGGTCCACTCGACCAATAGGAGAGTTGGTCCAACCAGTCCACTGGACCAACAGGCCGGTTGGTCCAACTAGTCTATAGGATCAACAGGCGAGTTGGTCCAACCAGTCCATAGGACCAACAGGCGAGTTGGTCCAACTGGTCCATTGGACCAACAGGCTAGTAGGTCAATCAGGCCGGTTGGTCCCATCGGTCCATTGGACCAATAGGCGAGTTGGTCAAACCGGTCCACTGGACCAACATACGAGTTGGTCCAACCGATCCATAGGACCAACAGGCGAGTTAGTCCAACCGGTCCATTGGACCAATAGGCGAGTTGGTTCAACCGGTCCATTGGACCAACATTCCAGTTGGTCCAACCGGTCCATTAGACCAACACTCGAGTTGGTCCAACCGGTCCATTAGACCAAGAGGCCAGTTGGTCCAACCGGTCCATTGGACCAACAGGCGAGTTGGTCCAATCGGTCCACTGGACCAGCAGGCCAGTTGGTCCAACCGGTCCGTTGGACCAACAGACCAGTTGGTTCAACCGGTCCACTGGACCAACAGATGAGTTGGTCCAACCTGTCCACTGGACCAACAGGCCAATTGGACCAACCGGTCCACTGGACCAACACGCCAGTTGGTCCGACTGGTCCACTGGACCAACAGGTTAGTTGGTCCAACCGGTCCACTGGACCAACACGCTAGGTGGGTTAACCGGTCCATTGGACCAACAGGCTAGTTGGTCCAACCGGTCCACTGGACCAACAGGGGAGTTGGTCCAACTGGTCCATAGGACCAACAGGCCAGTTGGTCCAACCGGTCCATTGGACCATCAGGCCCTTTGGTCCAACCGGTCCATTGGACCAATAGGCCATTTGGTCCAACCGGTCGACTGGACCAACAGGCCGGTTGGTCCAACCGGTCCTCTACACAAAGAGCCCAGTTAGTCCAACCGGTCCATTGGAACAACAGGCCGGTTGGTTCAACCGGTCCAGTGGACCAACAGGTGAGTGGGTCCAACCGGTGCACTGGACCAACAGGCCATTTGGTCCAACCGGTCCACTGGACCAACACGCCAGTTGGTCCAACGGGTCCACTGGACCAACAGGTTAGTTGGTCCAACTGGTCCACTAGACCAACACGCTAGGTGGGTTAACCGATCCATTGGACCAACAGGCTAGTTGGTCCAACCGGTCCACTGGACCAACAGGCCAGTTGGTCCAACCGGTCCATAGAACCAACAGGCCAGTTGGTCCAACCGGTCCATAGGACCAACAGGCGAGTTGGTCTTACCGGTCCATTGGACCAAAAGGCAAGTTGGTCCAATCAATCCATTGGACCTACAGGCCAATTGATTCAACCAGTCCGTTGGACCTACTCGCCAGTTGGTCCAACCGGTCCTCTGGAACAACGGGCGAGTTGGTCCAACAGGTCCATTGGAAAAATAGGCCAGTTGGTCCAACTGGTCCACTGGACCAACAAGCCAGTTGGTCCGAACGGGTATTGGACCAGCAGGCCAGTTGGTCCAACTGGTCCGTTGGACCAACAAGCCAGTTGGTCCAACGAGTCTGTTGGACCAACAGGCCAGTTGGTCCAGCCGGTCCACTGGACCAACATGCTAGTTGGTCCAACCAGTCAACTGGACCAACAGGCCAGTTGGTCCAACCAGTCCATTGGACCAGAAGGCCAGTTGGTCCAACTGGTCCGTTGGACCACAAGCCAGTTAGTCCAACCGGTCCACTGGACCAACAGTATAGTTGGTCCAACCGGTCAGCTGGACCAACACGCCAGGTGGGTTAACCGGTCCATAGGACCAACAGGGCAGTTGGTTTAACCGGTCCATTGGACCAACAGGCCATTTGGTCAAACCGGTCCATTGGACCAACGTGCCAGTTGGCCCAACCGGTCCATTGGACCAACAGCCCATTTGGTCCAACCAGTCCACTGGACCAACATGCCGGTTGGTCCAACCGGTCCTCTAGACCAAGAGTCCGGTTGGTCCAACCGGTCCATTGGACCAATAGGCCAGATGGTCCAACCGTTCCATTGGGCCTACAAGCTATTTGGACCAACCGGTCCAGTGGACAAACACGCCAGTTGGTCCAACTCGTCCATTGGACCAAAAGCCCAGTTGGTCCAACCGGTCCACTGGACCAATAGGCCGGTTGGTCCAACCGGTCCACTTGACCAACAGGCGAGTTGGTCTAACCGGTCCATTGGACCTACAAGCAATTTGGACCAACCGGTCGAGTGGACAAACACGCCAGTTCGTCCAACTCGTCCATAGGGCCAACAGGCCGGCTGGTCTGACCGGTCCTCTACACCAAGAGCACAGCTGGTCCAACCGGTCCATTGGACCAACAGGCCGGTTGGTTCAACTGGTCCACAGGACCAACAGTTGAGTTGGTCCAACCGGTCCACTGGACCAAAAGGCCAGTTGGTCCAACCGGTCCACTGGACCAACACGACAGTTGGTCCAACCGGTCCATTGGACCAACAGGCCGGTTGGTTCAACTGGTCCACAGGACCAACAGTTGAGTTGGTCCAACCGGTCCACTGGACCAAAAGGCCAGTTGGTCCAACCGGTCCACTGGACCAACACGACAGTTGGTCCAACCGGTCCACTGGACCAACAGGTTAGTTGGTCCAACCGGTCCACTGGACCAACACGCTAGGTGGGTTAACCGGTCCATTGGACCAACAGGCTAGTTGGTCCAACCGGTCCACTGGACCAACAGGCCAGTTGGTCCAACCGGTCCATAGAACCAACAGGCCAGTTGGTCCAACCGGTCCATAGGACCAACAGGCGAGTTGGTCCACCTAGTCCATTGGACCAAAAGGCAAGTTGGTCCAACAAGTCCATTGGACCTACAGGCCAGTTGATTGAACTGGTCCATTGGACCTACAGGCCAGTTGGTCCAACCGGTCCACTGGAAAAACGGGCGATTTGGTCCAACGGGTCCATTGGAAAAACAGGCCAGTGGGTCCAACCGGTCCACTGGACCAACATGCCAGTTGGTCCGACCGGTCTGTTGGACCAGCAGGCCCGTTGGTCCAACTGGTCCGTTGGACCAACAGGCCAGTTGGTCCAACCGGTCCACAGGACCAACATGCTAGTTGGTCCAAGTAGTCCAGTGGACC
Organism: Closterium sp. Naga37s-1; assembly: GCA_947471745.1. Classification (NCBI taxonomy): domain Eukaryota; kingdom Viridiplantae; phylum Streptophyta; class Zygnematophyceae; order Desmidiales; family Closteriaceae; genus Closterium; species Closterium sp. Naga37s-1. The sequence continues at coordinate 287,458 of CANJKZ010000343.1, read as the reverse complement.
AACAGGCGAGTTGGTCCAACCAGTCCGTTGGACCAACAGGCAAGTTGGTCCAACGGGTCCATTGGACCAACAAGCGAGTTGGTCCAACCAGTCCACTGGACCAGCAGGCCAGTTGGTCCAACTGGTCCGTTGGACCACAAGCCAGTTGGTCCAACCGGTCCACTGGACCAACAAGTGAGTTGGTCCAACCGGTCACTGGACCAATACGCCACTTGGTCAACCGGTCCACTCGACCAACAGGATAGTTGGTCCAAACGATCAGTTGGACCAACACGCCAGGTGGGCTAACCGGTCCATTGGGCCAAATGGTCAGTTGGTCCAACCGTTCAAGTAGACCAACAAACCAGTTGGTCCAACCGGTCCATAGGACCAACAGGGCAGTTGGTTTAACCGGTTCATTGGACCAACAGGCCATTTGGTCAAACCGGTCCATTGGACCAACGTGCTAGTTGGCCCAACCGGTCCATTGGACCAACAGCCCATTTGGTCCAACCGGTCGAATGGACAAACACGCCTTTTGGTCCAACCGGTCCTCTAGACGAAGAGCCCGGTTGGTCCAACCGGTCCACTGGACCAACAGGCCAGATGGTCCAACCGGTCGATTGGACCTACAAGCTATTTGGACCAACCATACCAGTGGACAAACACGCCAGTTGGTCCAACTTGTCCATTGGACCAAGAGCCCAGTTGGTCCAACCGGTCCACTGGACCAAGAGGCCGCTTGGTCCAACCGGTCCACTGGACCAAGAAGCGAGATGGTCTAACCGGTATATTGGACCTACAAGCCAGTTGGTCCAACCGGTCCACTGGACGAACTGGTCCATTGAACCAAACACGCCAGTTGGTCCAACTCGTCCATTGGACCAACAGGCCAGTTGGTCCAACCGGTCCACTAGACCAACAGGCAAATTGGTCCAACCGGGCCACTGGACCAACAGGCCAGTTGGTCCAACTGGTCCATAGGACCAACAGGCGAGTTGGTCCTACCGGTCCATTTAACCAACAGGCGAGTTCGTCCTACCGGTCCATTGGACCAATTGGACAGTTGGTCCAACCGGTCTTCTGGACCAACATGCCGTTTGGTCCAACCGGTCCATACGACCAACAGGCTAGTTGGTCCAACCGGTCCATATAACGAACAGGCGAGTCCAACTGGACCGACAGGCGAGTTGGTCCAACTGGTCCACTGGACCAACAGGCCAGTTTGTCCAACTATTCCATAGGACCAACAAGCCAGTTGGTCCAACCAGTCCACTTGACCAACAGGCCAGGTGGTCCAACCAGTCCATTGGACCAACAGGCCAGGTGGTCCAACCGCAGTTCGTCCAACCGGTCCATTGGACCAACTGGCTAGTTGGTCCAACCAATCCACAAGACCAACAGGCCAGTTGGTCCAACCGATCCATTGGACCAACAGGCCAGTTGATCCAACCGGTCCATTGGACCAACAGGCCAGTTGGTCCAACCGGTCCATTAGACCAACAGGTTTGTTGGTCCAGCCGGTCGATTGGACCATCAGGCCAGTTGGTCCAGCCAGTCCATTGGACCAACAGGCCAGTTCGTCCAACCGGTCCATTGGACCAACAGGCAAATTCGTCCAACAGTTTCACTAGACCAACAGGCCAGTTGGTCCAACCGGTCCATTGGACCAACAGGCCAGTTCGTCCAACCGGTCCATTGGACCAACAGGCCAGTTCGTCCAACCGGTCCATTGGACCAGCAGGCCAGTTGGTCCAACTGGTCCATTGGACCAGCAGGCCAGTTGGTCCAATCGTTCCACTGGACCAACAAGCCAGTTGGTCCAATGGGCAGGCCAGTTGGTCCAACCGGTCCATTGGACCAACAGGCCAGTTGGTCCAACCGGTCCATTGGACCAACAGGTTAGTTGGTCCAGCCGGTCCACTGGATCAACAGGTTAGTTGGTTCAGCCGGTCCACTGGATCAACAGGCCAGTTGGTTCAATCGGTCAACTGGACCAATAGGCCTGTTGGTTCAATCGGTCCAGTGGACCAACATGCCAGTTGGTCCAACCGGTCCACTGGACCGACAGGCCAGTTGGTCCAACCTGTCCAGCAGACCAACATGCTAGTTGGTCCAACCGGCATTGGACCAACAGACCAGTTGGACCAATCGGTCTATAGGACCAACAGGCCAGTTGGTGCAACCGGTCCAGTGGACCAACAGGCCAGCTGGTCCAACCGGTCCATTGAACCAACAGGCCAGTTGGTCCAACCGGTCCGTTGGACCAACAAGCCAGTTGGTCCAACCGGTCCATTGGACCAGCAGGCCAGTTGGTCCAACCGGTCCACTGGACCAACAGGCCAGTTGGTCCAACGGGTCCATTGGACCAACAAGCCAGTTGGTCCAATCAGTCCACTGGACCAACAGGCCATTTGGTCCAATGGGCAGGCCAGTTGGTCCAATCGGTCCACTGGACCAACAGGCCAGTTTGTCCAACCGGTCCATTGGACCAAGAGGCCAGTTGGTCCAACCAGTCCACTGGACCAACAGGCCAGTTGGTCCAACCGATCCATTGGACCAACAAGCCAGCTGGTCCAACCGGTCCATTGGACCAACAGGATAGTTGGTCCAACCGGTCCATTGGACAATCAGGCCAGTTGGTCCAATCGGTCTAGTGGACCAACAGGCCAGTTGGTCCAACCGGTCCATTGGACCAGCAGGCCAGTTGGTCCAACCGGTCCATTGGACCAACAGGCGAGTTTGTCCAACGGGTCTATTGGACCAATAGCGTTTTTCAACCAGATAGCCGTATAGAAGATCTATCGTTAAGTTTTCTTAGAAAAGAAAGCACAGTGCACATAGATCATGGTAGTTAGCAAAAAGATCAGTCCCAAATGAGTCTTTGCTGGTACAACTACTCTATTATCTACTTCTAATAGACGCAATTGACCTAATTCTAGATCATCTTCTGCAACCATATAACTGTCAAAGGCTAATGACTGTTCATCGGAAGTGTTATAATCTGAATAATAGAGTGAAAACCGAAGGTCGTGAAGCTCGTTGGATCAATGTACCAGTTGGACCAACTAGCGTGTTTGTCCACTGGACCGGTTGGACCGAATGGTCTGTTGGTCCAATGGACTGGTTGGACAAACTGGCCTATTGGTCCTATGGACCGATTGTACCACCTAGCCTGTTGGTCCAATGGACTGGTTGGACCACTTGGCTTGTTGGTCCAGTGGACTGGTTGGACCAGCAGGCCTGTTGGTCCGATGGACCAGTTGGACCAACTGGCCTGTTGGTCCAATGGACCGGTTGGACCAACTCGCCTGTCGGTCCAGTTGGACTAGCCTGTTGGTCCTATGGACCGCTTGGACTAACTGGCCTGTTGGTCGTATGGACCGGTTGGACCAAATGGCATGTTGGTCCAGAGGACCGGTTGGACCAACTCGCCTGTTGGTCCAATGGACCGGTTGGACCAACTCGCTTGTTGGTCTTATGGACCGGTTGGAGTAACTCGCCTGTTGGTCCGATGGACCAGTTGGACCAACCGGCCTGTTGGTCCAGTCCGGTTGGACCAACTGGCCTGTTGGTCCAGTGGACCGGTTGGACCAAATGTCATGTTGGTCCAGTGGACCGATTGGACCAACACGTCTATTGGTCCTATGGACCGGTCGGACCAACTGGCGTATTGGTCTAGTGGACCGGTTGGACCAACTGCCATGCTAGTCCAGTGGATCGGTTGAACCAACTCGCCTGTTGGTCTTATGTACCGGTTGGATCCAATGGCATGTTGGTCGAGAGGACCGGTTGGACCAACTGTCCAGTTGGTCCAATGGACCGGTAGGACCAACTCGCCTGTTGGTCCAATGGACCGGTTGGACCAACCCGCCTGTTGGTCTTATGGATCGGTTGGACTAACTCGCTTGTTGGTCTTATGGACTGGTTGGACTAACTCGCCTGTTGGTCCTATGGACCGGTTGGACCAACTGTCCTGTTGGTCCTATGGACCGGTTGGACCAATTGGCCTGCTGGTCCAGTGGACCGGTTGGACCAACTAGCCCGTTGGTCCAATGGACCAGTTGGACCATCTAGCGTGTTTGTCCACTAGACCGTTTGGACCAAATGGCATGTTGGTCCAACCGATCCTCTGGACCGGTTGGACCAACTTGCCTGTTGATCCTATGGAACGGTTGGACCAACTGGCCTGTTGGTCGAGTGGACCAGTTGGACCAAATGGCATGTTGGTCTAGTGGACCGGTTGGACCAACTAACCTGTTGGTCCAATGGACCGGTTGGACCAACTGGCCTGTTTATCCAATGGAACCAACTGGCCTGTTGGTCCAATGGACCAGTTGGACCAACTCGACTGTTGGTCCTATGGACCAGTTGGACCAACCGTCTTGTTGCCTGTTGGTCCAGTGGACCGGTTGGACCAACTGGCCTGTTGGTCCAGTGGACCGGTTGGACCAACTCGCCTGTTGGTCCTATGGACCGTTTGGACCAACTCGCCTGTTGGTCTAGTGGACCGGTTGGACCAACTGGCATGCTGGTCCAATGGACCGGTTGGACCAATTGGCCTGTTGGTGCAGTGGACCGGTTGGACCAACTCGCCTGTTGGTCCTATGGACTGGTTGGACCAACTGGCATGTTGGTCCTATGGACCAGTCGGACCAGTTAGTATGTTGGTCCAGTGGACGCGTTGGACCAACTAACCCATTGGTCCAATAATCCGGTTAGACCAACTAGCCTGTTGGTGCAGTGGACCGGTTGGACCAACTTGCCTGTTGGACCTATGGACCGCTTGGACCAATCTGCCTGTTGGTCCAGTGGACCAGTTGGACCAACTAGCCTGTTGGTCCAATGGACCGGTTCAACCAACTCGCCTGTTGGTCCAATGGACCGGTTGGACCAACTCGCCTATTGGTCCAATGGACCGGTTGGACCAACTCGCGTGTTGGTCCTATGGACCAGTTGGACCAACGCGATTGTTGGTCCTATGGACCGGTTGGACCAACTAGCCAGTTGGTCCAGTGGTCTAGTTGGACCAATTGGCCTGTTGGTCCAGTGAACTAGTTGGACCAACTGGCCTGTTGGTCCAATGGACCAGTTGGACCAACTCACCTGTTGGTCCAGTGGACCGGTTGGACAAATTTGCCTGTTGGTCCAGTGGACCGGTTGGACCAACTGGCATGTTGGTCCAATGGGCGAGTTGGACCAACTGGCGTGTTTGTCCACTGGACCGGTTGGTCCAAATGGCTTGTAGGTCCGATGGACCGGTTGGACCAACTGGGCTCTTGGTCTAGAGGACCGGTTGGACCAACCGGCCTGTTGGTCCAGTGGACCGGTTGGACCAAATGGGCTGTTGGTCCAATGGACCGGTTGGACCAACTGGCGTGTTGGTCCAATGGACGGGTTGGACCAAATGGCCTGTTGGTCCTATGGACCGGTTGGACCAACTCCCCTGTTGGTACAGTGGAACGGTTTGACCAACTCGCCTGTTGGTCCTAAGGACCAGTTGGATTAACTGGCCTGTTGGTCCAATGGACCGGTTGGACCAACCGGCCTGTTGGTCCAGTGGACCGGTTGACATACTAGCCTGTTGGTCCAATGTACCAGTTGACCAACTCGCCTCTTGGTCCTATGGACTGGTTGGACCAACTTGGCAGTTGGTCCTATGGACAAGTTGAACCAACTGGCCTATTGGTCCAATGGACTACTTGGACTAACCGGCCTGTTGGTCCAGTGGACCGGTTGGACCAAATGGGCTATTGGTCCAATGGACCGGTTGGGCCAACTGGACTGTTGGTCCAATGGTTCGGTTGGACCAGATGGCCTGTTGGTCTAATGGACCGGTTGGACCAACTGGCCTGTTGGACCAATGGACCGGTCAACCCACCTGACGTGTTGGTTCCCAGGACCGGTTGGGCCAACTCACCTGTGGTCCGATGGACCGGTTGGACCAACTGGCCTGTTGGTCCAATGGACAGATTGGACCAACTGGCCTGTTGGTCCAATGGACCGGTTGCACTAACTGGCCTGTTGGTCCAATGGACCGGTTGGACCAACTGGCATGTTGGTCGTATGGACTGGTTGGACCAACTGGCCTGTTGGTCCAATGGACCGGTTGGACCAACTCGCCGGTTGGTCCAATGGACCGGTTGGACCAACTGGCCAGTTTGTCCGGTGGACCCGTTGGACCAACTAGCCTGTTTTTCCAATGGACCGGTTGGACCAACTTGCCTGTTGGTCCAATGGACCGGTTGTACCAAAAGAGTGTTGGTCCAATGGACCAGTTGGACCAACTCGCCTCTTGGTCCAATGGACCGGTTCGACCAACTCGCCTGTTGGTCCTATAGACCGGATGGACCAACTCGCCTCTTTGTCCTGTGGACCGGTTGGACCGACACGCCAGTTGGTCCTAAGGACCAGTTGGACCAAGTGGGCTATTGGTCCAATTGTCGGAGAACCTTCCTCTTCATCCTGCACCTGCTCTTCACCCTGTGCCTGCTCTTCTTCCTGCCTCTGCCCTGCATCCTGCCCCTGCTCTTCTTCCCGCCCTTGTTCTGTTCCTGCCGGTTCTCCTGTTTCGTCCTGTTCCCTCATGCACAGCCTCACTCACCCACTGAAAGGGTCTAATCTCTCACCCCGTAGGTTCCCTCTTAGTGTCGTGCTCGTCGTTTGCTAGAATCTGAGTCAACCGAATTCACTAGTTCAAGAGAATATCTTACGAGTAAGCAAGGAGGGGATGGGAGGGAGCAGCTTTACCCCACCCCAAGCTGCACGTTCCCACATGTGCGGCTCGGGTGGGGTGTTACCACTTTGAGATGGTTTCGCTCCTCGAGGCTTTTCCCTCCCAAATCCAACCGCCATGATCCTTTTCCCCCCTTCTACACCCCTTCCCAACAGTAACTAGAGTTCCCTACTACACCTATTCCTACTTGTTGTATCACATTCATATAATCTACTTATCTTCCTAGCTTAATCATATCTAACCCAACCTGTTCCATCCTTCCACTGTTATTGCATTTGCATCACATGCATATGCGGTGACAGCTGTCGGAGAACCTTCCTCTTCATCCTGCACCTGCTCTTCACCCTGTGCCTGCTCTTCTTCCTGCCTCTGCCCTGCATCCTGCCCCTGCTCTTCTTCCCGCCCTTGTTCTGTTCCTGCCGGTTCTCCTGTTTCTTCCTGTTCCCTCATGCACAGCCTCACTCACCCACTACCCCCTCCTGTGCTCGTGCTCCAGCTGCCTGGGCTCGAGTCACAGGACCCCCTGTGTGAGGCTTGCTCCCTCTCACCATGGCCGTGTTGCTCTGGTGCTCCTTCAGCCATGCCCCCGTGTCGTTCTCCAGTACCAGTACCCCGGAGGGGCGGACTTCTCTCACCCTCCACCTCTCTGTGCCCACCCCAACATCCAGTGTATCTTGCTTTGCCCGCTTCAGGTACACCTCCTGCCCCTGAATCACTCCCTTCCTGGGCCTGCCTCCCGCCCCTTGCTGCTGCCTTTGCTCATACCTCCGCGCATCCCGCAGCTGCGCGGTGTGGAGATTCTCCAAGGCTGCCGGCATCATCACTCTCAAGTATCTTGCCCTGGCCTCGGACAGTGCCACCCAGTTCTCTATTGTCCCTGCTGTCACAGTGTCTGTGAGGACCCGTGCTGCTCCTACCGGCAGCAGCGGCTCGCACCCATACAGGAGGCTGTAGGGGGAGTGGTCTCTCAGCGCCACCTGCTTCCCGAATCTGTACCCTGCTGCTATCCAATGCAGCTCCTCGTCCCAGTCTCGCTTCCTCTTCTCCCCGTACGCTCGCAGCCCCCGTTTCAAGGTCTGCACCAGTCGCTCAGTCAGTCCATCGCTCTGTGGGTGATACCGTGACGTACGCCTGTGGGTGATCCCCGCCTCCTCCAGCAGCTTCTTAATCCCCTTGAAACTCTGTCCCCTGATCCGTGAGGACCTCTGCACATGCCCCGAACCTGCACACCACCTGCTCCTTGAATGCTGCTGCCACGTGTCGGGAACTCTTGCTCGGGATCGCTCGCACCTCCAGCCACTTGCTCACATGCTCAACCATGAGCACGATGTACTGCTTCCCCCCACGGCTCAGTGGCAGCTCCCCCGCTAAGTCTAAGGACCATCGGAAGCCCAGGCCTCGGATGGGCAGCGACTGCAGCTCTGCCTTAGCTTGGGTGAGGTTGGGCCGGCTCCTCTGGCAGGCCTCACAGCCCTCCACCCACCCCTTTACTTGCCTCCGCATTCCCTCCCACCACCACCCCGTCTTCAGCAGCTGCACTGTCCTTTCGTGCCCAAAGTGCCCTAGCTTGTTGTGGACCTCCTTAATCACGGCTTCTCTCTCAGTAGGAGCCGGCACCAGCTTCCATCCGTCTTCTGTCTGAACCTGCAGCTGCTGCTGGTACCACCTGTAGTGCTGGCCTCTCGCCCTCACCCGGGCGGGCAGCACTTCGTCCTCTCCTGTTTCTCCCTTCACCCATCGCATGGCCGGTCCGTCCTCCCAGATATCTGCTGGCCCCTTCCCCTCCTTGGCCCCATTCAGCTCTACCAACCTGGCCAGCATCGTCAGGGTCACAGTGGGCTCGAGCGGTGGGGGATTCCGAGAAAGGCCATCTACGTGCTGCAGTGTCTTTCCTGGCCGATGCCTGATCTTGAAGTCGTACTCCTGCAGCTTCATTGCCCATCTCGCATTCCTGCCCGTCAGTCCTGGGGTTGACATTAGCCATGTCAGGGGCTGGTGGTCTGTCACTAAGGTGAACTCCCTTCCTTGCAAGTACACCCGGAAATGCCCTACTGCCCACACGGCTGCCAACCCCTCCCCGATGTAGGAGCTGTACTGTGCCTCTGCCGAGTTGCAACTCCTGCTCGCGTATGCCACCACCTTCTCCTCTCCTTCCACCTCCTGGCAGAGGATCCCCCCCATTCCTTGGCTGCTCCAGTCGGTGTAGAGCGTGAACGGCTGATCAGCAGCTGGCAGCTTGAGTACTGTGGTGGTCTTCACTGCAGCCATCAGGTCCTGCAGTGCCCCTTTCTGCGCTTCTCCCCACTCCCACGCCTTGTCCTCTCGCAGCAGCCCATTCAACACCGCTGCTCTCTTGCTGAAGTTGGGCACAAACCGCCTGTAGTAGCTCAAGAAGCCCAGCACCGCTCTCAGCCCCGACTTGTCCCTTGGCTCCCTCAGTCGGTCCAGGACCTCCACCTTGGCCTGTTGGATCCCTATCTGTCCCCCCTTGACCTCATACCCCAGGTACTGCACTGTCTGTTCCCCCCACCTGCACTTCTTCGGGTGGCAGGTGAGTCCTGCTGCTTCAATCGCCGCCAGGGTCCGCTCCACATCCTCCAGGTGCTGCTGCTCTGTGGTGCTGAAAATCACCACGTCATCTATGTAGCAGGCCGCGCACTCCACTCCCCGCAGCACGCTGTCCATGACCCTCTGGAACACTGCTGATGCGTTCCGCAATCCGAACGGCATGTACAACCACTCGTACAGCCCGTCTGGCCCATGAAAGGCCGTCTTCCTGATGTCCTCCTCCCGGATCCTGATCTGGTTAAACCCCTGCCACAGGTCCAGCGTGGTGAAGAACACCCCCTCTGCCAGTTTGTCGAAGATCTCCTCTGCCATCGGCATCGGGTACCTGTCTGCTACTGTGATCTTGTTGAGTGCCCTGTAGTCCCCACACATCCTCCTGCTCAGCACCTCCCCTGTCAGGTCCCTCCTGGCCGCCACCACTGTGGGCGTGGCATACTCGGACTCCGACCTCCTAATCAGTCCTGCTTCCAGCAGCTCCTGAATCTTCTCTTTGCAGATCTCCTCATCCCCCGGCGGCATCTTCCTCCTGCGTTGGAACACCGGTTCGGAGCTGCTCAGCTTCAGCTCCATCTCCTTCACCCTGCACCTCCCTAGTTCCTGCATGGTGAAGGCAAAGCACTTCCTGTGCCTGGCGAGCAGCTCCTGCATAGCCTCCTTTCCTTCCTTGCTCATTGCTTCCCCCACCACCCAGCTCTCCTCCTCCTTCTCCTGGCAGCTCCATGCACCTCGTGGCTCTGCCTCCGTCCTTCCCCTTTCCTCCGCCTGCCCCCAGCTCACTACCATCTCTCGCCACATGCGCTGAATCAGCCATCTCATCACGTGGCCATCCATGGCATTCCCCAAGGCCCTCCTCCGGTCCGCCTCACTTGCCCCTGGCGCTGCTGTTGCACCTTCCCCATATCCCATAGCTAGCTCCCACTCCAGTGCCGTGGGCTCCTCCCATCCCCCCTTCTTGTGGTCGTACACCATCCCCGGGCCCGGCTTCCCTTCCTCCCACTTATACCCTGCTGCCCCCACATACGCCACCAGCGTGGGCAGGGCCCTCCTCTCCTGCCCCACTCGGTTGCACTGCTCGTGCCTGCTGTAGCTCTTGCGACACACCGGTGCTGGGGTCCGCCCTGGCGCCAGTATGTCCTGCACCTTCCTTCCTGCTGCTCGCCTTACCCCTTCTATCTCTGCCTGCAGCTGCTCGGCCGGGATCACATTCTGCCAATACATCCTGAGCCTGTGTGCATAAGACCCCATTCTGGCCGCATCACAGCTCACCCCTGCACCCAGCTGCCCCCTGATCCTGTCCCTCACTAGTCGGATTGGCTCTCTGCTATCCCCCTCCAGGTCCAAGTTCTCCAGCAGGTATGCTACCCTACCCTGCCTCTCCTGCAGCCACTCCAGTACACGGAACAGATTCCCCATGAGCCCTGTCCGGTGGTCTTCTCCCCCCTTGCCCCTGCCTGCCCAAGACACCCCTTGGCATTCCCACCCTGCTACCAGCAGATCCACCTGCCCCCAGCTCGCCACTACGGCCTCCCCTATGTCCTTCACATCGTGGACCGTCCCCCCCATCGCCTTACTGATCACCTCCTCACTCAGCAGGTCCGGGAATTCTGCCTGCAGCTTCCTGGCATGGTGCTCTGCTATCCTCCTCACCCCGAGCTCCTTCTCTACATATGTCCATCTCTTTACTGCTATCCCATTCTTCACCACCGCGGACAGCCCTGCCCCTATCCCCCCAAATAACTCCACCAGGTGGATGGGCTGCTGCCAATCACTCTGCCGCTGCGGCTGGTCCATCTCCCTCATCTTGGGCGCTCCTCCCTTCCTTAACGGCCCTCCCTGCTCCTCTGGCAGCCGCTCCCCCACGGCCTGGTAGGCTCTCTTCGGCTCCACCTTCACGAATCGCACTAGCAGTTCTCCCAGCGGCCCCTCCTTCTTCCAGTATCTAGTCCTGAACTCCACCCTCTCCGTCCATGTGCAGATGTTCATCCCTACCGCATACACTTGCTCGGTGCCCACTAGCACATCAAAGTCCTCCGACTCGGAAATCCCACACTTCATGCGGATTTTGGTTTCATGTTCCCCCCCCGGCAGCAGCGTCACTTCTATGGGCGTCCGCGTGCATGGCATCCATTTCGGCTCCCCCCCTTCCGCTGTCATCACCAGCATCCCCTTGGCCACGTGCCTCTCCGGAGCCAGCAAACCCAGCCTCTCAGCCATCCCCTTGCCCAACATCACACTCTGCGCCCCTGTATCTATGATGGCCGTCTTCACCTTCACTCCCTCCACCTCCATTGCCCCCTTCTCAAGCAGCAGCACCGAGGTCTGGCATGCCAGCCTCTCTTGGGGATGGCGTGCTGGGGCTGGCTCCAGGGCTGGCTCGGCCGGTTTCTCCCCCTTCGCCTGCTCCTTCCTTCCTTGCTCGCGCCTGCCGTCCCTGCCCCCGCTCCTCAGCCCCATTTCCTCCCTCCCCCTCCATGCCATGAGAGCACACTGCACATCCTGCTCCACCTCCTCCTCTCCCCTGTCCCCTGCGTACATTCCTGCCTCCGCCTCCCCCCTCAGCCCGGTTGCCCTCAGCTGTGCCTGCAGCCTGCTGATCTGCCGCTGCAGCTCCTCCGGATGCCTCCTACTCCCCCCTTCCCTCTGGTAGCAATCTTTCGCCTCATGCCCCTGCCTCTTGCAGATTTCACACCGGGCCGCATCCGGGCACTCCCGCTTCCTGTGTCCCGGCTTCCCACACCCGTCACAGTTCTTACAGTCCCTGCGCAGATGGCCTGGCTGTCCACACCGGTGGCATGTCCTAGTGTCCGTCCCGGTCTCCCCCCGTCCCTCCGTCCTCCCTCCTCCTCCTGGTATCATTGCCGCCGCCCACGTGGGCCGCCTGCTCCTCTCTGCTGGCCTGGGGAGATACGCCTCAAACTTCCTCTGCGCGAGCTCCACCCTCTCCGCCAGGGAAAACACCTCCTCCAGGCCTGCATCCGCCCCCAGTTCATACACCCTCATCCTCAGCCCCCCTCCCAAGGCCTCGTCCAAGCCCCCCAGGAACTTGCTGATGAGAAGGCTGCTGTCCGTGCATCTCACGTCCTCCGCCACATTTATCAGCCGGTTGTAGTAGGTCAGCAGTGATTCTGTCCGGCCCCTGCTGAACTCCTGGAACTCCCTTATGCGCTTGGCCGTATGCCCGGGGAATTGCCGCTGCAGCCGCTCCAGGAACGCCTCGGTGGGGTCCTCGCCGTACCTCCCTGCCCTCCACAGTAGCTCCTCCATCCTCATCCGGTAGAGCGTTTCCGCCTCTCCCTCCAACGTGTTCGGCAAGCTCAGGAAGAAATCTACCGGGTCCATGTAGTGCCGGTCGCAACGGTACCGCACATTCTCCACCTGCATGAGGTAGTTCTTCAGGGTCGGTCCTGCGGGCTGATCACCCGAGAATCTGGCGGGCACTTCTACCCGTGGGGTGCTGTTGCTGCCCCCCCGCCCCTCTCCCCATGCCTCGCTCGCCCCTTCCGACCGACCCCTCTCTGCTCCCCTCACCCGTGCCCGCTCTGCCCCTCGCGCCAGAGTCCCGCCCTCCGTCCTGCTCTCTTGTCGGCTTCCGCCGGACTCGTACCGCCTCTCCCTCGACTCCCCGCGCCCCTCCGTCCGTCCCCATTGCACCGTCGGCGGTTCGTGCACCCCACGCCCCTCCCTTCTGCTCGTCTCGCGCCGGGGCCACCTCTCTGGCGACGGAGACCAGGCGTCCAGGTGCTCCCTCCAAGTGCGCGGCAGCCGCCGCCCTGTTGGTGCTCGCTCGCCCGCGTACTGCTCCCTGTGCGTGTGATGCCCGTCCGGCGAGCGGGACCAGCTGCAGTCTCTCCGCTCCCTCTGCCTAGTCCGGCTTGGCGAGCGCCTGCCGCTGCTGCGCCCACCTTGCTGCTGACCGTGCCGCTTCGGCGGCGTCTGCTCCGCCTCACGCTCCCTGCCCCCGCGCGGCTGCTGCTGTCCTGCCGACTGCGAAGCGCCGCCGCCCCACTCTTTCTGCTCCTGACGCTCACCGCGTGGGCGGAACGCGCCCATGTGCCCTCCTTCGAGGCGTCGCTCCCTCTACGTCGAGCGTGGCCCCTCCTCCTCCTCCTTGCCGCGCGGATTCGGCGCCCGCCCTGTTCGGCCACTCGTCTCCGGCCCACCGTGCTCCTGTCGTCCGGAGCTCTCCGCGTGCCGCCCGTCCCTGTGGGGCTCGTCACGATCGCGCGAGCCCGGCGGCAGAGCCTCCGATTCCGCGACCGCCGCCTGGCTCGTCTCCGGTTGCGCTCCCGCCGGCGTGAGGTCCGCAGCGACCATTCCGCCCGTCTGCGCCTCCTCCGCCCCTTCTACTTCTACCTCCTCGTCTGACCCTCCTGATTCCTCCCCCTCGTCCTCCGCGCCCCGCTCCGGCGTCTCCTCCCGCGCTGCATTGCGCGGCACGTCCGCTTCGCGAGCACCGCTACCGCCGCTCCCTCTTTCTCCGCGGGGGTGCTCGCTGAACACCAGCCACCGCCCCCTCTCGTCGCGACGTCGTCCGCGATCCTCCGGGGACTGGAATACCCCACCGCCACGGTGGTTTCCGCCCTCCGCGCCACCTCCGCGTCCGCCCTCCTGGCGCCACTCATCTTGATCCGTGCGTCTGGTGCGACCCTCGTCCTGCGCTCGCGCCTCTGTTCCTCGCCCATCCCTCACAGCAGAGACCCGATCGGCGCGGAATGCGGGACGGCGCGGTGATCGCTCCCAGGATCGCCCACGCTCTCGGGACGGCTCGCGCCGCTCCCGTTCGTCCTCATGTCGGCTATACGCCCTACCCCACCGTAGCTCGCACCGATCCATCTAGTTCGTGCAAGGAAATCACAGTCCTAGCCTCCGTAGGCTTACTCGTAAGATATGAAAGGGTCTAATCTCTCACCCCGTAGGTTCCCTCTTAGTGTCGTGCTCGTCGTGTGCTAGAATCTGAGTCAACCGAATTCACTAGTTCAAGAGAATATCTTACGAGTAAGCAAGGAGGGGATGGGAGGGAGCAGCTTTACCCCACCCCAAGCTGCACGTTCCCACATGTGCGGCTCGGGTGGGGTGTTACCACTTTGAGATGGTTTCGCCCCTCGAGGCTTTTCCCTCCCAAATCCAACCGCCATGATCCTTTTCCCCCCTTCTACACCCCTTCCCAACAGTAACTAGAGTTCCCTACTACACCTATTCCTACTTGTTGTATCACATTCATATAATCTACTTATCTTCCTAGCTTAATCATATCTAACCCAACCTGTTCCATCCTTCCACTGTTATTGCATATGCATCACATGCATATGCGGTGACACAATGGACCAGTTGGACCACCCGGCCTGTTGGTCCAGTGGACCGGTTAGACCAACTCGTCTGTTGGTCCAGTAGACCGGTAGGACCAAATGGGCTGTTGGTTTAATGGACCGGTTGGGCCAACTGGCCTATTGATCGAATGGACCGGTTGGACCAAATGGCCTGTTGGTCTAGTGGACAGGTTGGACCAACTAGCCTGTTGGTCCTATGGACCGGATAAACCAACTCCCCTGTTGGTCCAGTGGACCGGTTGGACCAACTGGCCTGTTGGTCCAATGGACCAGTTGGACCAACTCACCTGTTGGTCTAGTGGACCGGTTGGACCAACTTGCTTTCGGTCCAATGGACCGTTTGGACCAACTCGGCCGTGGTCCAATGGACCAGTTGGACCAACTGGCCTGGTGGTCCTATAGACCGGTAGGACCAACTCGCCTGTTTTTTTAATGGACAGGCTAAACCAACTAGCCTGTAGGTCCAATGGACCGGTTGAACCAACTGGCCTGTTGGTCCAATGGACCGGTTGGACCAACACGCCTTTTGGTCCAATGGACCGGTTGGACCAACTGGCCTGTTGGTCCTATGGACCGTTTGGACCAACTGGCCTGTTGGTTCTATGGACCGCTTGGACCAACTGGCCTGTTGGTCCAATGGACTAGTTGAACAAACTCGCCTGTTGGTCCAGTGGACCGGTTGGACCAACTGGCCCGTTGGTCCAATGGAAGAGTTGGACCAACCGGCCTGTTGGTTGAGTGGACCAATTGGACCAAATGGGCGTGTTGGTCGAGTGGACGAGTTGGACCAACTGGCCTCTTGGTCCGATGGACCGGTTGGACCAACTGGCGTGTTGGTCCAGTGGACCGGTTGAACCAACTGGCCTGTTGGTCCACTGGACCGGTTGGACCAACTCACCTGTTGGTCCAATGGACCGGTTGGACCAACTGGAGTGTTGGTCCAACGGACCGGTTGGACCAACTGGCCTGCTGGTCCAGCGGACCGGTTGGACCAACTGGCCTGTTGGTCCAGTGGACCGGTTGGACCAACTCACCTGTTGGTCCAGTGGACCGGTTGGACCAACTGGCCTGTTGGTCCAACGGACCGGTTGGACCAACTGGTCTGCTTGTCTAGTGGACCGGTTGGACCAACTGGCCTGTTGGTCCAATGGACCAGTTGGACCAACTCACCTGTTGGTCCAGTGGACCTGTTGGACCAACTTGCCTTTTGGTCCAATGGACCGGTTGTTCTAACTCGCCCGTTAGTCCAATGGACCAGTTAGACCAACTGGCCTGGTGGTCCTATGGACCAATTGGACCAACTCGCCTGTTGGTCCAATGGACCGGTAGGACCAACTCGCATGTTTTTTCAATGGACACGTTGGACCAACTCGCCTTTTGGTCCAATGGACCAGTTGGACCAACTAGCCTGTAGGTCCACTGGACCGGTTGAACCAACTGGCCTGCTGGTCCAATGGACCGGTTGGACCAACACGCCTGTTGGTCCAATGGACCGTTTGGACCAACTGGCCTGTTGGTCCTATGGACCGTTTGGACCAACTGGCCTGTTGGTTCTTTGGACCGGTGTGACCAACTGGCCTGTTGGTCCAATGGACTAGTTGAACCAACTCGCCTGTTGGTCCAGTGGACCGGTTGGACCAATTTGCATGTTGGTCCAGTGGACCGGTTGGACCAACTGGCATGTTGGTCCAATGGGCGAGTTGGACCAACTGGCGTGTTTGTCCACTGGACCGGTTGGTCCAAATGGCTTGTAGGTCCGATGGACCGGTTGGACAAACTGGGCTCTTGGTCTAGAGGACCGGTTGGACCAACCGGCGTGTTGGTCCAGTGGACCGGTTGGACCAAATGGGCTGTTGGTCCAATGGACCGGTTGGACCAACTGGCCTGTTGGTCCAATGGACGGGTTGGACCAAATGGCCTGTTGGTCCTATGGACCGGTTGGACCAACTCCCCTGTTGGTACACTGGAACGGTTTGACCAACTCGCCTGTTGGTCCTAAGGACCAGTTGGATTAACTGGCCTGTTGGTCCAATGGACCGGTTGGACCAACCGGCCTGTTGGTCCAGTGGACCGGTTGACATACTAGCCTGTTGGTCCAATGTACCAGTTGACCAACTCGCCTCTTGGTCCTATGGACTGGTTGGACCAACTCGGCAGTTGGTCCTATGGACCAGTTGAACTAACTGGCCTATTGGTCCAATGGACTACTTGGACTAACCGGCCTGTTGGTCCAGTGGACCGGTTGGACCAAATGGGCTATTGGTCCAATGGACCGGTTGGGCCAACTGGACTATTGGTCCAATGGACCGGTTGGACCAGATGGCCTGTTGGTCTAATGGACCGGTTGCACCAACTGGCCTGTTGGACCAATGGACCGGTCAACCCACCTGACGTGTTGGTTCCCAGGACCGGTTGGACCAACTCACCTGTGGTCCGATGGACCGGTTGGACCAACTGGCCTGTTGGTCCAATGGACAGATTGGACCAACTGGCCTGTTTGTCCAATGGACCGGTTGCACTAACTGGCCTGTTGGTCCAATGGACCGGTTGGACCAACTGGCATGTTGGTCGTATGGACCGGTTGGACCAACTGGCCTGTTGGTCCAATGGACTGGTTGGACCAACTCGCCGGTTGGTCCAATGGACCGGTTGGACCAACTGGCCAGTTTGTCCGGTGGACCCGTTGGACCAACTGGCCTGTTTTTCCAATGGACCGGTTGGACCAACTTGCCTGTTGGTCCAATGGACCGGTTGTACCAAAAGAGTGTTGGTCCAATGGACCAGTTGGACCAACTCGCCTCTTGGTCCAATGGACCGGTTCGACCAACACGCCTGTTGGTCCTATAGACCGGATGAACCAACTCGCCTCTTTGTCCTGTGGACCGGTTGGACCGACACGCCAGTTGGTCCTAAGGACCAGTCGGACCAAGTGGGCTATTGGTCCAATGGACCAGTTGGACCAACCGGCCTGTTGGTCCAGTGGACCGGTTAGACCAACTCGCCTGTTGGTCCAATAGACCGGTTGGACCAAATGGGCTGTTGGTCCAATGGACCGGTTGGGCCAACTGGCCTATTGATCGAATGGACCGGTTGGACCAAATGGCCTGTTGGTCTAGTGGACGGGTTGGACCAACTGGCCTGTTGGTCCTATGGACCGGTTGGACCAACTCCCCTGTTGGTCCAATGGACCGGTTGGACCAACTGGCCTGTTGGTCCAATGGACGGTTAACCCACATGGCGTGTTGGTCCAATGGACTGGTTGGACCAACTAACCTGTTGGTCCAGTGGACCTGTTGGACCAACTGGCGTGTTGGTCCAGTGGACCAGTTGGACCAACTGGCCTGTTGGTCCAGTGGACGGGTTGGACCAACTCACCTGTTGGTCCAGTGGACCGGTTGGACCAACTGGCCTGTTGGTCCAGTGGACCGGTTGGACCAACTGGCCTGTTGGTCCAATGGACCGGTTGGACCAACTGGCCTGTTGGTCCAGTGGACTGGTTGGACCAACTGGCCTGTTGGTCCAACGGACCGGTTGGACCAACTGGTCTGCTTGTTCAGTGGACCAGTTGGACCAACTGGCCTGTTGGTCAAATGGACCAGTTGGACCAACTGGCCTGTTGGTCCAATGGACCGGTTGGACCAACACGCCTGTTGGTCCAATGGACCGGTTGGACCAACTGGCCTGTTGGTCCTATGGACCATTTGGACCAACTGGCCTGTTGGTTCTATGGACCGGTTGGACCAACTGGCCTGTTGGTCCAATGGACTAGTTGAACCAACTCGCCTGTTGGTCCAATCGACCGGTTGGACCAACTAGCATGGTGGTCCAATGGACCGGTTGGACCAACTGGCCTGTTGGTCCAATGGACCGGTTGGACCAACTAGCCTGTAGGTCCAGTGGACCGGTTGGACCAATTCACCTGTTGGTCCAGTGGACCGAATGGACCAATCGGCCTGTTGGTCCAACGGACCGGTTGGACCAACTGGTTTGCTTGTCCAGTGGACCGGTTGGACCAACTGGCCTGTTGGTCCAATGGACCAGTTGGACCAACTCACCTGTTGGTCTAGTGGACCGGTTGGACCAACTTGTTTTCGGTCCAATGGACCGTTTGGACCAACTCGCCCGTGGTCCAATGGACCAGTTGGACCAACTCGCCTGTTGGTCCAATGGACCGGTAGGACAAACTCGCATGTTTTTTTAATGGACACGTTGGACCAACTCGGCTTTTGGTCCAATGGACCGGTTGGACCAACTAGCCTGTAGGTCCAATGGACCGGTTGAACCAACTGGCCTGTTGGTCCAATGGACCGGTTGGACCAACACGCCTGTTGGTCCAATGGACCGGTTGGACCAACTGGCCTGTTGGTCCTATGGACCGTTTGGACCAACTGGCCTGTTGGTCCTATGGACCGTTTGGACCAACTGGCCAGTTGGTCCAACCGGTCCATTGGACCAACCGGCGAGTTGGTCCAACCAGTCCATTGGACCAACAGGCCAGTAGGTCCACTGGACCAACAGGCTAGTTGGTTTATCCGGTCCATCAGACCAACAGGCCAGTTGGTAAAACCGATCCACTAGACCAACAGGCCAGTAGGTCCTCAGCAGAGTGGTCCTGTGACGTGAGCTCGAGCTGCTCAAGCACGAGCACAGGAGGGGGCAGGGAGTGACTAAGGCAGAGCGACACAGAGAAGGAAGAGAGAGGGAGACAACAAGAAGAAGAGCAAGGGCTGCAAGGGACGGGAAACAGTGAGTGACTGAGGCGGAGCAACACGGAGAAGGGAGGAAAGATGAAGCAAGAAGAAAGAGCAGGTGCTGGAGTGGTGTTCTCCGACAACTGGCGTGTTGGTCCAATGGACCGGTTGGACGAACGGGCCAGTTGGTCCAATGGACCGGTTGGACGAACTGGCCGGTTGGTCCAATGGACCGGTTGGACAAACTGGACTGTTGGTCCAATGGCCCGGTTGGACCGACTAGCCTGTTGGTCCAATGGACCTGTTGGACCAACTGGCCTGTCGATCCAATGGACCGGTTGGACCAGCTAGCCTGTTGGTCCAATAGAACAATTGGACCAACTAGCGTGTTGGTCCAGTGGACCGGTTGGACGAACTGGCCTGTTGGTCCAATGGACCGGATGGACCAACTGGCCTGTTGGTCCAATGGACCGGTTAGACCAACTGGCCTGTTGGTCCAGTGGACCGATTGGACCAACTGGCTTGTTGGTCCGATGGACCGGTTGGACCAACTGGCCTGTTGGTCTAGTGCAACGGTTGGACCAACTGGCCTGTTGGTCCAATGGACCGGTTGGACCAGCTAGCCTCTTGGTCCAATAGAACAATTGGACAAACTAGCGTGTTGGTCCAGTGGACCGGTTGGACCAACTGGCCTGTTGGTCCAATGGACCGGATGGACCAACTGGCCTGTTGGTCCAATGGACCGGTTGGACCAACTGGCCTGATGGTCCAATGGACCGGTTGGACCAACTGGCCTGTTGGTCAAATGGACCAGTTGGACCAACTGGCCTGTTGGTCCAATGGACCAGATGGACCAACTGGCCAGATGGTCTAATGGACCAGATGGACCAACTGGCCTGTTGGTTCAATGGACCGGTTGGACCAACTGGCCTGTTGGTCGAATGGACTGGTTGGACCAACTAGTCTGTTGGTCCACTGGACCGTTTGAACCAACTGGCCTGTTGGCCAGTGGACTGGTTGGACCAATTGGCCTGTTGGTCCAATGGGCCCGTTGGTCCAACTGGCCTGTTGGTCAAGTGGACCGATTGGACCAACTGGGCTGTTGGTCCAATGGACCAGTTGGACAAACTGGCGTGTTGGTCCAATGCTGGTTGGACCAACTGGCGTGTTGGTCCGCTGGACAGGTTGGAACAATTGGCCTGTTGGTCCAATGGACCGGTTGGATCAATTTGCCTGTTGGTCCACTGGACCGGTTGGACCAACTAGCCTGTTGGTCCAATGGAACGGTTGGAGCAACTGGCCTGTTGGTCCAGTGGACCGGTTGGACCAACTGGCGTTTTGGTCCAATGCCGGTTGGATGAACTGGCGTGGTGGTCTGCTGGACAGGTTGGACCAACTAGCCTGTTGGTCCACGGGACCGGTTGGACCAACTGGCCTGTTGGTCTAGTGGACCGGTTGGACCAACTGGCCTGTTGGTCCAATGGACCGGTTGGACCAATTGTCCTGTTGGTCCAATGGGCCCGTTGGACCAATTGGCCTGTTGGTCAAGTGGACCGATTGGACCAACTGGACTGTTGGTCCAATGGACCAGTTGGACAAACGGGCGTGTTGGTCCAATGCCGGTTGGACCAACTGGCGTGTTGGTCCGCTGGACAGGCTGGACCAATTGGCCTGTTGGTCCAATGCACCGGTTGGACCATTTTGCCTGTTGGTGCACTGGACCGGTTGGACCAACTAGCCTGTTGGTCCAATGGACCGGTTGGAGCAACTGGCCTGTTCGTCCAGTGGACCGGTTGGACCAACTGGCGTGTTGGTCCAATGCCGGTTGGACGAACTGGCGTGGTGGTCTGCTGGACAGGTTGGACCAACTAGCCTGTTGGTCCACCGGACCGGTTGGACCAACTGGCCTGTTGGTCCAGTGGACCGGTTGGACCAACTGGCCTCTTGGTCCAATGGACCGGTTGGACCAATTGTCCTGTTGGTCCTGTGGACCGGTTGGACCGACTGGCCTGTTGGTCCAATGGACCGGTTGGACGAACTGGCCTGTTGGTCCAATGGCCTGGTTGGACGAACTAGCCTGTTGGTCCAATGGCCCGGTTGGACGAACTGGCCTTTTGGTCCAATGGATCGGTTGGACCAACTCGCCTGTTGGTCCGATGGACCGGTTGGACCAACTGGCCTTTTGGTCCAATAAACCGGTTGGACCAACTGGCCTGTTGGTCCAATGGACCGGCTAGCCTGTTGTCCAATGGACGGGTTGGACCAACTGGCCTGTTGGTCCAATTGACCGGTTGGACCAAAAGGTTTTTTGGTCCAATGGACCGGTTGGACCAACTGGCCTGTTGGTCCAATTGACCGGTTGGACCAACTTGCTTTTTGGTCCAATGGACCGGTTGGACCAACTAACCTGTTGGTCCAATGGACCGGTTGGACCAACTGGCTTAATGGTCGAGTGGACCGGTTGGACCAACTGGCCTGTTGATCCGATGGATCAATTGGACCAAATGGCGTGTTGGTCCGATGGACCAATTGGACAAACTGGCTTGTTGGTCCAGTGGACCGGTTTTACCAACTGACATGTTGGTCCGATGGAACGGTTGGACCAACTAGCCTGTTGGTCAAGTGGACCGATTGGACCAACAGGCCAGTTGGTCCAATGGACCGGTTAGACCAGCTAGCCTGTTGGTCCAATAGAACAGTTGGACCAACTCGCGTGTTGGTCCAGTGGATCGGTTGGACCAACTGGCCTGTTGGTGCAATTGACCGGTTGGACCAACTGGCCTGTTGGTCCAATGGACCGGTTGGACCAACTGGCCTGTTGGTCCAATGGACCGGTTGGACCAACTGGCCTGATGGTCCAATGGACCGGTTGGACCAGCTAGCCTGTTGGAGTAGAACAATTGGACCAACTAGCGTGTTGGTCCAGTTGACCGGTTGGACCAACTGGCCTGTTGGTCCAATGGACCGATTGGAAAACTGGCCTGTTGGTCCAATGGACCGGTTGGACCAACTGGCCTGATGGTCCAGTGGACCGGTTGGACCAACTGGCCTGTTGGTCAAATGGACCGGTTGGACCAACTGGCCTGTTGGTCCAGTGGACCGGTTGGACCAACTGGCCTGATGGTCCAATGGACCGGCTGGACGAACTGGCCTGTTGGTCCAATGGACCGGCTGGACCAACTAACCTGATGGTACAATGGACCGGCTGGACCAACTAACCTGTTGGTCTAATGGACCAGTTGGACCAACTGGCCTGTTGGTTCAATGGACCGGTTGGACCAACTGGCCTGTTGGTCCAATGGACCGGTTGGACCAACTGGCCCGTTGGTCCAATGGACTGGTTGGACCAACTAGCCTGTTGGTCCACTAGACCGTTTGAACCAACTGGCCTGTTGGCCAGTGGACAGGTTGGACCAACTGGCCTGTTGGTCCAATGGGCCCGTTGGACCAACTGGCCTGTTGGTCAAGTGGACCAATTGGACCAACTGGCCTGTTGGTCCAATGAACCAGATGGACAAACTGGCGTGTTGGTCCAATGCCGGTTGGACCAACTGGCGTGTTGGTCCGCTGGATAGGTTGGACCAATTGGCCAGTTGGTCCAATGGACCGGTTAAACCATATTGCCTGTTGGTCCACTGGACTGGTTGGACCAACTAGAATGTTGGTACAATGGACCGGTCGGACCAACTGGACTGTTGGTCCAGTGGACCGGTTGGACCACCTGGCGTGTTGGTCCAATGCCGGTTGGACGAACTGGTGTGGTGGTCCGCTGGACAGGTTGGACCAACTAGCCTTTTGGTCCACTGATCCGGTTGGACCAACTGGCCTGTTGGTCTAGTGGACCGGTTGGACCAACTGGCCTGTTGGTCCAATGGACCGGTTGGACCAATTGGCCTATTGGTCCTGTGGACCGGTTGGACCAACTGGCCTGTTGGTCCAATGGACCGGTTGGACGAACTGGCCTGTTGGTCCAATGGACCGGTTGGACGAACTGGCTTGTTGGTCCAATTGACCGGTTGGACCAACTCGCCTGGCCCGGTTGGACCAACTTGCCTGTTGGTCCAATGGACCAGTTGGACCAACTCGCTTGTTGGTCCAATGGACCGGTTGGACCAACTGGCCTGTTGGTCCAATGGACCGGTTGGACCAACTGGCTTGTTGGTCCTATGGACCGGCTGGACAAACTGGCCTGATTGTCCAATGGACCGGTTGGACCAACTGGCCTGTTGGTCCTATGGACCGGCTGGACCAACTGGCCTGATTGTCCAATGGACCGGTTGGACCAGCTGGCTTGTTGGTCCAATGGACCGGTTGGACCAACTGGCTGGTTGGTCCAATGGACCGGTTGGACCAACTGGCCTGTTGGTCCGATGGACCCATTGGACGAACTGGCTTCTTGGTCCGATGGAACGGTTAAACCAACTGGCCTGTTGGTCCGATGGAACGGTTGGACCAACTGGCCTGTTGGCCCGATGAACCGGTTGGAGCAACTTGCTTCTTGGTCCAGTGGACCGGTTGGACCAACTGGCCTGTTGGTCCGATGAACCAGTTGGACCAACTGGCCTGTTGGCCTGATGGACGGTTGGACCAACTGGCTTGTTGGTCCAGTGGACCGGATATACCAACTGGCCTGTTGGTTCAGTGAACCGATTGGACCAACTGGCCTGTTGGTCCAGTGGACCGGTTGGACCAACTGGCCTGTTGGTCCACTTGACCGGTTGGACTAACTAGCGTGTTGGTCCAGTGGACCGATTGGACCAACTGGCTTGTTGGTCCAATGGACCAGTTGGACCGACTTGCTTGTTGGTCCACTAGACCGATTGAACCAACTGGCCTATTGGTCCACTGGACCGATTGAACCAACTGGCCTGTTGGTCCAGTGGACCAGTTGGACAAACTGGCCTGTTGGTCAAATGGACTCGTTGAACCAACTGACCTGTTGGTCCAGTGGACCGGTTGGACCAACTAACCTGTTGGTCCTATGGACCGGTTGGACCAACTAACCTGTTAGTCCAGTGGACCGGCTGGACCAACTAACCTGTTGGTCCAATGGACCGGTTGGACCAACTGGCCTGTTGGTCCAATGGACCGGTTGGACCAACTGGCCTGCCCATTGGACCAACTGGCCTGTTGGTCCAGTGGACCGATAGGACCAACTGGCCTGTTGGTCCAATGGACCTATTGGACCAACTGGCCTGTTGGTCCAGTGGACCGATTGGACCAACTGGCCTGCTGGTCCAATGGACCGGTTGGACCAACTGGCCTGCTGGTCCATTGGACCGGTTGGACTAACTGGCCTGTTGGTCCAATGGACCGGTTGGACGAACTCGCCTGTTGGTCCAATGGACCGGTTGTGCCAACTGGCCTGTTGTCCAGTGGAACTGGTGGACGAACTTGCCTGTTGGTCCAATGGACCGGTTGGACGAACTGGACTGTTGGTCCAATGGACCGGTTGGACCAACTCGCCTTTTGGTCGAATGGACCGGTTGGACCAACTGGCCTGTTGGTCCAATGGACCGGTTGGACCAACTGGCCTGCTGGTCCAATGGACCGGTTGGACGAACTGGCCTGTTGGTCCAATGGACTGGTTGGACGAACTGGCCTGTTGGTCCAATGGACCAGTTGGACCAACTGGCTTGTTGGTCCAATGGCCCGGTTGGACGAACTGGCCTGTTGGTCCAATGGACCAGTTGGACCAACTGGCTTGTTGGTCCAATGGCCCGGTTGGACGAACTGGCCTGTTGGTCCAATGGCCCAATTGGACGAACTGGCTTGTTGGTCCAATGGCCCGGTTGGACGAACTGGCTTGTTGGTCCAATGGCCCGGTTGGACAAACTGGCCTGTTGGTCCAATGGACCGGTTGGACCAACTAACCTGTTGGTCCAATGGACCGGTTGGACGAACTGGCTTGTTGGTCCAGTGGACCGGTTGGACCAACAGGCCTGTTGGTCCGATGGATCAATTGGACCAACTGGCGTGTTGGTCCGATGGACCAATTGGACCAACTGGCATGTTGGTCCAGTGGACCGGTTTTACCAACTGGCCTGTTGGTCCAATGGAACGGTTGGACCAACTAGCCTGTTGGTCAAGTGGACCGATTGGACCAACTGGCCTGTTGGTCCAATGGACCGGTTAGACCAGCTAGCCTGTTGGTCCAATAGAACAGTTGGACCAACTCGCGTGTTGGTCCAGTGGACCGGTTGGACCAACTGGCCTGTTGGTGCAATGGACCGGTTGGACCAACTGGCCTGTTGGTCCAATGGACCGGTTGGACCAACTGGCCTGTTGGTCCAGTGGACCAGTTGGACCAACTGGCGTGTTGGTCCAATGGACCGGTTGGACCAACTCGCCTGTTTTTTCAATGGACACGTTGGACCAACTCGCCTTTTGGTCCAATGGACCGGTTAGACCCACTAGCCTGTAGGTCCAATGGACCGGTTGAACCAACTAGCCTGTTGGTCCAATGGACCGTTTGGACCAACACGCCTGTTGGTCCAATAGACTGGTTGGACCAACTGGCCTGTTGGTCCTATGGACCGTTTGGACCAACTGGCCTGTTGGTTCTATGGATTGGTTGGACCAACTGGCCTGTTGGTCCAATGGACTAGCTGAACCAACTCGTATGTTGGTCCAGTGGACCAGTTGGACCAATTTGCCTGTTGGTCCAGTGGAGTGGTTGGACCAACTGGCCCGTTGGTCCAATGGAAGAGTTGACCAACCGGCCTGTTGGTCGAGTGGACCAATTGGACCAAATGGGCTGCTGGTTCAATGGACCGGTTAACCTACCTGGCGTGTAGGTCCAGTGGTCTAGTTGGACCAACTGGCCTGTTGGTCCGGTGGACCGGTTGGACCAACTGGCGTGTTGGTCCAGTGGACCGGTTGGACCAAATGGCCTGTTGGTCCGGTGGACCGGTTGGACCAACTCACCTGTTGGTCCAATGGACCGGTTGGACCAACTGGCCTGTTGGTCCAACGGACCGGCTGGACCAACTGGCCTGCTGGTCCAGCGGACCGGTTGGACCAACTGGCCTGTTGGTCCAGTGGACCAGCGCGAGGAAGTTGCGACCGGGGATGATGTTGAGCGGGGTAGTTGTGCCTTTGATGAAACGAGCGAAGGGATCTGGGCGTGAGAGGGGTCCTTGTGAGTCGCGCGGAGGTGTTGTGGGCTCATTTCCGCAATCAAGTCCTGTCCAGGTGGACCTCCAGTTCAGAGGTGATTGAGGAGGAGATGGTAAATTGCGCGGAGGTCGCCGGAGGGGAACTATTACTCTTGGCGGGGTCCGCTCGGCGGCGATTTCTCTCTCTGCCTCCTCTAGTTCTTCTCGGGTGAGTTACCCTTCATCTACACCCCATGCTCCGACGTTGCCCCAGCCTTCTCTGCCAGTGCCGGAGGCGCTAGTTGCCGATCTCCATGTTGCTCCAGTGTTGTCATCTCCCCAGCCTCCGGATCGTGCAGATTCTTCGTCCCAGCCAGCTGCGAACGGCTCCTAGTAAAGGCGTTCCTTTTCTTATGCCTTCGCCTTATCCTCTTCCCCCTTGACGCTGAGTTTCTCTTGTGCGTCGGGGTCCTTCCATTCCTTGTCAATGGTATGGTAGACGTTGTGAGGGTAAGGGCGCGGCCGATTCTCCTCGTCAAATGTCCCAATAGTTGCTTCTTCCAGGATTCAGCGGAGAGTTTCAGCTCGAGGTGTTGGGCGCTCCTGCTCCGTCATGCCAAGATATTCGTTTTTGGTACCGAAGACGCGGTGAGTGGTAACACCCAACTCCATTTCTGTCATTCCTTCTGGTTCTGCTTCGGCGCTTTATGCTACTTGAATTGCCGCAAAGTATCTTTCAACTTCTTCTGTGCGACTCGCCGTGGGTGTGAAGCAGGTGGTGCAGAGTCCGTCGGGTCCGGGTTGATGCAGGTTTATCTCACGAGGGTGAGGACTGCGACGGATCCAGGGCCGCCCATCCGGATGTTGCCAAGACTCCACGTTCGTACGGGAGAATTCCAGGGGAACGAGATCCACGAGTTCATCTGACGATGCTCTGCAGTCAGGTATGTCAAAGTCGAGCACGTAGACTCCATCGATTGATCGTGCTCGTCCGAGGTATTTGTGTTTCTCGTCAGGTATGTCAGGAGGAGCGAAAGTAAGGAGGAGGTCGCACGTGTATGGTTTTGTGGTGAGCATGACTCCGCAGTCAGAGAGTTGTGCCGCGGACACCAGATTGAAGCGTTAGTCCGTCACGTAGAGCACGTCGTTGAAGGTGATGTGCGTATTACTGTCTCGTGCTTGGAGTACGATGATCCCTTGTGCGTTTGCACGCACTTGTCCGTTGTCGGCGACGGTGACGTAGATGGGAGGAGCGCGGCTGATGTTCGTGTCACAATGTAAAATTGACTAAAACAGAAAGTACAAACAAGATATATGTAAAACCTAACCCTAGTGCAAGTACAAAATAACACAAGGGAGAACACCTAGACTAGAACTACACAAGCTATAGAAATATAGTTTGACACACCCCCATAGTCTAGGTGACGGTAGTCCTGTAGAAACAACAAAAGCAAGCAACGTTCACAAGACCAGTCCACAAGAACAAGACAAATCTCAGGGTGGAGCTCAAAGTCACCACACACTCCGAGAGCAAGCAAGGGGCCACAAGGCCAGTCCACATGCAGGTATATAGAAAATATATATAGATGCAAGAGTACAAGACATGCAGGACAAGGCATCTCTACGTAACCAAGTGAGGACGGGCAGGCACAAGGCCAAGTTGGGTGCAGAAACGCTGGTGGTCACAAGGCGGCAACGCCTTGGTGAAGATATCTGCAGTGTTGGCCTCAGAGACCACACGGACCACGCGGGCCTGGCGACGCTGCTGCAACTCACGCGGAAGGAAGTAACGAAGCTGGATGAGTTTCGCCTTCCCAACCAGTCGGGGCTCCTCACACAACAGGACAGCAGACCTGTTGTCGGCGAACAAGACTGGGGGAGAGCGAGGCCGCTCACCAAGGTTGGTGAGAAGGAAAGACAGCCAGCGAAGCTCCTGAGCGGCCAGGGCCGCAGCGTACACCTCGGCCTCACAGCTGGAACCGGCGACAGACGACGCCCGAGTCGACCGCCACGAAACAACACCTGCCCCGAGGCTAAAGGAGTACCCCTGTGTAGACCGACGCGTCTCCGCGTCGTCGGCCCACGACGAGTCCGAGTAACCTGTGAGTGTAACTGGCTGCTTCCCTCCAAGGACAAGTCCCATGCCTGATGTACTCGCCACATACTTCGCCACCCTCTTAGCCGCGTACCAGTGGGAAGGTCGGTGTCTCCCAGGCGCAACAAAGCGCGCAAGGAGGCTAAGAGGGTAAGCTAGGTATGGGCGAGGGCAGGTCATCTGGTACATGAGACAACCCACCAGCTCAGGATATGGACCGCTGGGCTCAAATGGCTCGTCCGAAGGTGGAGCCGTGAGCCCATGATCCACACCAAGAGGGGTGAGCTGTACCTTGGAGAACGGGAAGCGAAACCGCTTGAGGATCTGCTCGACCATATGCGACTGAGTCAGCGTAATGGTGCGAGCTGCCCTGTCCCTGGTGATCTGCAGGCCAAGGTAGTGCTGCAGCTCACCAAGGTCAGTGCAAGTGTGTCTCCTCTGCAGTTCCTCCTTCACGGAGGCCAGCGCGCGTCGATCGGGAGTGGCGAACACCAGGTCGTCGACGTAGACCAGGACAAAGAACGGGGTCGAGCCACGGCGAACGAACAGTGACGGGTTAGCAGACGACGAAAAGAAGTCAAGAGCTGCAAGGGTCGAGCGAAGTGTGTCGTGCCACTCACGTGGAGCCTGACACAGGCCGTAGACTGGTCGACGCAGCTGCCACTGGGTCCCAGGTGGGAAAGAGCCAGTGAAGCCAGGCGGGCGACGCAGCCAGATCTGCTCGTGCAGGCTCCCCTGAAGGAACGCGGTGGAAAAGTCCAAGGAGTGCAACTCGTAGTCGCGCTGGGCTGCAATATGCAGCAACACCCGAAGGGTACTCATCTTCGGCGTGGGAGCGAAGGTCTGGAAGAAGTCCACCCCCTCTCGCTGACTGAAGCCTCTCGCCACATAGCGCGCCTTGAACACAGGTGGTGATCCAGGCGGCCGCTTCACCTTGTAGAGCCATCGGCCACTGACGAAGTTCGTCCCAGGTGGTGGGACTGCGTCGAAGTGCCTGTGGACCTATAAGATGCCATCTCTGCCTCCTCAGCTGCTATCCAGTACAAAGCCCAGGGTCCCGAGACCGCCTCGGCGTGAGTGCGAGGGATCGGGATGTCAAGGGCGTCTGGATCCCCCTCAGGGGCAAGTAGCATGGCACAGAGATGAGGA
Organism: Closterium sp. Naga37s-1; assembly: GCA_947471745.1. Taxonomy (NCBI): domain Eukaryota; kingdom Viridiplantae; phylum Streptophyta; class Zygnematophyceae; order Desmidiales; family Closteriaceae; genus Closterium; species Closterium sp. Naga37s-1. The sequence goes on along the minus strand of CANJKZ010000343.1, from coordinate 257,816 downwards.
ACAGCGGCCGCAAGGAAACCAAGCTCGAACTGCCTGTCCTCGAGGACCTCCAAGGGAAAGACAGTAGCACCCCCAGAGAACGGAGAACGAGCACGTGAGCGGCGTAGTCAAGGCGGTGGGAAGAGGCAAAGCCAGCGACAGTGGTAACAAGAGCTGAGACAGACGACAGAGGTGCAGTCGGGTGAGTGACCAACACGGACAAAACACGGGAGACGACAGGACGGGAGGCACGGAGGTAGTCGGACAACGGGTCGTGAAGCACAGTGAGGGACGAATCAGGGGGCTGTGGAAGGACAGGAAGAGGTGGAACACGAGAGCGAAGAACAAGGTGGAACGGACCGTCTGCATGGTAACGGGACCGACGACGCTCTGGGGACACAGCACGACAGAGGGGAGAACGACGAGTCCACTGGGACGAGGAAAGGGACTCAACAGGGGGAACAGGAGGGGACGGTAGGGGACCACGAACAAAGCGTGCAGGTGCTGGGTCGGGGAGGTCGTGTAGTCGCAGTCGCTGCTGCTCCGCCTCCTCTGGCGTCTGCTGCGACGGTACCGGCCCCTGCTGCTGCTCCTGTGGCTCCGCCTCTGCCCTCTCCTGCTGCAACTGCAGCTGCACCCGCTGCTGCGACCGGGACTCCTGCGCTACCCTCTCCTGCTGCGGCCGTGACTCCTCCTCTACTCTCTCCTGCTGGGTCTGTAACTGCACCTGTTGCTGCGGGTGGGACTCCTGCTCTACCCTCTCTTGTTGCGGCCGTGACTGCTCCTCTACTCTCTCCTGCTGTGTCTGTAACTGCACCTGCTGCTGCGGGCGGGAATCCTGCTCTACCCTCTCCTGGTGCGGCCGTGACTCCTCCTCTACCCTCTCCTGCTGCGGCTGTGACTCCTCCTCTACTCTCTGCTGCTGCTGCTGCTGTTGCTGCTGCTGCTGCTGCTGCTGCTGCTGCTGCTGCTGTGCCCTCTCAAACCGCTCACGCTCCTCCCTCTCCAACCGAAGGAGACGATGCTCACGGGTCAGGAAATGTATAGTGCGCGGTGTAGGCGCCACAGTGCCAGTGCCTCCAGCTCCAGCACCCCCAGAACCAGCACCTCCACCACCGACACCCCCGGGGCCTCCAGTACCTCCCGCAGGAACACCCCCAGGCTCCGCAGCAACCGGCGGCAGAGAAGAACGAGGAGGAAACTGCGGGACAGACGGGAAGCCAGGGGGTGAGGCGGGGCGAGGCCGCCAACTCGAGGCTGCCGTGTCCTCCACAGGAGTGACCTCCACGCCCACAACCCCTGCACCTCCAGAGCCGACACCACCAGCTCCTGCAGCCCCAGTACCCTCACCCTCCGCAACTGCACCTCCCGCACCCCCAGACACGACACGGACTGGACGCTGCGGGGGGGACGACTGCGGAGTGACGTGCGACACACCTGACGGGGCAGGACTCGAAGGGGGGGGGGCTACCGGGGCGACTGGGGGAGGCTCAAGGGTGAGGAACAGCGGGGGGGAATAGACCTCAGTACCTCGGTGGGGGCGACTCCTGTAGTAACAGACAGACTCGTCGAACGTGACGTCCTGAGAAGCAAAGAACCCACAGGTGACCGGGTCGTAGAACACCCAGCCGGAGGCGTCCAAAGGGAAGCCAAGAAAGACGCAGGCACGAGTGCGCGGAGACAACTTGTTCGCGCCAGGGGCGCGAACGTGAGCCAGACAACCCCAGACGCGGAAGTCAGCTGCTACACCCTGTAAACCTGACCAGAGAGAGACCGGCGTCACCCGTGGCCGTGCGTCACTGGGCCACAGGTTCAGCTGGTGCGCGGCGTAGCGGACCGCCTGAGGCCACAAGAATTGAGGGGCACCGACATGGCACATGGAGGTCCATGACCAGGCCGATGCGACGCTCGGCTACCCCGTTCTGCTGCGGCGAGGCTGGTAGCGTGTACGACTGAATGACTCCCCGACCCTGACAGAACGTCTCCAAACGAGTGGAAGAAAACTCACCACCACGGTCCGAGTGTAGGCGAAGCCCACACAGGCCCTGGGCACCACCCCACGCTTGTAGCCACGGCTCGAGGACGGTAGGCACGTCGGCCTTCCGTCGCAAAGGGAAAACCATGGTGTAGCGGGAGTAGTCGTCCAACACAATCAGGAAGTAGCGCTCCTGACGTGGTCCAAGGACCGGGGAGGGGCCCCAGACGTCCAAGTGCAGGGTCTGGAAGGGAGCCGTGGTGGGGGGGTGAGGGGCAGCGCGCTGCAAACCCTCGACGCAAGGAGTGCACAGCGGCGCAGGCGAGCGAGGAAGCGGGGCAAGCGACTCTGGGAGACCTGAGACCAGACGGTAACGTGCCATCCTACGGAGACGCGGGAACGACGGGTGACCTAGACGGTGGTGCCGGAGGACAGACGGGTGGGTGAGGGAGCGACAGTCGCACGACACAGCAGCTACCTGACCTGACCTGACCTGGCCTGACCCAGTGCGGTGGGACCCAGTGTGTAGTGAGTACAGACCAGAGCCCGGCTCCCTGTGAAAAGTGGCCAGAGGGGCCCCAGTGGTACCGACTGTGCAGGAGGCAACAGGCTCGTCCAGTGGGAAAGTGGTGACTACACCTAGGTCGTGGAGGTGACTGACACCCACCAGGTTCCTAGAGAACGAGGGGGTGTAGTAACCTGTAAGAAAACCTGAGGGAGCCGCCGGACACGGTAGAGTGGTGGTGCTGCGAGCAACTACACGTCCCACAGAGGGGTCAGCCAAGGCGACAGTGACTGGAGTGCGCAGTGGTGTGAGGTCAGTACAGTCGCGAAAGAAACAGCTGGACGCTCCAGAGTCTAGGGTGAAGGATAGCTGTGCAGTCTGTGGGGTCGCACCCGAACCAGCTACAAAGGCTAGTGCTAGACTAGTGGTAGCTGCAGCTCCTACACAAAGACCCTCAGAGGCGCCTGGACTGGAAACAACACACGCACCAAGACTGGAAACACAGGTCTCTACTCGTGCAGCCGGGAACGGTCCTAGACCAGGTAGGTGAGACTCAACTGGTGCAGCAGTGCGCTGGCGAAGTCGCGAGGGCCAGTGCGGTGTAATAGCGTGAGGACCAAAACGCTCACGGTGGAGGTCGTCGAGTCGACGGTAGCAGCTGGACGCAGAGTGATCAGGACTCCAGCAGGTGGTGCCAGCACCAGGGCCTGTCAGGGCCCGGTACCCGCAGGGGCTGACGTCTCGCCCACTGCTAGCTGAGCCACTGCTGGGGGCTCCACACTTTGGACCCGCAGGTCCCCACTGCCCGGAGTGCTGCGGCTGGCCCTGCTGCTGTAGAACAGTACACGCCATGTGAGTAGCTAGAAACGGGGGTGGTTCTGGCAGGTGGGCCTAAACTGCTGCTGGCGGTAGGCTATCCTGCTGCTGGTTCCGCTGGGGGCAGCCTAAGCTGCTGCTGGTGCGCTGGGGGCAGCCTATGCTGCTGCTGGTTCTGCTGGGGGCAGCCTAAGTTTCTGTTGGTGCACTAGCGGTAGCCTAAGCTGCTGCTCGAGCGCTGGGGCAGCCTATGCTGCTTCTGGTTTTGCTGGGGGCAGCCTAAACTGCTGCTACTGGTGCTGCTGGTGGCGGGTTTCAGCTCTTGAGGCGGAGGATTCAGGTCGTGGGGGGGGGCAGCCCCGACTGGTACAGGTGGGGCAGCGGGTGCGGTTCTGTGCGGTTCTGTGCAGTTCAGTGCGGTTCTGCGCGGTTCTGTGCGGTGCTGTGCAGTTCAGTGCGGTTCTGCGCGGTGGGGAGTACCGGGTGGGGCGGTGTAAGTTGCTGGTTTTGCTAGGGGGTAGTTTAAGTTGCTGCTGGTGCGCTGACGGCAGTGGAAGCTGCTGCTGGTGCGACTGGCGGCAGTCTAAGTTGCTGGTGGTGCTCCTGGCGGTAGTCTAGGCTGCTGGTGCTACTGGAGACGGGTGTGGCAGCTCGTGGGGAGGCGGGTGTCAGGTGGGGCGGCTGTTAAGGCAGCGAGCGACGGGTGGGGAAGGTAAGGCGGCGGTTCTGTGCGGTTCTGTACGGTTCTGTGCGTTTCTGCGCGATTCAGCACGGTTCTGTGCGGTTTTGTGCGGTTCTGCACGGTTCTGTGCGGTTCTGTGCAGTGGAGAGTACTGGGTTGGGCGGCTGATTCCGGGTGAGGTGACTGGAACGGGTGGGGCAGCAGGTTTCCAGGTGGGGCGGCAGTTTCAGGTCTGGGGCAGCGGTTTGCAGTTCCTGGGGCGGCCGATTTCTGGTGTGGCGGCGGTTTTCTGCTCGTGGGGCGGCAGATCGCGGGTGAGGCGACGGCTAACAGGGTGGGCGGCGGGTAAGGCAGCGGGTGGGGCCGCGTCTAACGGGTGGGGCGGCGGTTACACCTAGCCCGCGCCATTTTCAATCCCCCCAATTGCAAAAGGTTTGTCGCCACCTCTGGGGGTGGGGGGCAAAACTGAACAGTAACATGGCAGATTAGTGGTCTATATGCACTGACGCGTCAGCAGCATTCCGATTTTTTTGGAGAGACAGTATCAGGACTGGACGCGAAAATGATGTGTAGGTTTGGGTCAGGAATCCGCCACACACGTGGAGGGCAAATCCGTCCTGTCAGCACTCACAGCTAGGTGCTGACTCACTGCACAAATATCCCACGGGCAAGTGGCAAAATCGCGGCTCGGTACCGTTTTTTGAAATTAGCGCGGGCTAGGTGTACGACGGTGGGAAACGGGTGGGGGGACGGGTCGCTGGTGCGCGCGGCTGCTGCTGTGCGTGCGTGCGACTAACGACGGGGCCGCGGGGCCCGCTAGCGAAGGGGCCTCTGGGCCCACGAACGAAGGGCCGCGGGGCCCGCTAACGAAAGGCCGCGGGGCCCGTTAACTAACAGCCGCGACGGGTGACGGGCGACGGGAAAAAAAGGGGAAAACGGCCGCGATCGACGGGGGGAAACGGGCGACGGGCGACTGGCGACGCGGGGGGGGGGGGGGGGGTCTACGGGCGACGGGGCCTAAGGTAAGCGCGATACGGGCGGTCTAGGACGGGGCGCGACTAGGTGGGCCCATGATAGTCGAGTGATTTTTCCTAAGGGGAAAATCTCGCTAGGGTTAACCTAGCTCTGATACCATGTCACAATGTAAAATTGACTAAAACAGAAAGTACAAACAAGATATGTGTAAAACCTAACCCTAGTGCAAGTACAAAATAACACAAGGGAGAACACCTAGACTAGAACTACACAAGCTATAGAAATATAGTTTGACAGTTCGAGATGTAGCGTACAGATCCCACCATGTGCTGGCCGCAGCAGCTGTCCAGGTACCAGGTGTTGTGGGCGACGTTGTTGTTGCGCAGAAGCAGTGCGAGCCGTGGTGTCACGATAGTCGCCTGGTATCTTATGAGGAAATTTTCATCCTCTTTCCATCCCACGGGAACCGAGCGCTGATGCTCATGAGGTGGGATTTCTCTCAGCAGTATTGGCAGGTGCCATTCTTGCTCGTCCTCATCTTCATAGTAGTAGTGGAGTTCTGTGAGGGGATTGTTATACCCCACTTCACGTTGGATTGGCTCGCCGGTGGGCTCTTCGTCTCCGTCGGGCGTAGTAGCTCGCGGGCGACGGCGTGTTGCCATATTTGCCATTACGTTTCTTGCTCCTCCTGTCTGAGTTGCCTGTCCCTGTTGTTGTTGTTGTTGTTGAGCAGGTGGACGGAGAGCTTTATGTTGTGGATGCTGCGGTTGTTGGCGAGCATCCAGTTTGCCGACCCAGTTGTTTTGGTGAGTGGAATTCTGGGGGCGATTGTTGAATCGGTACCTGCATCGGTCCGTTGAGTGCCCAAATATCTTGCAGAATTTGCAGTAGTGGCGCTGCAGAGTTGGACTTGCTTGAGTCCATGTCTTGCTGTTCTGTCAGAAGAGCGGCGCACAGGGCGGCTTTTGAGATTGCCCCCCTTTGTCGAAGCAGCGCTTTGCAGGGCTTCCACTCAGGCCCAAGTCCTTGGAGGACTATGTTCACGAAGATTTCCTCCGAGATTGCGCTTCCATGCTTCGTGATTTGATCGCGGATGTTCCGACAACGATTGATGTACGAATTCACTTTCTCCCCGTTCCCCATATTTGTCTCCATGAGTTGCTGCAGGAGCCTGCTGGAGGTGACTGAGTCCTTCGGCTGGTATACCTCGACGAGGTGCTTCCAGGCTTCCAAGGCTGGAGCGGCGCTCTCTTTGTAGGAGCGGATGCCGAGTTGCTCCGCGGGCGTCATATTCCTTAGCAGCACACTGTACGCCATGAGGGACTCGCTGTAGTACCGAGCCCGAGCGTCGTTGGTGTCTTCCACCGGTTTAGCATAGGAGCCGTAGAAGTAGTGGTAGATCTGCGCTGTCTGTAGGAGGAGCTCTAGCTCAAAACTCCATGTGTAGAAGTCCTTGCCGTTGAAGGCGGTAGTTGTCTTGATTTTCGAAACTCTGATAAAGCGTGCTTGCACAGAGTTAATTGTTTCATCACTTGGACGAGGGGTTGATGATGTTGATTTGTCTGTGTCGAGGGAGAAGGTGTGCGCGGCGGTATCACAGCTGTTTGTGGCCGGTTGAGCAGGTTGTGCTGGTTGCGAGGAGGTTTCCGCGTCTCCTTTGCGCAGTGCTTGGCGATCTTTCTCCATGGTTGATAATCGTTGAAAGAGCTGCTCGAGTGCGACAGTGCTGATCGTAGTTGTCGCCTCATTTGTCGCAGCTGGGTTGGCCTGTCCTTCAGCTGTTAGATTTGTTTGGCCTCCGGATCTTCCGGCCATTTTGGTCTCGGAACGTGTGCCGGTCGCCAGATCTTGGTTTGGCGATTTTACGGAATTGGGTTTGCGAAGAATCCCTGAGTTGCTCTGATACCATGTTACAATCCTAAACAGGACTTAGCGAAGGATCGTCTCAGGGTTGATCGCAGGTTGAGTTGTTGCAGCGGAAGTGTTGACCTCAGGTCAGAGTGAATGTAAATGACTGAGATGATAAAAGCATACATATATCGGGTTTGTATATGAAATACAAAGGAATGCGAAACGACCTAGGCTAGTCAAGTACTCTAAAGGGTACATTCTCTTGTTGCAGCGAAGTTCAAACCGTGCGGCGCGGGAACCCGTTTCAAACCTGTTCCCGCTCTTTTCATTTAAATGTTTCTGCCTGCATCGGTCTTGGTCTGACGGTTGCTGGTGTCGCTTCGACTCTTCTGACTCCTCGACTTCGTACTCGGTAGAGTCGGCTCCTGCAGCATACTGGAATGCCTTCTCATTGAATTTCATATCGTAACAAGTTTGGTTTGGGGCGAGGCAAGAATTAAGGGCGAATGAGCTGGCTTGAGCCAGGGTGTCTCGCTTTACTGCGCTGCACTTGTGGTCTATCTCTCTAGTGTATTACGGAAAGCGTGGAAGTTTATAAAGTGAAATGGAATTTGCAAAAGGAGATGAGCGTATGATAAAGGTCAGGATACATGCGCAATTTGAATAGTTTAGAATCTGGATGACACCGCATACTCCAGATTTTGACACAGATTATTGTGAAAACTCAGGGGCCCAGGGCCCCAGGCTCAGCATGTGTGCAATCTCAGACTCTTATTATTTAGCCAGATAAAAACAGCCCATCGGGCGCAACCTATGGTGATGAACAACTTGTTGGGTTCATTAAGGTAGTTGTTACACCATACGATCTATGCAGGCGTGCTTGCTTCATCTACGTATATTGATATCGTTAGTCAAACTTAGGCATGTTATAACCCCACATGACAAGCGACTTGTTTGGTTTTTTGAGCCACAATCTGTGATTGAATATGTCCATATCATCTGCCGTCACGCCCCCACATCGTGTCGACGCTGCTAAGAGGACATCGGCATAAGAGCACACAAGCTTGTCAAAGATTGCCACAACACCTGTGAGACGAAACAAAGAGGATTGAACGAGGTTGGAGGAGGGAGATGGGCACTTGTTCAGAAGCAACTAGAGCACCAAAATGCAGCCACACAACACAGGCTTGACAAGAATTGCCACCACACAGATATTAAATCCAGGGAAGAAAGGGACGACGAGTGGGACTGAGTAGTGAAAAAAAAAAAAAAAAAAAAAAAAAAAAAAAAACCTCGTTTTCCTACTGACTGGGATCAAAATTTGCGACGGTTGGCAGGAGCTCGTTGATCGTGACAGTGTCGTTGACTTGCGCTCGCATCCTCGTCAGCTCCTTAAGTGCCACATCAGCAACACCAGTGCCATTGCTGCTTTGGCTCCCGTTGCTCCCGTTGTTCCCACTGCTCTCACTGCCCTGTTTGCCCTGGATGGCAAACTGCTGCTCCAAATCCTTCCAGTGTCCAGACTCGCTTGTTGCTGCTGAAGGTCCAGCTTCTGCTACAGCTGCTACTGCTGCCACTGCTGCTATAGCTTCTGACACCCCTGCATCCAATGCACTTGCTCCTCTCCCCGCTCCTCCTCCCCCTCCTTCCCCTTCTCCTCCACTTTCTCCTCCTTCCCCTCCATCTCTCCACCCTCCACCCACTCTGCTTTTCCTCAACACATCAGCAGCAACCATCACGGTTCGAACCGATACCCACCCCCGAACCACGCTTGCTTTAGTCACGGACGCGTTCACACACCACTGCAGCTGCTGCTCAAACTGCCGCTGCACCTGCTGCTGCTGGTTCTTCGAGCCTGGCTGCTCCGAACCTGTCTGCTCCAAGCCTGGCTGTTCCGAGCCTGGCTGTCCCGAGGCTGGCTGTTCCGAGCCTTGCTGCTCCGAGCCTTCCTGCTGCCCTGCTGGCGCGTTTGCTCTTTGCTGCTCCGCTTCTCTTCTCTGCTTGGCATCACACGGAGGTGAGGAGAGGGGGGGAGTGGTGAGGAGAGGTGGGGGGAAGTGATTGAGATTGTTTTGAGGCCTTCTGAGATTGAATTCTGTGCTCCTTGCCGTTTCTAATGGGGAGAGGGGGGTGAAGGGGAGGGTGGAGGAGAAGAGAAAGTGAATTTTCAAAAACTTATCTAAAAGAGTGATACAGAGTGGGGTAAGTGGACAGCGGACAGGGTTCTTTCACCTTTGTTTCCAAGACTTACCACTCTCCACGCCATAACGTTGGGTTGCAAGTGCACCACCATCACAGTCTTATTCAGAGTACCGTTAATGCTTCGTAGTGAGTACATGTAGGTACCTACTATGTGTTATGGTGAGCAGATAACGCATCCCCTTTTCCTCCCTTGTGCTCCCTCTTTTCCCTCTTTTCCCCTCTTTCCCCTATGTCCCGTCTACCCCCTCGTTCCCCTTTCCCACCTTTTCCCCTTTCCCTCTCATTCCCCCTATTCCATCCTCCCTTCCCCCCTATACCCCCAACTCACCACTCTCCAAGCAATCACGTCAGGTTGCAAGCGCACGGCCATCACACTCTTATTGAGAGTGCCGAGCAGGCTTGTAGCGAGTACATGGAGCTGCCTGCTGTAGGGCAGAGAGTCCAAGGCGAGGCTGCCTGTGGGCGGGTCGAACTCGATCATGCCTGCTGCTGCCTTCACCCACACCACCACGTCTTTATCTTGCCTATGCAATTAAGGGGGGGAATGGGACATGGGACATGAGAAAGCAAGAGATGAGGAGTGGGACGAGTTCAATGTGAAGCTGCCTGTGGGTGGGTCGAACTCGACCATGCCTGCTGCTGCCTTCACCCACACCACCACGTCCTTTTCCTGCCTGTGAGGGTCAGAGCGTGCAACAGAGGGGGATCGGGGAATCAGTTTTGATGTGACACTGTAACAAGGTGACAATAATGAGACGACTCAAAAGTCGATGGCTTTCTGTTGCCTTGAGCCACATCATCACAGTCCTTGTCCTGCCTGGGTGGACACGACCACCAGGTGGGTAAGAGGGGAATGAGAAATGAGCTAAAGTGTTACAGTCGTAAAGTCATTTCTTCAGACTTTGTTGCATTCACATCGTTGCCTTGCCTTGGTGGATTAAAGAATAGCGTGCCTTGGAGAGTCACCATACCTGCATAGCAGCTTTGGACTCACCATACCTACAAGAGCACTACTGCGGTGCGGCTAAGGGCGCGTTGCATTTGAAATTTAGAATCAGAAAACGGGTCGAACGTGTGCTGGTTACCTGCGCCGTTAATGTCGCTGACTAACCATGCAACATTCGTGTCACGTTTGATCCTTGATATGAAAAGTCAAGGCAACACGTTGGAAGTCGACTCAACAATCGAACGTGCACACTCGCACGCATTTGAGCATGGTCACTTCTGGCCACGTTCAACGCCTGGACGAAATCACAAAGCATGGCGACGTCTACATTACAGATTTTGAGAACAACGCCAGAGCCACGTAGGTTATATTAGGTAACCTACTTGTTCTAGTCGCGAGGGTCGAATCTCGTTTTTCGACCCTCGATGTAGCATTCTGATTGACTGGAAATAGGCCACACGGTTCGAATCCCATAAAATCAAACAGTCGACTGAACAGTCGAACTTAGGAAACAGGTGAAAATCGATACCCAAAAAAAAAAAAAAAAAAAAAAAAAAAAATCAGGAATTGCGCCAAATGCAACACGCCCTAAGAACGGCGTAGTAGGGGAGTCAAGACCCTCCTGAATAGGCCGCTGCAAATCTTTGACGCACGTGAGAACTCTCAAAAGTTAGGATCCACAGCGCAAACAGAAAGCTGCATGTCGGGAGGTGCCTTTGGGTACCATACTTGCACTACAGGTTCGGGAGGTGCCTATGGGTTACCATACCTGCACTACAGGTTCGGAAGGTGCCTATGGATTACCATACTTGCGCTACAGGTTTGGGAGGTGTCTTTGGGTTACCATACCTCCACTGAACAGAATTTTCTCGGATTTATCAGACCTGCAAAACAGTAGGCTCGGACTCGCCAGGCCTGCATCAGCACGTGTACGGCATCTGCTTGCACTGGGAGGTTCAGGTCAAGCGGTGTCGTTCAGCTTCCCTGGCAGCACATACTGTAGGCTCGGACTCACCAGGCCTCCATAAGTGTTGCACAGGATCGGCTCGCACTGGGAGGTGCAGGTAAAACAATGTCCTTCAGCTTCCCTTACAGCATATACAGTCGGCTCGGACTCACCAGGCTTACAAAGGACTCACCAGGCTTACAAAGGAGGCTCGGACTCACCAGGCTTACAAAGGACTCACCAGGCTTACAAAGGACTCACCAGGCTTACAAAGGAGGCTCGGACTCACCAGGCTTACAAAGGAGGCTCGGACTCACCAGGCTTACAAAGGAGGCTCGGACTCACCAGGCCTTCAAAGGAAGCTCGGACTCACCAGGCCTGCATGAGCACTTGCACGGCGTCAGCTCGCACTGGGAGGCGCAGGTCGAGCGTGTTGGAGGGGAGAGGCACGTGGCCCATGGCGTATGGCAGTAGATGGCCCATTATGGACGCGAGGGGCTCTGGAAGTGACAGGGGAGGGAAGGGGGGGGAGGTGGGGGAGGGCGGGCAAAGGAAGGAGATGAGAGTGTTGGACGGGAGAGGCCTATACGTACAGGTGGATACAATGGAAGGAACTCTCACCACAGACGAAGCAGGTGAATACAAGGCAAGGCACTCACCATGGAGAAAGGGGGCTTGCTGGGCGTGCCGCGACTGCACCCACACGAAGCCCACCGCGGGGCTTCTCAGCCCAGCAACACCCGAAATATCTGAACTGGAATCCGAGCCACTGGTATCAGAGCCGTTGGTTGGGGGAGAGGCAGCAGCAGCAGCAGCGCGGGCGAGCAGCAGGAAGAGGTCCGGCGACATCCAAGCCACGTGGGGCAGGCTCGGCAGCACTTCGGGCGACTGAGAGGCTTGGGAGGCGTTGGAATGGTTCTTCTCAGGGCTGTCTTTGACGCTGGGGACGGCATTGACCTTCGGCGTGGCGGCGTGGGAGAGGTTGAAGAGGTCCCAGTAGGCGCAGAGGGGCAGGGGATGGGCGAGAGAGACGTGACTGTCGCCCACCTGAAGGAAAATGGTGAAAACGAGGGGGGGAGAGGGAAGGAATTGGGGCAGGGAATGTGGTCATGTGAGGGCGTGGCGACCTGGGAGATATTGAAGATATTCCAGTAGGCGCAGGGGGGGAGGGGATGGGCGAGAGAGACATGGCTGTAGGCACGACAGCCACGTGGCAGGCGTAGCATCAAAGCACGACAGCCTGGGAGAAGAGGAGGGGTGCCAGTAGGCCCGGAGTGGGGGAGGATATTTCGATTTGGGGGGTGGAGGTGGAGGAGAGGCAAGGAATTCTTGAGGCGGACGAGATTTGGGGGAGGGCTAAAAAGTGATGTCTCGTGATTAAGAAGAGGGAAGGACGAGAAGCATGGTGGAGGGAAGGGAAAAAGGCAACGGAGGTGGCGCAGTTCTGGTTTATTTTGGTGCGTGTGGATTGCAGCATGGGTGCATGCATGTGCCAGCTATCTGACCTTGGGCAGAACCAGAATGCGGCCGGACATGCGGGCTATCCTCGCTGCCTCCTCCACATCCATCCGCGCGAGGGTGGTTGGTTTGCCTGAGAAGCCAAGCACCAGGAAGCGCGGGCGAGAGGGGCTCTGCGATGGGTTGGTTGGGTTGGGAGCAGGGGAAGGAAGATGGGCAGGGGGTATTAGGCACATCAGCAGCCTAGCTTGGGTGGTGTGCGAGACTGAGAAGTCAAAAACCCGAAGGCGAGGGCGAGAGGGGCTCTACTGTGCGGGGAACAGGGGTGGGGGGAAACGGGGGGAGAGAGGAGAGAGGGAAAGGTGGGTGGTACAGGCGAGGGTGAGTTGCTTGCTTGTCTGAGAAGCCAAACACCAGGAAGCGAGGGCGAGAGGGGCTCTGCTGTGGGTTGGGGACAGGGGTGGGGGGAGAAGGGTGGGGGGAGAGGGAAAGGTGGATGGTGTGGTACAGGCGAGCGTGGGTGGTGTGCTGGTGTGTGAAGCCAAAGACAAAGAAGAAGGGCCGAGACACGGCCTGTAGCACACACAGGGGAGACGGGTGGGGGAAATGGGGGGAGAGTGGAAAGAGGGAAAGATGGGTGGTCAGTCGGACACATCAGCAGGAGAGCATGGTTGGTGTGCGAGGCTCTCAAGCCAAACACCAGGACACGAGAGCGAGAGACGCTCTGCTGTGAGGGAAAGAGGGGTGGAGGGAAAAGGGGGGGAAAGAGAGAAAGGTGGGTGGTACAGGCACGCGCTGTGAATGTGCTGGCCTGGGAAGCTCAGCACCAGGACGTGAGGGCAAGAGGCTCTCTGTGATGGGTTGGTGGTGCGGTGGTGGCGAGCGACGTTCAGAGACAGCAGGAGAGCATGTGTGCAGAGGCGCTCTGCATGAGTTGGGTTGGGTTGGGTTGGGGCACAGGAGGGAGGGAAGAATGGAACAGCAGGTCACACGCACGGGACGAGCATGGGTGGTGTGCTAGCAGTGGATAGGCATGAGTGGTGTGCTAGCAGTGGATAGGCATGGGTGGTGTGCTAGCAGTGGATAGGCATGGGTGGTGTGCTAGCAGTGGATAGGCATGGGTGGTGTGCTAGCAGTGGATATGCATGGGTGGTGTGCTAGCAGTGGATAGGCATGGGTGGTGTGCTAGCAGTGGATAGGCATGGGTGGTGTGCTAGCAGTGGATATGCATGGGTGGTGTGCTAGCAGTGGATAGGCATGGGTGGTGTGCTAGCAGTGGATAGGCATGGGTGGTGTGCTAGCAGTGGATAGGCATGGGTGGTGTGCTAGCAGTGGATAGGCATGGGTGGTGTGCTAGCAGTGGATAGACGAGAAAGAATCAGCAGGAAGCGGGGGCGAGCGGCGCTCTGCAGTGGATAAGGCAGGGGTGGGGTGGGGTGGAGGTCTGGCTAGGAGGGTTGCGGACAGGCCAGCAGCCGAACATGGGATTGTCGCTCTGCTCTGCCTCTGCTCTGTTTGGCTGCGAGTGACGCCCAAAGGCAGGAAGCGAGGGCGAGAGGCGCTCTGCAGTGGGTTGGGGGCAGGGGTGAGGTGGAATTATGGCTAGGGGGGTTCATACAGGCCAGCAGCCGAACATGGGATGGGTGGTCTGCTCTGCCTCTGCTCTGCTTGGCTGCGAGTGACGCCCAATGGCAGGAAGCAAGGGCGAGAGCACTCACGTACGTGTGAGAGGGAGATAGGCACTCCTAGACTGGTCACGGTGGTGGGGGTGGGAAGCAGGACACACTTGTCTCTGACAGGGAGAGCGGCGCGGGGGGCAGCAGCACTCACGTACGTGTGAGAGGGAAAGAGGCACCCCGGGAACCGGCCAGCAGCTTTCAGGCCACTGCTTGCATTTCTCTTGGCTCCTGCCACTCCCACCATGCCCACCCGCCCCGCCACTCTCGCCACTTCCGCCATTCCCACCACTCCCACCACTCCCACCACTCTTATCGTCTGCACCACTCCCGTCGCCCCCGTGACAGCCGTCCGCCTGCCCTCCTCCCACCAGACGCCTCTCCACCTCCTTCACCCCCCCACACACTTCGTCTATACCCGCCTCAATGCCCTCTACCCCTGTCACATTCGCCGCTACAGCCGCTCGGATGTAGCTGCTGCCGGCAGCTCGTGCCAGCACGCCACGTTTCCAATCCTCGGAACACACCTGCCCCACCGAACCTGCCTGCTGCTCCGCCACGTCAGCCTCGGTCGGAGGCCCGGTGTTGTTCTTAATAGGCCCGGTGGTTGGCTCGGTGGTGTTGCTAATTGCCGCCGTGGGTGGCTCGGTGGCGTTGTTAGCCTCGGATTTAGACTTGGTTACTTGCACCTTATCCTCCTCCCCCTCCTGCCCCCCCTGCTCCCCCTTCTCCGCCTGCTCCCCCTTCTCCGCCTGCCCCTCCTGCTCCCCCTTCTCCGCCTGCTCCCCCTGCTCCCCCTTCTCCCCCTTCTCCGCCCCCGCCTGCTCCCACTGCTCCCCACTCGCCCCCTGTGCCACCTCCGCCTGCTGAGCGCGAAGGGCCAGCCGTCGAAAGGCCTCGAGGAGGCGTGTTCGACACGCGTCTAACTCCGCCGCACTTCCGCCCCCGGATCGACCTGCTGCCGTGCTGCTACCAGCGCCATCGGATATCTTCGTGGCGTTTGAGTCGGCGAAACTGTTGTTACCGGCGAAATCAGGAAAACTGTTGTCGGCCCTTTCGCGAAGGAGGCGGAGGCAGGAATAGGAAATGCCGAGGAGGCTTATAACGGATACGTCGCCGTGAGATGAATCTCCGAGCCGAGAGGTAGTAGCGACGAGGGGAGTAGCACTAATCGAAACACTAGTGGCGCTGCTGCTGCTGGTACTACCAAAAATAGTACTGCTGATACTACTGTCGTCAATTAGCGCGCTCGGTGCTGCTTCGTTATGGGCTTCCTCGATAACAGCGGTGTGCGGCAGACGGAAGGAGACGGGGAACTCGAGGAAGAAGATGACGTGGCAGGCGAGGAAGAGCGCGACGACGACGACGGCGGGCTTGTGAATGGCGGAGGAGAGGAACGAGGGGACGAGCGATGACGGGAGGGACGACGGGAGGGACGAGGGGAGGGACGAGGGGAGGGACGAGGGGAGGGACGAAGGCAGGAATGACGGCAGAGCTGGGAGGGACGAGGGATGAAATGACGGGAGGAAGGAAGGCAGGAGGCTGGGAGGGTGGGTGTGAGGTCTCTTGGTGAGAGACGTCGTCTCGCCCGTCGCATGGGTCGCCCGTGCGACGGATTCACCGTCGCTCGCGTCCATTTCGCTGCGACGGAACGCGGGACGAGGCCAGTAAGCAAAACGGTCTCGATCCGGACTACGGCAAGCGGCACTACAGTTCACCGACGGTCTAGCTGTTGAGTCGACTCAAAAGCACCATTCGATCGACGAAAAGCGGCACTACATTCCGACGGTCTGCGGCATTACAGAGCTCGACTGGTGCCTAGTTTGCTTTCACTACTCTCAAAAGCGACGATAAAGAGGCACTACAAACTGACAGGAACCAGCACTCGGAGTCTCGGACCGACGGGTTTGCGGCCTAGAATACGGTTATGGAAGCTTGTCTGGTCTCTGGTTTGACATAGAATGCGAAATCTGCGTCGTGTCGCATCCCCACGACAGCAGGACCCTACAGCATAACTGTCAGTAAACGATCAGCTGACTACTACTAACATTCCCGTCCAGTCCAGTCCGGACTCCCGTGCGATGCCACACGGGCTGTGTTTGGTTCACGAAGCAAAGTTTTCTCGCATCCTCGATAGCCTTGCTTGCTTCCATGAAATCCCCATGTCGGAACAGAAGCGCGGGTAAGATGAGTGCCTTGTAAGTTGTAGCCCACCTGTCTATTCTTGACAAGTCCTGTCCTGTGGAATGAATGGAGTGACGATTTGGCGTGTGCACCGCACTGCTGTCAGGAGCTGTCAGAGGGGTTGTCAGACTCGGTATAGCATGTACGTACAAAGGTTTGAAATAACTATGGGGCATTGGTGGGTTTTATGCTCCTTGATTCACCCACATTGGCACCATTTTCTCCAGAAACATGAAAAACGTTCTGAAATAATATGATTTAAGGGCTCTGAAGAGTTAGGGCGTGTATCTTTTGGTGTAGAAGTTCGGAAAAAAGGTCGACTTTTTGCTGGTAACCGTCTTCGTGAATTTCGTTTAACCTTGTTTGCGACGTTCGTGTGTCCTTGGAAATGTTTGAGAAAACGTAGGACACTGAACGGGAGTCGACCTCGCTTTCGAATTTCCACGTCCACGTTTTTCCAATCGTGTGTTGCTCTGCTCACGCAAGAAACAGCTGCGAAATTTGCGATAGACACGAACTGCATCGTGACGAGTTACCGAAGCCAGATTCGGTCACGACCTCAATTTTATAGACCGGATAACTTACGAAACTTAGGCGCGGCTCGGAATTTACTGTATAAAGTCGAACTTCGAGAGTCGAACTTTGTTGTGCCTGCCAAACTGTGTTTCCATCTCTGTAGGCTATCTGGTGGGGCAGCCCCGGTGGCGGAGCTAGCCGTGCTAGAGCTGGAGGTGCTGGTGCTGGCGGTCCTCGTACTCATCGGCAGGAGACGCTCTCGTCGCAGCAGCTTCGCAAGAGGACTGTCTGGTAGGGCAGCCCCGGTGGCGGAGCCTAAGGTGCTACTACTGGAGGTACCTGTGAGTCTACTCCTGCTAGTAGTGCCGCTGGTAGACGCGGAGGTTCTGGGGGTGGACAGCAGCAGCAGCAGCGTCCGCTGGAGACTCTCTCCTCGCAGCAGCTTCGTGAGTGGGCTGTCCGGTGGGGCAGCCCCGGTGGCGGAGGGTACTCCTACTGGGGGTGTAGAGACACCTGGTGGCGTAGAGACTGCTAGTCTTAATGCTTTTGACTCAGCTAGCGCAGGGGCAGAGCCTGAGGAGGCCTTGCACACTTTTACCCTAGACTCAGGCGCGTCTCGCTGCTTCTTCCGCGACAGCACCACAGTCACACCGCTCACAGCCCCTGTCCCTGTCACACTGGCCGACCCCTCCGGCGGTCCGGTAGTCGCGCGTGGCGCTACTGTTCTCCCGTGTCCGGCGGCCCCTTCCGACCTCCTCACAGGTCTCCACCTCCCCTCGTTCGCTAAGAACTTGGTGGCTACCTCTGTCCTCCAGGACCAGTGGGTCACTGTCACCCAGCATGGAGGAGAGCTTGTGGCGATCTGTACGGACTCACGCACTGGCGAGCACCTCGCCACGTTCACTCGGAGGCCCGGGTCTGGTTTGTACACACTGACTACTGAGTCTGCACTGGTGGCTGAGTCAGGTCAGGTAGTTGCGTCGGTTGAGGTCACTGCGTCTTGTTCGTGCCGTCTCCTCACGCACCAGACTCTCCTCTGGCACCACCGTCTTGGCCACCCCTCCTTGCCACGCCTGCGTGGCATGCACTCCCGTCTCCTTGTGTCTGGTCTCCCCAGGTCCCTGCCCCCACTTCCGAGGTCGCTTGTACCGCCCTGCCTTCCCTGCGTCGAGGGGCGGCATCGCGCCGCTCCTCACTCCTCCTCGTTTCCTCCTACCACTACTCCTCTGCAGACCCTCCACATGGACGTGTGGGGCCCCGCCCGCGTCACTGGACAGGGTGGCGAGCACTACTTTCTGCTCGTTGTTGACGACTACACGCGCTACACCACGGTCTTCCCCTTGCAGAGCAAGGCGGAGGTTCGCAATGTCTTGATCCGCGCTGTCCGTCTAGAGCTTAGCGCTCGGTTCCGGCAGGACCTTCCGGTCCTGCGGCTGCACTCTGACCGAGGTGGTGAGTTTTCCTCCCGCCTTCTCGAGGACTTCTGTGGTGCTGAGGGCATCCGCCAATCGTTCACGCTTCCGGCCTCTCCACAGCAGAATGGGATTGCAGAGCGCTGCATCGGCTTGGTCATGGAGGTTGCTCGCACTTCCATGATCCATGCGGTTGCTCCCCGTTTTCTGTGGCCGTTTGCGGTCCGATACGCCGCGCATCAGCTCAACCTCTGGCCCCGTGTCTCCGTGCCGGAGACCTCGCCTACACTGTGTTGGACGGGGGTGGTTGGCGATGTGTCAGAGTTTCGGGTCTGGGGTTCCCTCTCTCTTGTCCGCGATCTACCTGCGGGCAAGCTCTCTCCGCGCACTCTTCGGTGCGTGTTCCTTGGCTTTCCCACCGACGCACCGCCCTGTCAGTTTTACCACCCGGGCTCTCGTCGTGTGCTGTCCTCCCGCGACGTCACTTTTGACGAGTCAGTCTGCTTCTACCGTCTTCACCCCCACCGCAGTTCCCCTGTACCCCTCCCGCCTCTCTCCCTGGTTGTCGACCCCCCCCCCACGTAGGCCCCCTCCCTCCTCCCGGTCCTGCTCCCTCAGGTGTGTTTCAGGTAGACCCGCCCCCCTTGGTTGAGCCTTTGGAGGTCTCCTCTGACACCTTTGGCCCAGCTGAGGGGGGTGACCCGACTGCTGCCGACACCGTGGCCCCTCGCCGCTCCGCGCGCTTGGCGGTCCCTCCTGGTTTTCCGCCTCGACCGTCTTCACCACCTCTGCGGCCTGTCGCTGTGGACTCTGGTGCTGCTGGAGGTGGTGACACTGGGGGTGCGGACTCTGAGGGTGCTGGCTCTGGGGGTGCTGCGAGTCCTACGGGTACAGGGGGTGCTGGAGGTGCTGCTGCTGGAGGTAGGTGCTGGTGGTGCTGGTGCTGGTGCTGGTGGTGCTTGTGTACGCCGGCAGGAGACTCTCTCGCCGGAGCGGCTTCGCGAGTGGGATGTTCGTTGGGGCAGCCCTGGTGGCGGCGCTAGACGTACTGGAGATGGGGGTCCTGGAGGTACTGGACCTGGAGGTGCTAGTGCTGGTGTTCCTGGAGTTGGCCGTGCTGGAGGTACTGGTGCTGGAGGCACTGGTGCTACTGGAGGTACTGGTTCTGTGGGTGCTGTTATGGGTGGTACTGTCTCACGTCGACAGGAGCCTCTCTCGCCGGACCGGCTTCGCGAGTGGGCTGTTCGGTGGGGCAGCCCCGGTGGCGGAGCTGGACGTGCTGGAGCTGGAGGTACTAGTGGTACTGGCCCTGTAGGTGCTAGTGCTGTTGTTCATGGAGTTGGAGGCACTGGCGGTACTGACGCTGGAGGTGCTACTGGAGGTAGTGGAGTTGGTGGTGCTAGTCGGCAGGAGTCGCTCTCGCCGCAGCAGCTTCGCGAGTGGGCTGTCCGTTGGGGCAATCCCGATGGTGGAGCTGGAGGTACTGGTTCTGGGGGTGCTGTTCCTACTGGGGCTCGAGGTTCTGGGGGTGTGACTACTCAGCCGCAGTCGTCTGCGCTTCGTCACCTTCTCAGTCTCCTGCCTGCTGCTACTGAGTTCCCGGTTGCTGGTACTACTCCTCCGTTACTGTTACCACCGACTGATCAGTCTCGGCCACAGCTACTGCCTGGCTCCCCGCTGCCTGCTCCTGCTCCTCACACTGTGGTGACTGAGTCCCTGACTGAGCGTCGTGAGCTTGAGACTCGTGCGTCCACACCTATTTGTGCTCGTCGTGTTGCCCGTCCTCGTGCTCCAGCTGTGCCAGGCACTCACCGTATTGCACTTCGTCAGTCCTCTGTTTCACAGCGTGTTGTCCTGCCGTCGCCTCCTGCGTCTTCTCTTCCTCACGTTCCTGACCCTGAGTCTGACCTTGTCCGTACTGCCAGTCCGACTGTCACTCGTCTCCTTTCCACGGTTATGACCGACCCTTCCTTTGAGTCTGCTGCTGCGTCTGCCTTAGTTGCTGAGCTTGTTGACTTTGCTGCTTTGTGCCGTCTTGTTTTTGACTATTCCTGTCCTCCGTCCGTCGGGGGTGAGCTTGCCCTTGGCTGTGACGTCCTTGAGGACAGGCAGTTTGAGCTGGAGTGCCTAGCGGCCGCTGCACCTCATCTCGCGTCCATGCTACTTTGCCCTGAGGGAGACCCGGATGCACTGGACATCCCGACCCCGCGTTCTTACGCAGACGCGATCACGGGTCCGTACTCCTCTCAGTGGCAGATAGCCATGGACGCAGAGATGGCTTCCTGGAAGTCCACAGGCACCTACGTCGACGCAGTCCCCCCACCTGGGGCGAACATAGTCGATGGCATGTGGATTTTTAGA
The DNA here is from genome assembly GCA_947471745.1 of Closterium sp. Naga37s-1. NCBI lineage: Eukaryota > Viridiplantae > Streptophyta > Zygnematophyceae > Desmidiales > Closteriaceae > Closterium > Closterium sp. Naga37s-1. The sequence goes on along the minus strand of CANJKZ010000343.1, from coordinate 237,332 downwards.
GTGAAGCGGCCGCCGGGTTCTCCGCATGCCTTCAAGGCGCGTTACGTTGCACGAGGCTTCAGTCAGCGTGAGGGGGTAGACTTCTTCCAGACCTTCTCCCCCACCCCGAAGATGACCACTCTTCTGGTGCTACTGCACGTTGCAGCACGGTGCGACTACGAGCTGCACTCCCTCGACAGCCTTCCTGCAGGGCAGCCTTCACGAGGCTATTTGGTTGCGCCGCCCACCTGGCTTCACTGGGTCGTTTCCTGAGGGTACCCAGTGGAGTCTTCGGCGACCAGTCTACGGTCTGCGTCAGGCGCCCCGTGACTGGCACGACACCGTGAGGACTACACTTGCGGCTCTTGGCTTCGCTCCCTCGACTGCTAACCCTTCGCTGTTTCTGCGCACAGACACTTCTTTGCCGCCGTTCTACGTTCTTGTGTACGTCGACGACTTGGTTTTTTCTACTGCTGACACTGAGGCACCGGCCCTAGTAAAGGCGGAGCTGCAGGAGAGACACACCTGCACTGACCTGGGTGAGCTGCGGAGCTATCTTGGCTTGCAGATCACCCGGGACAGAGCACGGCGCACCATCACCCTGACTTAGTCACACATGGTGTAGCAGGTCCTTCAGTGCTTCGACTTCTCGTGGTCCTCGCCACAGCCCACTCCTCTGTCTACAGGCCACTCGCTCTCAGTTCCACCTTTGGACGAGTCCGTAGAGCCGACTGGTCTGTACCCAGAGCTTGTGGATTGCCTCATGTACCTGATGACGTGCACACGACCTTACCTCGCATACCCTCTCAGCCTCCTGGCTCGCTACGTGGCTCCTGCTAGACACCGAAAGGTGCACTGGGAAGCTGCGAAGAGGGTAACGCGTTACTTGTGCAGTACATCGGGCATGGGGCTTGTGCTTGGAGGACAGGGTTCAGTTGTTCTCACCGGCCACTCAAACGCTTCTTGGGCTGGCGACCAGACGACTCACCGGTCACACAGGGGTACAGCTTCAGCCTCGGCGCTGTTTCTGTCTCGTGGAGGTCCACTCGCTCGTCTTCTGTACTTAGTTCCAACTGTGAGGCCGAGATATACGCTGGGGCTATGGCTGCACAGGAGCTCCGCTGGCTGACCTACCTGCTGACCGACTTGGGTGAGCGGCCTCGTTCTCCTCCAGTTCTGTACGTCGACAACAAGGCCATGATTGCCTTGTGTCAGGACCAGAGACTGGAGCACAGAACAAAGCACACTGCTCTCCGTTACTTCCTCACGCGAGAGCTGCAGCACCGTGGTCAGCTTCGTCTTGCTTACGTGGCCACGCAGGCCAACACTGCTGATGTCTTCACCAAGGCCCTTGGGTCTGGTGATCATCAGCGTTTCTGCACTGCTCTTGGGCTTGTTCCCACTCTGCCTCACCTGCTTGTCTCTTGATCTTGCATTGCCCTTATTGTACACTGATATATATGAGTATACCTGCATGCTTACACTTGCTAGGTTGTGATCAGTGTACTGCCCTTGCTATTATAAACTCTGCATGTGAACTGGCCTTGTGGCCGCTTGCTTGTGCTCGGAATGCGTGGTGATCTTGAGATCCACCCTGAGCTTTGCCTTGCTTTGTTCTCTTGCTTGACTGGTCTTGTGACCGTTGGTTGTTCTTGCTATCCCCCACTTTGCCTATGGGGGTGTGTCAAACTGTGTTTCCATCTCTGTAAGAAAAAAATTATCGAGATAGTCGACTACAGGTCGACCTAGGTTCAAATGCATAAAGTCGAAAAAAAAGATGAACTTTACAGTACACTCCAAAAGACACACGCCCTTACCTACAATTTTAAAGTTCTATGTGTACTTTTGAGCGAGAAAACAAGGAGTGCACGTAATGCAAGTGGTTGTAAGTACAAGGAATGACCGCATAAGCGAAAGCGAAAGTTTGTCGAGTTGTATACATGTGTGACATATGTTAGTTTTAGGCAAGACTGAGTTGCTCTTTATTGAGTACCACTCTTCTGCATGTTAGGGTTTCCTATTTTTATCACCCTCTTACTAGTTCATCCACATTTTGTTGTTCACACTCTTGACATGGTAACAACGTAGGTTCATTCCTAAACCCTAGACCGCTTGCCTAACTGTGACAATCCCAACCACTAGACCATTGGGATAAAATGGCTTGTTCCAGTACGGATCAGTGCGCCCATAACCCCCCATGCTAATTTCCTTGTAACCCTTCTAGGATCAATTGGGGATCCACAGTGCCGGTCTGACACCCCCCTACACAGGGAGGCCCAGGACACTGACAGCGCCTTCGACAGCATGTGCACTCATGGGGATTCGAACCCGAGACCTTTGCTCTGATACCATGTGAGACTCCCAGCCAGTAGACCACTGGGATAAAAGGACGCCCCGCCAGCCAGCCCGTGGGCTGGTGGCTCGCGTGCTGGTTGGCCGACATATCAATCGGGGATCCCCAGTGCCGGTCTTCTGACACTACCTACCTAGTTCCTAGACCATCAGTTGGCCAGCCAACCTGTCCCGCTAGCCCTAGCCAGCCAATGAGGGCCAGCCAGCCAGCCAGCCGCCAGCCGCCAGCCCGCTAGCGCACGAAACCAGCACCCCGTGCCACCAGCAAGCGCGCCCCCGCCAGCAAACGCGCGCGCCAGTAGAGCGCACCGCTAGCGCGCGCCCTGTTAGCGAAGCGTGCATGCCAGCAACATGCGCCGCCAGTGTGCGCCCCGCCAGCAACGCACGCGCGTTATCAGCGCGCGCCACCAGCAAAGCGAGAGCGCCAGCAGCGCGCACCGCCCGCACACGCCCCGCCAGCCAGCTAGTGCGCCCTGCTAGCGCGCGCCCCGCTAGCCAGCGCACGCCCCTGCTAGCGCGCACCCCGCTAGCTAGCAGAGCGCTCCGCCAGCCAGCCCGCACCCCTCTAGCAATGCGCCCCGACAGCCAGGCCGCGCCCCACCAGCAGCACGCCCCGCTAGCCGGCAAGCCGTCACCCTCCTCGCCGGTGCCTGCCATAACACACCATTCCCTCCGCCAGCGGCACTCTCAGCAGCGGCTGGAAGCCGCACTACCTTTTACCGGTGACGTTTCGGGTTTAGGGTTAGTTCCTAGCCAGGCGTTCCTAGTTTATCATTCCTAGCCTGCCGTTCCTAGCCAGTCGTTTCCAGACTGCCGTTCCTAGCCAGCAGTTCCTCGCCAACCGTTCCCAGTCAGCAGTTCCTAGCATGCTGTATCTAGCCCGTTTCCTGCACCGTGGCGTCCGCCATAGTTTTTGCGTTTTAATGCAGAAGGTCGAGAGATAGATTTAAGCACCTAGCTGCTGCATGCCAAGATTTACCTTCACAGCCAGCGCAGGATGGTGACACGTTGTACGCTCACACATCGGGTGATCCGCCTGCCCCAACGCGTCCCACCCAGCTGCCTGCTGAGCCCACTAACGCGGACCGGGAGAGGTTTTATGTGCGCCACCCGGAGTACTCCGTATTGGTGTCCTGCGACACTACTGCTTGCCTTGCCCTCAGTAGTCTCCTCCCGGAGGCCGAGTGCGTCCACTTCAGCTAGGTTACATCAGAAAAGGAATTCTATGATGCTATTGTCTCTCGTAATTCCACTCCTTCCTCTGCCTCATTTGGTCGCCTCCTCATGCCATTCTTCTTCCTCGAACTTGCTGCGTTTGCCACTACTGCTGACCTATTCACTCACCTGCGCTCACTCGACACTAGCTACCATACTGCCTGTTCCATTACCCAGCCTATGTTTGCCACCCTCTATTGCATCGTCACTCGTCTCCCTGACCGCCTCTCGTTTGCATGCGACACGCTTCTCCAAAGGCACCCCACTGAGCTTACCATCGAACTCAGTGAGACCACTCTTAATGAGATCGAGGGTAACCTCCGCTCCGTTGCTTCCGCTACTGCATCGATAGATCCTTGTCTCTTTGACGAGTGTGCTGTGCCCCAACTTCCCACCTTCACAGCTTCTCTTGCTGCTGCAGACTCAGCATTAGATCCTTCTCTCTTTGACGGGTGTGCTGTGCCCCATCTTCCCACCTTCACTGCTTCTCTTGCTGCTGTAGACTCTTGCTACTGAGGAGACTGCAGCTGTTTCTGCCACTGGTTGGCAGAAACAGGCAAGGGAGGGAAGAAGGGACGGAAGGGTGGCGGAGGTGGTGGAGGTAGTGGAGGTGGTGGAGGTTTTGGTGCGTCAAGAGGAGGTGGCTCTGGAGGCGGGGACGACACTGCTGGTACGAAGGCCGGGGGTGCTGGCCCTGAGGGTGTGGCCGGGACACATCAACAGCAGCAGCAACAGCAGCAGCCACAGCAGCAGTAGCCATAGCAGCAGCAACAGGTGCAACAATAAGGGCAGCAGCAACATCAGTAGTTCAAGCAATGGGGACCTCAACAGCAGTGGGGACCTGGTGGTCCAGGGAGCGTCAGCAGCGGCCCTGCCAGCTGGGGAACTGCCAGTACCAGATCCTGACTGGCCCTGGTGCTGGCACTACTTTTAGGCGTATCAACCACTCCGCATTGCGCTGCTTCAGCTGCCTTGACAACCTCTTTCGCGAGCGTTTCGGGCCTTTAGCGGTCGCCCCGCAAGGCCTGCTCTGCTGAGTTCTGGTTACCTTTTGTTTGATATGTCCATGGATGATGTTCATTCGGCCATGCATGTTGTTGACTATAATGCTGCTGGATCTATTTGCTTGCGTGTACATAGCTTAGGATCTTTGCATGTTTCTAATGTAGGTGCTTGTGTTTCTAATGTAGGTGCTTGTGTAGTTGCTAGCCCAAATTTGGCTACTGCTGATGCGCCTCTCTCCTTCACGCTTGGCTCCGGCGTGTCATATTGCTCCTAGTCCAAAGCAGGAGGTGGGGTCGATGTCGCTCATGAAGATGAAGGAGCTCAAGAGGGAGCGCAGGGAGGCGGCCGCTACCAGAAAGAAGCCCAAGCAGGATGCTCCGGCCAAAGGGGGAGAAAGGAGGGGGGCAGTCGGGGAAGATGGTGGTGTTGGCAGTGCTTAGGAGTAGTGGGTTTCCTGGTGGTGGCTCTTGGGGCAGCAGGAGGTGGGGTCGATATCGCTCATGAAGATGAAGGGACTCAAGAGGGAGCGCAGGGAGGCTGCTGCTATCAGAAAGAAGGCGAAGCAGGACGCTCCGGCCAAGGGGGGAGAAGGGAGGGGGGGCAAGGGGGCAGATGGAGGTGCTAGCGGTGCTCAGGAGTAGTGGTTTGTCTAGGTCTGGGTTTGAGGCGTCTGACAGCTGTGATTTGTAGTCGTGCGTTTGGCCGGTTGCACGTGGTGTGGGGGTGTGAGGGGTTGGTGGTGAGGCAGTGACTCATGGAGTGGAGGAGTAGGAGGTGGGGTCGATGCCGCTGATGAAGGTGAAGGGGCTCTAGAGGGAGAACAAGGAGGCGGCTGCTACGCGGAAGAAGGCCAAGCAGGTCGCCCCGGCCAAAGGGGGAGAAGGGAGGGGGGGCGAGGGTACGTGGGTACAGGGGGCAGATGGTGCTGTTGGTGCCGCTCAGGCGTAGTCGTTCGTCTAGGTTTGAGACATCTGAAAGCTGTTCGATGTAGTGGTGTGTTTCGCAGGTCGTACGTGGTGTGGATGCGTGTCGGGGGTGGTGGTGAGGTGGTGGTTCATGGGGAGTGAGGGAGATGGCTCTTGGGGCAGCAGGAGGTGGGGTCGATGTCGCTCATGAAGATGAAGGGGCTCAAGAGGGAGCGCAGTTAGGCGGCTTCTACCAGGAAGAAGGCGAAGCAGGACGCCCCGGCCAAGGGGGGCGAAGGGAGGGGGGGAGAAAGGGCGGATGGTGGTGCTTGTTGTGGTACAGCTGTAGAAACGGCAGAGAGTGGGTTGGGAGACAGTGTGCTGCTCGTGAAGGAATGGATAACAAGGGCTGAAGAGGGAGCGGAGGAGGGAAGCAGCTGGTTCTGTGAGGAAGAAGGCGAAGCAGGCTGGTCCTGCCTGACAATGGGAGAGAGGGGCAGGTGGGAGAGGGGCCGGATGATGGTGGCAACTGTGGCTTTCGGAATGGCAGGCTCAGCCCGAACCAGAGACCTCGACTTTCGAGGCTATCTCGTGTTGCCTTTGGACTTCGGTGTGCCCAACGGTGTGCCCAACGGTGTGCCCAACGGTGTGCCCAACCTATGCTGTCCCCACCTAGCTAGGGTTGGGTCGGGTCCCTCCCTTACTATATATGTGTAGGTTTTCATTTATGTTTACATGCTGTCATGTCAATATTGCGCACACGCTTCTTGTACTACTCGTTCCGAGATTTGGCATCAATGTTTGTGGTGGCAATAGTTTCAGTCAAACCTAGGTATGCAGTAACCTCATTTAGGTGACGATGCGTTGTATAGATTATTGAGCCAGAGCCTATGGTTGAACAAGATGTAACACCACATGATTTAGGCATGCTCGTTTTTTCATTGCGACAGTAGCACCCTCAGTCCAAATTAGGCATGTTAAACACCCACATGACGAGTGACGAGTGTGGTTTATTGAACCCCACTCTATGGTTGAAAATGTCCATATTATCTACCGTCCCATCCCCACGTCTTGTCGATGCGGCTAAGAGAAAATGCACACAAGCTTGTCAAGAATTGCAACAACACCTGTGAGAGTCATCAAACACGGGGTAGAAGAGGGGGATGAGTGTCTTTGAGTGTGGGTTCAAGTGGTGTTGAGTGTGGGTTTAAGTGGGGTTAAGTACTCCCTGGTCCGGCCGACCTCCACATCAGCGTAAGCGCACACAAGCTTGTCAAGAATCGCCACAACTCCTATTTGAGTATTCAAACCTAGGGGATGAGTGGGGTTGAGAGGGGTTGAGTGGTTGAAAATGCCCATGTCAGATGCCGTCGCGCCCCCCCATCTTATCGACGCTGCTAAGAGGACACTAGCATAAGAGGAGCACACAAGCTTGTCAAGAATCGCCACAACACATGCAGGAAGGGATCAAATGCAGGGAGAAGAGGGGGATGAGTGAGGATGAGCGGGGATGAGTGGGATTGAGTGGGGTTGATTAGGGTTCCGACAATTCGGCATAAGAGCATACAAGCTTATCAAGAATTGCATCAACACCTGCGAGGCGGATCAGGAGCAGGGAAGAAGGGGGCTGTCAGTGGGGGTGAGTGAGGTTAAGTGAGGATGAGTGGTGACGATAAGGGAGGAGAATGGGCAGGTGGGAAAGGCGTGCACATTTGCATGTGCACGGACATCACACCACCCGGTCTGCTACATGGTTCTGAGGTTATGCAAAAAAGGGGTCAGGCAACCGAGAGACAACAGGAAAGCTGAACCGTGAGATGATTGAAATCAGCACCTAGCGACACCAATCAGGAGCTTGTTGATTGTGACGGTGTCGTTGATTTGCTCTTGCATCATCGTCAGCTCCCTGAGCGCCACGTCAGCAACACTAGTCCTATTGCTCCTTCCGCTCTCATTGCTCCCGTTGATCTCATTGCCCTGGTTGCTCTGGATGGCAAACATCTGCTCCAAATCCTCCCAACGTGCTGACTCTCCTTCTGATGCTGCTGTTGCTGCTGTTGCTGCTGAGCCTCTTGTTTCTGCCACAGATGCTATTGTTGCTACTGCTGATGCAGCTTCTGACACCCATACATCCAATGCACTTGCCCCACTCCCTCCTAATCCTTCTCCCCCTCCTCCTTTTTCCCCTCCCCCATCTCCCCCTTCTCCCCCCTCTCCGCTTTCTCCTCCTTCCCCCCCATCTCTCCGCCCTCCAACCACCCTGCTCTTCCTCAAGATATCAGCAGCAACAAACACGGTTCGAACCGACACCCCGTGCCGAACCACTGTTGTTTTGGACACGGACGCGTTCACACACCACTGCAGCTGCTGCTGGATTTGCCACTGCACCTGCTGCTGCTGGTACTCCGAGCCTGGCATCTATTCCGAGCCTGGATGCTCCGAGCCTAGCTGTTTTGAGCCTGGCTTTTCCGAACCTGGCTGCTGTTCCGTGCTTGGCCGCTCCGAGCCTTCCTGCTGCCCTGCTAAAGCGTTTGCTCTTTGCTGTTCCACTTCTCCCTTCTGCTTGGCATGATAGGGCAGTGGGAAGAGCGGGGCGGGGGGTTAGAAGAATTGGAAGTTCAAAGACATGTGTAAAGAAGACATTTACAATGTGCACATCTATAAAGCGTTTGTGCTTTCCAGACCCGCTCCATCTGCTTTGCATGACACGGTGATAGGGAGAAGCGGGGTGGGGGGAGGTGAGAAAGTGAGGGATAAGTGGAATGGGCCCTTTGGTTCTTCCTTCTTCTGTCTAGGGTGATACGGCAGAGGTGGGGACGAGAGGAGGGGGGAGGGGAAGGGAGTGTAGCCCGACCTGAGAGAACCCCAACCCCCCTTTTCTCATCCAAGCAATTGGTTGAGGATTCCGCAAAATTTGCAGAAATCGCCACATGGGACATTGGGACCCTACGTGACTCTCGCCAACCCCCCCTCGCCCGCCACTTCCCAAGAATCATCCGAGACACTTTCGCCACCTGTCTCCTGACACACCTGCTGCGATTGGCCCGAGACCCTGGCGCCCTCCAAGCCTGGACCCTCCTCCTCTTCCTCCCACGCCTGACACTCCGGGCAAGCTCAACCCGTAAACCTGACTGGGCTGCGATCTCTGCATGACTGCTGCTCTTTCGCCAGAGGAGGTGGGGCGAACTATACTCAGCTGCTTGCGACGCGATCAACCTCCCACCAGCACCCAAACACACACCTTACGACGCTGGGAAGTTGGCGAGAGCGACGGGATTGTTAAAGAGGGAAGCTTGGCCAAGGCTCTCCAGGCACTGGAAAGCGCACCTGTGAGCCCAAACTCACCTGAAAATTTCGAGGCTTTACGCCTGCGCCACCCCCTGAGCACAACAGACCCCCCTCAATGGCTCGACCACCACTCCATCCCCAACGCGCCAGCAATAACGCTAAGGGACCTGCGGCAAATCCTCGCGGCATGCAAGAACGGAGTGCGAGCAGGTCCTAGCGGCATGACGTTCGAACACGTAAGGGACGCAGCTATCCGCCACCCAGACGTAGCACAACACCTGCTGGCCCTGGTCAACACGGTCCTCGTAGTCAATCTATCCAAGGAGGCGGCGAGGCTACTCACCGCCTCCAGGCTATTCGCCTTCTCCAAACCCGAGGGCGGAACCCGACCCATCGCGGTGGGCGAGGTGATCCACCGTGTAAACGCTAAGGCTGCCCTCCTCATCGCCGCACCCTTCGCCCGCCGCCACTTCGCCCCCATCCAGTACGGAGTTGCCACACCAGTCGGAGCCCGACCCGGCTCCCTACACAGTCGGCAAAGGGTAGGGAGTCGGGTCGGGTGGCCCTCGCCCCACTCGGCCTCCGCCACAACGCCGCCAAGTGTGCGGCATGGTCCCCCAGCACACCCCAGATCTAGCATCTGCCCTCAGGCGTGCCCTGGCCGTCCACTGGCCTCAAGGTCCTGGGCAGCCCAATGGGGCCGCCGGTAGACTGCGCCACCTTCCAGCACACCAATATGGCAGAGGCCGTGGACCCGGCACCACTCCTCTCCCTGCTGGAACCACAGCTGTGCCCGCTCCTTCTCACGAGATGCATCAACTGCCGCATCTCCTACCTCCTCCGCACCACCCCACCTGACTCCCTACCCTTCGCCGACTGGGGGTCCTGGGGGGAAGGGAACTTCCACACTTTCCTTACCTTTGCCGACATCCCCCTGCCTCGCCACCGCGCCGAGCAGCTAAGGACCTGCGCCAAGCCTCCCTCCCCTCTACCCTAGGTGGACTCGGCATTGCCAACCCTGCTGCAGAGCGGTTCGCGAGCTACCTCGCCTCAACAGCAGCCACCACCCACCTCCTCTTCGTGTCATCCACCCCTTCTCAACCCCAAGTACCAAGCTGCCACCTCTCTTCTCCGCGGACTGCGGAGAGTCACTTTACAATAGTTGTGAGCTAGACTACGGGGGGTTGGCATGAACTATAGGAGTGATCGTAGCTTTTCGTAGTTCCTTAGCACTTGCACATTTACGGGAGAAATCGGCAAGAGTTTCCACTAGGCAAAGATTGTATTACAAAAAGATAGCAATGACAATGACAAGAAAAAGACTACATCATGCACCTAGCAACTCTGCAACTAGCCTGGTCGACCGACAGTACAGCATGGTCGACCGCCTGCCAACATTGCGTAGAGGAGCCGCGCCAGCACTGCAGAAAGACGACCTGCCAAAGCAGCGGGTCGACGGCGTGCCAACGGTGCAGCAGAGTGGCTGTCCAGCATTGCACCCGTAGAAGACAGCAGTGCGCATGTCCGCATGTGCGCGCAGACAATTGGCCCGACTTGCACCGTTGTGCATCCGTCGGCCCTGGTCTGCGCCTGACGAGCCACATCGACTTTGGGATACCAGCCCGAAGTCGCCTTCGTCATCGCGACCTCGACGACGTTCGTGTGCCTCCACAGAAATCGTCGAGCAGGTTACCTGGTCGACCTGGTCGACCACCCAGTGCTCTGGTCGACCTGGTCGACCACCCAGTGCTCTGGTCGACGCCTCCCTCGTTGACCACAGCTCGCGTCGAGGAACACCCTGGTCGACGGACCCTTCCATCGACCAGAACTGTCAGCTGCTGTCGCCGAGCTCCCCTCGTCGACTGCCGCTCACATGTCCTACGCAGGTCGACGGACTGCTCCGTCGACCTCCCGTCGAACTACTCCTCCTGGTCGACGGCCCGCCCATCGACCAGCTTGGTCAGCTGCAGCCGTCGAGCTGCCCTGGTCGACGGCTCCAGCCCCGCTACAGTTCTGTGCAGGTCGACCACCACCTTGTCGACCTGCCCCGCCAAAGAAGGCCGTCAAGCACCCCTGGTCGACGGCAAAACCACAGTGATCCCCTGCAGCTCGACGAAGCCCGTCGAGCAACTCCCTCACTGCGTACGGTTGGCTGCTTCTCCCGTACATCCGACCAGGACGTCGGCGTCGCCCAAGCGAGGGCGGGGCCAACACTCCATTCCCATTAATACGGACGACACGAGCCGCTCCCCGTTCCCACTACGGCTAGCGGTGGCGGAAGATGCGCTGCCCTCAGAGGTGATTGGGATCCTCCAAGAAGTGCGGGAGGGGGGGGAACTAACAAAATTACAACACGCGATCTCCCTGAACCGTATGCTCGGCCATACACAACGACTCCAGTCCCTCATAGGGCATGGATCAGCGGACTGGCTGATGTCCTGCCCATCACCAAACCCCACCGCCTCCCTGCCCACCACTTCACCTTGTCGGCTGCCTTCCGCTTCGGTATGCCGCAACTCGTTCCGTGCGTTTGCGACTGCAACGAAATAAAGGAGATACTCGAACCGCGCCTACCAAATCACCTACTTCGGTGCAGAACGGGGAAGGGTACTCACCACGCGCCAAGGGACGAGTGTGAGTGAGCGGATTGCGGCAGAATCAGGCTTCGCGGTACAAAAAGAAACGACATTATAAGCACCTGTGGAAGGCCTCAAGGCAGACCTCGCCATCCGCCTTCCGGACTCGGGAGCCGTGTGGCTCATTGATGTATCAGTGACTGACCCCATCTCCACACAAGACGAGTCAGCCAGTCGGGGTGTGGGGTGGGCAGCTCGTGTGGCAGTAAGGGCGAAAGAATATAAGTACCGTAACCGGCCGCTCTGGGTTGGGTTTATTGCCATGGCGGTTTAGACCTACGGGTGCTGCTCCCCAGGGGTAATGGAATTTGTTGTACAGCAAGTATGTCCCAGTGGGTTGTTTCTCACGGTCTTTGAGGTCGTGGGTTCAACTCTCAGCAGCTGCACTTTCCATTATCATTATGCTCACCATGACATGTCCATACTCCACCACACTCACCCACAGTGAAGTGTGGTCACAGTTGGCATTGCCACCTGTCCACTCATCCTATGCTCACCTTGCTGGCCTCTATGGTGTGACACATGCTGCCATGTGGGCTGTTGTTCCAGCCTGGCCCACATGTGCAGCATGAGGCCTCACTTGCTAGCTTGGCAAGGTTGGCTAGCCTTCCTCAGCTTTGAGGTGCTGCAGCTAGCCTCAAGAGTTCAGCCACATATATGTGGCTTCCTACTTCACTAGAACTCATCCTTGGATACGGAGCTTGCTCTAGTCTCTAAGACTTGTACCATCTTCCTACTAAGGATATTTTCTATTGTGCCCTAAGTTCACCGATCCATTTTCTACATGCTATCAGAGCTAGGCTTCTATCTTAGTGAACGTTGCATACTTGATGGCTCAAGTTGAGACGCCTCTCGGTCGGCACACCCTTCCTATATTGGAACCGGATGGTTCGAATTTCATTCCATGGAAGAAAACGATTTGCTACATCTTCAATGTCCTTGGGCTGATTTCCCTTCTTGGAGATCCCAAGGTTGTTGCCTGCCCTTCTATTTCCTCTTCCACAACCAGCAGTGGAGATGCTACTGACGCCAACAATGGTGCAGCCCCTAGAACAGCCCATTCCATTGCGTTGCTGCCAGATGAAGAAAAAGAGGAGCATGCATACTATCTGCTCATGTCGGCCGTCCATCCTCAGCTCTCGCTCACACTTGCTCAAGCCAACACGACAAAGGATATGTGGGGATGCATCATGGTGCGGTTTGACTGCATGGTTAACCATGCACAAGTGGCTCTCCTCCGGGATCTCATCACTACACGGATGGACCCAACAACGAGTCTTCGCTCCTACTTCGATCGAGATGGAAACCTTACCCACCAACTCAAATCTGCCGGCTTCGAGTTACCATCCTGGGTGGTGGTAATCTCCATCATTCTCAATCTTCCGGACAATTTTCAATCTTCCGGACTCCTTCAAGACTTTTACGGAAACTATATGCACTGTGAGGGACATCAAGTCCATGACGGTTGAATACCTACAGTCGCGCCTACTCGATGCTGATTGGGAGCGCTCACAATCTGGTGCAAGCCGCAACATGGAAGGTGCATACAACCTCCAATCCCAGCCCTCACACCCTCTTCGCTCCGGTTCCCGCCAGTCCCCTACTTGCCATTGCTACAAGAAAACAGGCCACACTATTGACGAATGCTTCAAGTTGAAGAAGAAGAAAGAGCTTGAAGAAAGCTCTCGACGGGAGAAATCTGTCATCCAGCCTTCGGTGCATGTGTCAACAAGCTCTGCTGCTGAAATCACTCCAACCTCCTCACCAACCCCTGCCCCATCAGCCTCACAGTCCGTACCTGATTCACGCTATGTTGACATTGCTTTCAGCACCAGCCACCACCTCCCCACATGGACTCCTCTCGTCGCTGCTGTCTTCCTTTTCACCATCATTCTCCTCCTCATCCTCTTCCCCTATGGCACTCCGTACGCATCGGCAGGCCTCATCATTCATTGTGGTAAAGAGACTTACAAGGTCTTGAGAGTCGGCACGGTGGTAGCTACTCTTCGTTCACAAACCTCAGACACCACCATCCAGCTGGACAACGTTCTGCTCTCGGTTCGTGCACTTGGGGCTGCCGGCATTGCCGTTTCCTTCCACGCTGCTGGACGTGTTGAGCTCAAAACAGATGATGCTCCTATTGGCAAAGGCTTTACCCGCAACAATCTGTTTTATCTTCGGCTCCATCATGTGCCCAGTGCCCCTTCCTCCATCAACCCGATGGCATCGTCTTTTCGGCCATCTCAACATGCGGGATCTGTCTGCACTTCATTGGCAGCAGCTGGTCACCAGTCTTAGCCTCTCCTCCACCTCGTTTCCCCAATGCATTTCATGCTATCGTGGGAAACAAACACGTCAGCCGTTTGGCGTGTCCGATTCTCGCACCACAGCACCACTTCAACTCGTTCATTCGGATCTTGCTGGACCGTTTTCATATGGAACTACCATTGGAGGCACTCGATACCTTCTCACCTTCATCGACGACTACACGCGCCACAATACAGTGTATCTCCTACGCCATCGTTCAGAGGCGTTTTCATGCTTCGAAAACTACGTCACTCGGGTGCACAACGTGCATTCCAGACGAACCATCAAAGCGTTTCGCTCCGACGGTGCCTTGGAGTTCACTTCCAAAGCCTTCACTTTAATACCCATGGCATCGCTCAACAACGCACTACGCCATACACACCTGAGCAAAATGGAGTTGATGAACGCGCCAATCGGACTTTACTTGAGATGGTCCGTTCCATGCTTCAGGACGCACACATGGACAAAGGCTGGTGGGGTGAAGCCGCTCTCACTGCTGCCTACCTCCAAAATCATGCCATTATTCGGGGCTGCTCAACTTCTAGGACTCCCATGGAACTTTGGACCGGTTCACGCCCGGGCGTATCACACCTCCGCATCCTCGATTTACCCGTTTCGGTCCTCATTCTTTCACAACGACGTTCTAAGCTCGACGACCAAAGCACGGCTGGAATCATGGTTGAGAATGAACACCTTGACGGCACCAAAGCTCACCGCATCTATATCCCCTCTCAGGACCGTGTCATACTTTCTCGTGGTGTCATCTTCATGGAGCCCTCTTCGCCACCTTCGGACGACCCTCGAGACCCTCCATTGTCATCTCCACCCATATCATCCTCTACGACTCCACCTCCACACCTTTCCTCCTTGGCTCCAAGCTCCCCTCCCTCTCCTTCACCCACCATACCCTCTTCCACCACCCTCCAGCTACCATCCCCAATTCTGCCCGCACGAGCCACCTCTTCTCCTCCTCCATTGTTTTCCAACCTTCCTCTGCCCTCGACGCCTCAAGAACTTCACCTTCCATCCCTCTCCCCCCCCCTCGTCACCTCGTCCTCCCCCTTGCACCACTCGTTTCTCACCACCATCCCCTTCAGCTCCTTGCGATCCTTCAATTTTCTCACTGCTCAAAGTCTTACCTTATCCTTCCCAACCAAATGACTTCACCCTTCCTCCTCTTTCCAAGATCCGCTAATGCTGCCCTTCATATTCATTACGAACCTCAAACCATTCGTGAATCCCGCTGGCCCTGATGCTGCTGAATGTATCAAGGCTGCTGATGCAGAACTTGCTGCCCTGCACGCCAATGACACTTACAGCATTGTCCCTGATGGTTCTATTGAACGCCGCAAGGCTCGCCTTGTTGTCAAGGGCTTCAAGCAACGCAACAATGTTGATTTTCATGACAACTTTGCTCCTACTGTCCGCTTCGCCGCCCTCCGCCTGTTCCTCACCCTTGCTGCCGCTTTTGACTTGGAAGTCCATCAACTGGACATCTCTAACGCCTTCCTCAATGGCACGCTTGATGAGATTCTCTACAGGCTGCAGCCTCTAGGTTATGAACTTCCGGCGGTCCGTGGTATTGAGCAAGTTTGTCTACCGCGCCCGCAGCTGCAGTTGCACGCGCCTGCACCCTTCCACCCGTACCTGCAGTCTCTCACACGCGTCCTGCCATAGGCATTCCTCGCAGCGGCTGGCAGCCGCAGTTGCCTCTCCTGACCGCGACCTAGGTTTCACCCCTAGTAGTTCCTAGTGTTCCTAGGCTAGTCCTTCTGCCCCCATTCATTACTCGCTTCACCGGTTTCTAGACTATCCCTCAGGCCTCGATTCGTTGTTCGCTCCGGCTACTCCTAGCCTAGCAACTTTGGCTTAGTTCGCTAATCGCTCTGGTCGTTCCTAGACTCATTTTCTTCTGGTGGCGTCCGCCCTTCGTTCGTTTCTAGCTCCGGCCATTCCTAGCCCTGGGCCCATAGACCGGTAGCCCTCTCACCAAGGCGTTCATTCGAGTCCTGCGTTTTGATGCGGAGGGTATAGCACTAGACTTCCCCTCCTGGATCCTCCGCGCCGAGCGGTACCTCTAGAGTCAGCGCCAGGATAATGATGCGCTATGGGCGCATGCCTCTGGTGACCTGCCTTCGCCTCCGCCCCCTGCTGCCCTGACTACTGAGCCTACTGACGCAGAGAGGAGCGTTTCGATAAGGCCCGTTCAGCTCTATCGAGGTGGCCGTTTCGTGACGCGGCGGCCTGCGTTGGACTCGGCAGCCTTCTCCCTGAGTCCGAGGAGGGTCACTTCACCCAAGTTTGATCTGCCAAGGACTTGTTTGATGCGATTACCCGTTATTCCACTCCCTCCTCTGCCTCTCTTGGTCGCCTCTTCATGCCGTTTTTGTTTCGCGACCTAGGAGTGTTTGACTGTACTGCTGACCTTATCACCCATATGTGCTCACTCGACGTCAGCTACCGTGCTGCTTGTACAGAGGCTGAGCTTGCACTACTCCCCCCGCCCATGCCAATCACCATTCACTTCATAGTCACTAGCCTCCCTTACCGCCTTGCACCTGTACCGACGTGCCTCTTCGGAAGCACCCTAGCGCGCTCACTATCGACGTCCTTGAGGCGGCATTCAAGGATGTCGAGAGCAACCTCCGCTCCGTTGCCTTCGCTTTTGGCGCCGTAGTTCCCCCGCTCTTTCAGGGGTGTACTTTCCCACAGCCCCCCACCTTCACTTCTTCTCTTGCCTCTACTAAGTCTCCTGCTTCTGACGAGACTGCAGCCATGTCCATCGCTAGTGGGGGGACCCGAGCCAGGTGAGGTAAGAAAGGGGGAAAGGGTGGTGGCGGCGGTGGCGGTGGAGGGGTTGGCGGAGGTGGTGGCGGCACTAGTGCGCCTAGTGGTGGCGGTACTAGTGCGTCTAGTGGAGGCGGCACTGGAGGTGGTACTGGGTCTGCGGGCCCGACGGGGGGTGGTGACAGAGCGGCTGCTTGGTACACGGCACAACAGCGGCAACAGTCCCAGCAGCAGCTGCCGCAGCAGGGACAGCGGCAGCAGCATGGACAGCCGCAACAGCAGGTTCAGCGGATGGTGCAGCAGCAGCCTCAGTTGTGGGGACCTGGTGGACCAGGGAGCACTGGACGTGGCGGTGGCCCACCCAGCCGGTCGTTCCGTGGTGCAACTCCGACTCCCTACAAGTACTAAGTTCAGACTGGCACTCGTCAGGGTCTTCGCTGCTGCGGCCGTCTTCACCTTCCGGGCCAGTGCTTTGCGCAGCTCACAGACCGCGTCCACGTACAGTATGGCTTTGGCCCCTCTTCGAACTGGGGCCCGCTTGCTCGCTCTCTTGGTCTTGCTCTGTGGGACATGTGTGCGGTAGAGTTAGTCGATACCTTGTGATCTCCTTCTGTGATGTATGCCAATGTTGACTATAGTGCTGCTGAATCTATTTGCTCGCGTGTTTGTAGCTTAGGATCCTTGCCCGTTGCTAGTATAGGTGCTGGTGCTTCCAGTCTAGGTGCTTGTGTAGCTACTAGCCCAGGTGCACCTACGGCTGACTCGTTGCTCTCTTTCACGCTGGACTCCGGCGCGTCTCAGTGCTTCTTTCGCGACCACACAACTCTCACACCGCTTTCTGCTCCGGTTCCGGTTGCACTGGCTGATCCTACATCAGGACCAGCAGTTGCTCACAGCTCTACCACCCTCCCGTGCACGGCTGACCCCTCTGGTGTCCTTACTGGTCTCCACATCTCCTCGTTCTCCAAAAACTTGGTGGGTGTTGGACACCTTCAAGACCTCCACGTTGGCACCTGGTTTCTTCTGTCCGAGCGTGTTGCGACCTACGTGGACGGTGACACCTTCGCTACCCTGGCCACGTTTCGCCAGGAGCCCCGCTCCGGTCTCTTCACAATGCACACCGCGTCCCCCCAGGTAGCTGAGTCTGGTCAGGTAGCTGCGTCCGGTCAGGTTGATGCGTCGTGCTCCTGTCGGTCACTCACCCACCCGATAGTCCTGTGGCACCACCGTCTTGGCCACCCGTCCCTCCCACGCCTCCGTAGCTTGTCTAGTCAGCGTCTTGTCTCCGATCTCCCGCGCGTCTTTGCATCGCTCCCTCCTTCGCAAGCGCCGCCGTGCACTCCTTGCGTCGAGGGTCAGCAGCGCGTCACTCCTCACTCCTCCTCCCTTCATCCAGCCACCGCGTCCTTCCAGACTCTCCACTTGGACGTCTGGGGCCCCGGCCCTCGCCCTAAGCTCTAGAGCGAGAGCTTCTTCCTGGTGGTCGTTGACGACTACTCCTGCTACACATGGCCACTAGTGCCATGTGTGGTAGTCCTGTCCTTTGTCTCCACTTCGACCGTGGGGGTGAGTTTTGCTCAGGCATACTTCGCGGATTATGTAGCGATCAGGGCATCATCGAGTCCTGGACGCTTACGGAGTCCCCACAGTAGAATGGGGTTGCTGAGCACCGCATCGGCTTGGTCATGGAGATCGGCCGCACCTCCATGATCCATGCACGTGCGCCCCATTTTTTGTGGCCCTACGCGGTTTGTTACGCCACCCACCAGCTGAACCTCTGGCCTCGTGTCACACGCCCAGAGGCTTCACCGACCAGTCTTTGGACTGGGTCCTCTGGTGTTGCATCGGAGTTTCATGTCAGGGGCTGCCTTGCACTTGTCCGCGACACCTTTGCGGACAAGTTCTCGGCTCGTGCCCTCCCCTGTGTCTTCCTTGGTTTCCCGGTGGACGCCCCTGACTTCACGTTTTACCACCCGCCCCGCCACCAGTTCCTCGACTCTCGTGACGTCCATTTTGACAAGTCTGTGTTCTACTATGCTCGCTACCCCTGTCCAGGTCTCCGGATTCCTCCCCCCCCCCTCCCCTTTTCCTCGCCCCCAAACCTCATCCTGCTCCCGCTCCTAGCGTACACCCGCCCCCCCCTGGTCTCGCCCCATCAGGTGTGTCCCACGCTACCCCTTTCCCCTTTGTCGACTTGAGCACGAGGAGCAGGAGAGGTTGGAGCAGGAGAGGCTGGAGCTGGAGTAGTAGCAGCAAGAGCAGTAGCAGCAGCAGCTGTAGCAGCGACAACTGTCACTTTTGCAGCAGTAATTCCCACTTGTGAGTGGCCTTCGGGCCCTTGGTCTCCCTTCCTCCTCTACGGACCACTCACCACCTCTTACTGCTCACGGTCTTCCTCCTCCGGACTCGTAGCCGGCTGTATTATCTCCTCCTCGGTCACATTCGTCTCCTCCCATTGTCTCGCACGACTGGACTGTTCACTCTCCCCCGCATGCTCGTCCCTCGTCTCCTTTTGACAACCTACGCACTGTCTTGTTGCGTTCTAGTCCTCGTCGTTCTCCGCCTGAGTCTGTTCTCGTCTTCTCCTGAGTCATGTCTTACAGCCTCCTCTCACCCTATCACTGACTACTACCGCACTGATCATCCTGTTGTCTCACGTGTTCTTGCTTCTCTTGTGACGGACCCTTGTGCCTCTCCGTCGTCTAACTCGGCACTTGTTGCCGGTGACTTTGCCGCCACTGGCCGCCTTGACTATGCCACCCGCGTGGTGGCTGCCCGTCCTCTGTCTGCCGGAGGTGAGTCTGCCCTTGGCTATGACGTTCTAGAGAATAGGAAGTTTGAGCTGGAGTTCTTGGCAGCCGCTTCTCCCCACCTCTGTGCCATGTTGCTAGCCCCTGAGGGAGACCCCGGCGCCCTTGACATACCGACTCCTCGCAATTACCGTGAGGCAATGTCAGGGCAGTGGGCCTCTTAGTGGATAGCGGCCATGGACTCAGAGATGGCGTCTTGGAGACCCACAGGCACCTACGTTGCCGAAGTTCCCCCTCCTGGAGCGATCGTGGTCGATGGCATGTGAATCTTCAAGGTGAAGCGGCCGCCTGGATCACCGCCTGTCTTCAAGGCGCGCTATGTGGCTAGGGGATTCAGTCAGCGTGAGGGAGTTGACTTCTTCAGACCTTCGCCCCGACCCCGAAGATGACTACTCTTCGGGTGTTACTTCATGTTGCAGCACAGCGAGACTACGAGTTGCACTCCCTTGACTTCTCCACTGCCTTTCTCTTGGATCGCCTACACGAGGAGATCTGGCTGCGCCGGCCTCCTACCTTCACTGGAAATTTCCCACCTAGGAACCAGTGGAGCCTGAGGCGACCAACCTACGGTCCCCGCCAGGCGCCCCGTGAGTGGCACGACACGCTACGCACCACTCTTGCTGACCTCGGGTTCCGTACTTCGTCCGCCGACCCGTCGCTGTTCGTTCGTTCGGGGCCGACACCTTTCTTCGTACTCGTCTACGTCGACGACTTGGTCTTCGGTACAGCAGACAGGGTCGCTCAGGCTAAGGTGAATTCCGAACTGCAGAAGAGACACACGTGTACTGACCTTGGTGAGCTGCGCCGCTACCTTGGCTTGCAGATCACCAGGAACAGAGCCGCCCGCACCATCACACAGACTCAGTCACACATGGTGCAGCAGGTCTTTCAGCGGTTCGGGTTTCAGTTCTCTACCACACAGCCCACTCCGCTTGCCGTTGACAACAGGCTCACCACTCTTGTTCCTGACGAGCCCTTTGAGTCTAGTGGTCCATATAGAGAGCTTGTGGGCTGCCTCATGTACCTGATGACCTGTACTTGTCCAGACCTCGCTTTTCCTCTCAGCATCCTAGCTCGCTTTGTTATGACTGGGGGGCACCGTCCTGTTCACTGGACGGAAGCTGTGAGGGTAGAAAAGCACCTGTCGACTACATCAGGCATGGGGCTTGTGCTTGGAGGGACACATCCAGTTGTGCTGGCCGGTCACTACGACTCTTCCTACGCCGATGTTGTCGAGATTCGGAGATATACTCAGGGGTATTGCTTCAGCTTGGCTGCTGGTGCCGTGTCGTGGAGGTCTACTCAGTAGCTCTCTCCTCGCACCCTCCGCTGCATCTTCCTTGGCTTTCCCACCGACGCCCCGCCCTGGCAGTTTTACCACCCTGCCACGCGCCGCGTCCTGTCCTCCCTAGACGTCACCTTTGACGTGTCGGTTTGCTTCTACCGTCTCCACCCCCACAGCACTTCCCCCGTTCCCCCTCCCCCTCCCCCCCCCCCCCCCCCCCGCCTCTCTTCCTGATTCCAGCCCCCCCCCGGTAGACCCTCTCCCCCCACAGGTTCCTGCTCCCTCAGGTGTGTCTCAGGTCGACCGACCCCCCTTGGCTGAGCCTTTGGAGGTCTCCTCTGATAGCTCTGGCCCAACTGAGGGGGGTGACGCTGCTGCTGACGACACATCGGCCCCTCGCCGCTCCCCACGCTTGGAGACCCCTCTTGGTTT
Source organism: Closterium sp. Naga37s-1 (assembly GCA_947471745.1). NCBI lineage: Eukaryota > Viridiplantae > Streptophyta > Zygnematophyceae > Desmidiales > Closteriaceae > Closterium > Closterium sp. Naga37s-1. Next base: position 216,331 of record CANJKZ010000343.1, on the reverse strand, counting down.
TTCGCCTCGGCCGTCTTCGCCGCCTCTGCAGCCTATCGCTGTAGACTTCGGTGCTGCTGGGGGTGGTGACACTGGAGTTGCGGACTCTGGGGGTGCTGGTCCTTGGGGTGCTGGAGGTGCTGGTTCCGGGGGTGCTGAGTCTGGGGGTGCTAAGTCTGGGGGTGCTGCTTCTAGGGGTGCTGCTTCTGGGGGTGCTGCGCGTCCTAGTGGTGGTGGATTCGTGGGTGCTCCTGCTGGAGGTTCTGGCGTTGGACAGCAGCAGCAGTCTCGTCGACAGGAGACTCTCTCGCCGCAGCAGCTTTGCAAGTGGGTTATTCGGCGAGGCCGCTCTGGTCGCGGAGCTGGAGCTGCTGGTGCTGAGGGCGCTGGTGCTAGAGGTGCTGGAGCTGTAGGTAGTAGAGGTGCTGGAGCTGGAGGTGCAGGAGGCGATGGAGCTGGAGGTACTGGTGCTGGAGGTACTGGAACAGGAGGTGCTGGAGGTACTGGAGCTGCTGGTGCTTAAGGTACTGGAGCTGGAGGTACTGGCGGTACTAGAGCTGGAGGTGCTGGAGGTGATGGTGCTGCTGGTGCTGGAGGTGCTGGAGCTGGAGGTGCTGGAGGTACTGGCGGTACTAGAGCTGGAGGTGCTGGAGGTGCTGGTGCTAGAGGTACTGGAGCTGGAGGCTCTGGTACTGTGGGCACTGCGCTGCGGCGACCGTTTTTCTTGCCGCAGCCGCAGTCGGCACTGCCACCACCTGACTCGGCGCTTCGCCAGGTTCTTAGTCTTCCGTCTTCCACTGGCCTTACTCCACCTCTAGTGTGTCCTCCGCCTGACCAGTCACAGCCGCCGTTACAGCCTCACTCCCCTCTGCCTGCTCCTTCTCCTTACCCTGAGCAGACAGACTCCCTCACAGTGCGTCATGAGCCCGCGTCTCGTCCTGCCTCGCCTGTTTGCACTGTTCGTCATGCTCGTCGTGTTCGTCCTCCACCAGTCCCCGACACGCACACTATGGCACTTCGTCCTTCCTCTGTTCCACAACGTGTTGCCATGCCATCTCCGCCGGCGTCCTCTCTTCCTGACGTTCGTGACTCTGAGTCTGACCTTGCTCGTGCTGCTAGTCCCACTGTCACGCATGTCCTGGCCACACTTGTCACTGACCCTTCCTTTGAGTCTACTGCTGCGTCTGTCTTAGTCACTGAGCTCGTTGACTGGACCAACTGGCCTGTTTGTCCAATAGACCGGTTGGACCAACTGGACTGTTGGTCCTATGGACCGGTTGGACGAACTGGCCTGTTGGTCCTATGGACAGTCGGACCAACTGGCCTGTTGGTCCAGTGGACCAGTTGGACCAACTCGCCTATTGGTCCAATGGACCGGTTGGCCAACTCGCTTGCTGGTCCAATGGACAGGTTGGACCAACTCGTCTATTGGTCCTATGGACCGCTTGGACCAACTGGCATGTTGGTCCTATGGACCGGTTGGACCAACTGGCCTGTTCATCCAGTAGACCAGTTGGACCAACTGGCCTGTAGGTGCAGTGGACCGGTTGGACCACCTAACCTGTTGGTCCAATGGACCGGTTGGACCAACTGGCCTGTTTGTCGAATGGACCGGATGTACAAGCTCGCCTGTTGGTCCTATGGACCAGTTATACCAACTGGCCTGTTGGTCCAATGGACCAGTTGGACCAACCGGCCTGTTGGTCCAGTGGACCGGTTGGACCAACTAGCCTGTTGGTCCAATGGACCAGTTGGACCAACTCGCCTGTTGGTCCTATAGACCGGTTGGACCAACCGGCATCTTGGTCCACTGGAACGGTTGGACCAACTGGCCTTTTGGTTCAGTGGACCGATTGGACCAACTAGCCTGTTGGTCCTATGGACCGGACCAACTGGCCTGTTCGTCCAGTAGATCAGTTGGACCAAGTGGCCTGTTGGTCCTATGGACCGGTTGGACCAACTGGCCTGTTGGTCCTATGGACCAGTCAGACCAACTGGCCTGTTGATCAAGTGGACCGGTTGGACCAAATCGCCTATTGGTCCAATGGACCTTTTGGACCAACTCGCCTGTTGGAGAGGGAGTGGGGAAAAAGGGGGGGGGAGACGTGGAGTGGGAGGGGGAGGGGGGAGGACAGGGTCGAGGATGTCACCGGAGGAACCTGAGACAGAGGGAGCTGGAGGAATGGGGGGGGGGGACCAAGGGGGGGGAAACTGGGGGAGGGGGGAGGAGAGGGGGGGCAGCTGTGTCAGTCCAAAGAAGGGGGCGGGGAGGGAGGATGAGAGGATCAGTGGGATGGGGGGAGGAGTAATAGGGTGAGGATTCGTCAAACACTACATCATGGCTACGGATAAGGCGGCCTGAGGGGGGGTGAAGAAATTGGTAATCTGGAGAAGAAGGATTGTGACCAAGGAAGACGCAGGGGAGGGTCCTAGCAGCAAGCTTGCCGGCTGCGCGGGAGCGATCAGCAGGGTATATAAGGACGTGGGCTTTGGAGCCCCAAATGCGAAGGGGTGAGATATCGGGCTTGGTGGAGGTCCATAGTTCGGTGGGAGTGGTGGAGGGGCGGTTGGGATGGGGATAAAGGTTGGTGAGAAGGGTAGCATGAAGTAGGGCATATCCCCATAGGGAGGGCGGGCATGAGGCATGAACCAAGAGACACCGGGCAGTTTTGGTGATCTCTCGGTCCGACTCTCAGCAACACCATTTTGCTGAGGGGAGTGGGGTAGAGTGTAGGTGTGGCGAATGCCATGGGTCGTGCAGTAGGAGGAAAGGGTGTGATTGAGGAACTCACCACCGCCGTCAGAATGGAGACGACGAATGGGTCGTCCAAAGTGGGTTGCAGCCTGAGTTGCCCATGCAATAATAGCAGCGGGGGCCTCGGCTTTGGTGCGGAGGAGAGAGACCGAGGAGTACCTGCAGTGGTCATCCACAAGGATGAGCAGGTATCGATGACCCTGGCGGGAGGGTGTGGGGTTGGGACCCCAGAGGTCCATGTGGACTAGGTCGAGTGGTGCAGGGGAAAAGGTGGGATGACTGGGGTGAGGGTGTTGTTTAAGTTTCATCTGGACACAGACCGTGCAGGGTGGGGCAAGGGAGGGAGGAAGTGGGGGGAGAGTGGGTGGGAGACCATGAAGGAGAGAGGAAATGACGGCTTTGTCAAGGGTGACAAAGTTGGGATGACCAAGACGATGATGGAGAAGAATGGATGGGTGGGAGAGGTCACGACACAGACAGGAGGGAGAGGGGGATGGTGGAAGAGGTGGAGGAGGAATAGTGATGGAGAATACCTGAGGGGAGGGAGAGCGAGGAGTGCGGAAGGTGTACATACGAGTGGATGGACACATGGAGATACGAGAGAGGAAACGACCGGAGGTGGAGTGAAAAATATCACAGTGGGAGGCGTGAGCAGGAAAGATAGTGGTGACACCAGTTTGTTGAAGTGCACCTTGGGAGACTAGGTTGTGACGGAGAGAGGGAATGTGAAGACCAGTGACGGTGCCTGATGGAAAAAGTGGACAAGGGAGTGTGGATGAGTGATGGCTTTGGACAGTAAAGGTGGAGTCAGCACTAAGGATGGTAGAGGGAGTGGGGAGAGGTGTGAGTTTGCCAGCGTCGCGAAGGACAGTGTGAGAGGTTCCACTGTCAAGGATAAATTCAATGGGAGGTAAGGAGGTGGAGTACTGGAAAGACGTTGTATTAATAGCATCAGCATACATGGAGGGATCACTAGGCATAGGGGATTGCATGCTCTGTCCTACGAAGGCGGAGGACGGGAATGGGGTAAAGCCCGGGGGGAGGGAGGGGGGGGGGGGGGGATGTTCAGTGTCTGGAGGCGGGGCAGTTGGGGGTACAGACGGGGGGGGAACCTGAGGGGGGTAAAACGGGTAGGGGGGGTATGGGGAAGGAGACCAGGGGGGCGGGGGGAAACCTGGAGGTGCAGGGGGAGGGGGGTAAAAGCCGGAGGGGGGGGGTGAGGGAGTCGGGGAATACAGCAGGTGATGAGCCTGGGGGGGAGCACGGGGAGGGGTAGAGGGGAAGAGTACCTGAGGGTTGGAGGAGGAAGGGGGGTGGTAGGTGGGGGAGGTGCGGATGTCATGAGGGGTGGGGAGGGGGTGCAGGAGGTGCCAACGTGGGGGAGTACCAGTGTTACCACGTTCAAACCATTCGTCACTTAGAGCCTTGAAGCAGGTGGCTGTGGCGTGGGTCGTCTGGAGACAACGTTGTCCTCGAAGAGAGCCGTAACGAATGAGGTACTGGCACGGAGGGAGGGTACCGGTTCCAGCAGGGCCACTGCGTCCACCACCACGGCCACCTCCTCCAGGGGGGCGAGAGCCAAAGTGTCCACCACTGCGTCCCGAAAAGCTGCTTCGTCCGGTACCGCGCCCTCCCCCATAGCCACCGCTGAAGCCACCACGACCGCCCCCTCCTCCACGAGCAAGCGCAATAGTAGAGAGAGAGGTGTGGAGGAGATCTGCTTCCGCGTCGAGTAGCCAAGTGATGATGTCAGAGGAGGAGGGAGTGCCGGGTCGGGTGGTGATGAAGGCAATCTTGTAGGTGGTGTAGGCGGGAGGAAGTCCATCGAGGATGCGAGCCATGAGGAGGGAATCAGTGATGGTGATGCCGCGATCAGTGAGGCGGCGAGCAGTGTCAGTAAGGCGACGAGTAAAGGTGGCAGCATTGGTAGAGGAGTCAAGGGAGAGAGCTTGGAATTCGTGGTAGAGGGAGAGAAGGAAGTAAAGGTGGCGCCTCCGTCAGGAACAGCAGCGGCTCATCCGCAGCAACGTGGTGGGAATGATGAGCCGCAGCGCCACCCCCCGCAGCAACAAACTCCACCCCCGCAACAGGCGGAACCGGTGGCAAATGCAGATGAGAGCCGGGAGCAGGCGCCGAGACGGAAGGAGAAGGAGCCGATGGGGCGAGGACAGGAGGAGGAAATGCAGCAGCTGGCGGAGGGTCCACGGGAGGCACAGTTTGACGAGGAGCCACGTGCGCTGGCGCGGCCCGCAGCGAACTGCTCTGACTCTGCGCCGCCCTCTCCTCGCGCACGGCCCGCGACACCTCCCGCTGAAGATCCGCCATTGTCACAGGCGGACGGTATCTCCCGCCACCACCACGCCCGTGGGGGCCCCTCCAGCCCCCGCTGCCACCGGGGTGAGCAGGCCACTGGGCCTGCTGCTGGTAGCGCCGGGGAGAGTTGCGCCGCCGCCGCGACGTCTCGCGCTCCTGTTGAGGCACGGGAGAATGGGGGCGTGATAGACGGCGGTCCGGCGACGGGGGACGAGACGGCTGCGCTACAGGGGCCGCCGGCAGCAGTGCGGGAGCCGTTGGGTCCGCGCCCGGAGGCGCAACCATCGGAGCCGGGCCGACAGTGGTGGCGGACGCCGCCTTCGGGGAAGAAGCAGACTCCGGCGCAGGCACGTCGGGGACAGAAGCAGCCGGTGCAACGAATGCGCCAGGGGCAGGAACAGGGGGATCAACAGCTTCCCCAGCAGGCGCAGACGCCGTCGGCGCAACCACGGGAGCAAGGGGAACGGGAGCAGCAGACGGAGCGGGCGGAGCAACAACAGGAGCAGACGGGCCAGCCTCGCCCACGCCAAGGGGAGCCGCGGGTACGGGGGGAAGAGTCTTTTCAGCGTCTGTTGTCGCGGGTTTCGGAGCCGGCGGTACAGGAGGCTTTGAGGCCGTGGTCGCCTTTTCGGGCCCCGACTGAGGCCTGGCGACGACAGCCGACCAGGCGGCAGCGCGCTCTGGCGATGGCACGTCAACACCAGCAATCACCATCTCAAGCGCGGGGACGTCGCGGGACGGAACAGCTAACAGCAAGCGGGGCCGGCGGAGGTCCAGAGAACGGATACCAGGCAGCGGCAAGGGCGGCTTTAACCAACTTAGACACAGCTAATGAGGATGACGAGCGGCAGGATCCCTCTTATAGGGAAGAAGCAACACCTGATAGCGAGAGCGAAGAGAGAGAGGATGAGGAAGGCGGGGCGAGGGAGAGCTCTGGGAGAAGGGAAGCAGTGGAGGAGCAAGCACGCGTGCAAACGCCCCAGGAGGCAGGCACACCGCCCGATGCCGATCGGACGGAGGAGTTTCCAACCTTTGTCTCCCAGGCGCGAGCGGGTCGTGCTAGACCAAATCGGACCGCGAACGCGGGTGTTGCGACACGCCCAGCCGCTCCGATTCCCCGCTATTTTTCGCCTGACGAACTGGCGAAGCGAACAGACCTGTTCGCTGCCATCGGAACTTGGGACATCGCAGCTCTGTGCGACAGTCGTCAGCCGTCGCTGTCGCGGCGCCTACCTCCAAATCTGTGTCAGCTGTTCTTGCTGGCGTTACTGACGCCGTTACTACACCTCTCTCGAAACCCCGAGTTAGAGACAGGATGGCGCCTGCTGTTATTTCTCCCGCGCCTAACCCTTCGCCAAACCTCGCCACAACGACCGGATTGGCCGAAAATCAAAGCTCGGCTCCGAGCCTTCCAGCGTGGCGAATGGGAGCAACTGTACCTGGACACGGTAGACGCAGTCAACATGCCACCTCCGCCACGACACAGGCCCGATGCGACAGGTATGATCAGCCGAGCCGAGGGTCTGGCGAAACGTGGCAGTCTACGACGAGCCGTCATCGCCCTAGAGTCAACCCCCGTCTGCACTCCCAGCCCCGAAATCTTGGAGGAGCTGCGTCAAAAGCACCCACCTGCTGCACACGAGGAGGTGATCTGGCCGACACCGCGTGGGTCAACACTTTCAATCGCCCATGCGGATTTCGCTAGAATGTTGGGCAGATGCGAAAATGGAGTTGGAGCCGGGCCGTCGGGGATGACATTCGAGCATTTGCGCGACGCGGCGATCACAAATGCATTGGTCAGCACCCATCTGCACGCCTTGGTTAACACCATCCTGGGAGGAAATTTGCCAGGCTCGGTGGCAAACCTCCTGACCGCATCGCGCCTCATTGCTTTGGCCAAGCCGGGGGTGGTGCTCGGCCAATCGCGATCGGCGAGTGCTTGACGAGGCTGGCAGCCAAGGCGGCCCTGACAGCGATGGGTGAAGCTGCCCGCGAATTCTTCCTCCCACTACAGTACGGCGTGGCAGTGCCAGGTGGCGCCGAGACTGTAATCCATGCGGCCAGAGCTTTCCTGGATGGCGAAGCCGCTGACACTCATCGAACGGACGGACCCCCAGGTTGCGGCACTGCTCATCACGCGCTGCATTTCGAGGCGTGTCGCATACCTTACAAGGACGACGCCCCTAAACCTCCTCCCCCGCGACAGATGGAGCCAGTGGAGTATGGACCTGCTCACCACGCTCCTTACCTCCTGCGACATCCGCATGCCGACCTGCAGAGAAGAGCAAACACGGGTTTGGGAGCAGGCGTCGTTACCTCCGTCGTTGGGAGGTCTCGGTATCACGAACCCCCTCATCGAGGGGATTTACGGCTTCGCGGCGAGCTTTACCCAGGCGGCGCTCTTTCTCAACAACCTCTCGCTGGGAGAAGAGAATGCGCTTACACTGGCACGGAATCACATGCTCCTGCCACGGGATGTCAAACATTATACATGTTTATATTGTGTAGGCTATAGTGGGTTTAGCCTTAGGGGGTACAACATTGCTAGGGTTTCCTACTTGTATCACCCTGCTGCCTAGTTCATTCATTCTCGTTCAGTTCTACATTCTAACATGGTATCCGATGCCTAGGTCAGGACCTAGGACCGACGTTGGTTAGGGCCCACCGTTCCGCCGCGCCCTTGCGCGACCGTGTCTGATAGTACCTCGCGCCGTCGTGCGCCCCTACCCGCGCCGTCGAGCGCCCTTACTAGCGCCGTCGAGCGCCCCCCCTTCTAGCGCCGTCGTGCGCCCTGTTGCTAGTTGCGCGCTGCCCACTAGCCTCGCACGCAGCCCCTCGCGGCCCCGTGCAGCCCCGTGCGCCCTCGAGCGCCTGCCTACCCGCGCCGTCGAGCGCCTGCCTACTCGCGCCCTTGAGCGCCTGCCTACCCGCGCCCTCGAGCGCCACCCTGCCGCCCTGCCCTGCAGGCCGCGCGCGGGCCTGCTCTGCACCCGCGCAGCCGCCCCTGGACCCCGAGGCGCGGCCCCTGGACCCCGCGACGCGTCGCCCTGCTCGTCGCGACGCCCCTACGGGACCCGCGCGTCGCCCCTGCCTCGTCGCGACGCCTCTGCGGGACCCGCGCGTCGCCCCTGCCTCGTCGCGACGACCCTGCGGGACCCGCGCGTCGCCCCCGCCTCGTCGCGGCGCTTCTGCGGGACCCGCGCGCGTTGCCCCTGCCTCGTCGCGACGCCCCCGCGCGACCCGCGCGTCGCCACTGGGACCCGCGCGGCGTCGCCCCTGCTCGCCGCGGCGCCCTGCCCTACCCCGCGCCCGCCCTTGGGACGGCCGCCCCTGGCCCCTGGAGCAGCCGCCACTGCAGCAGCCGCCCCTGGCCCCTGGAGCAGCCGCACCTACAGCCGCCTCTGGACCCTGGAGCAGCCGCCCCTGCAGCAGCCGCCCCTGGCCACCTGGAGCAGCCGCCACTGCAGGAGCCGCCCCTGGCCCCTGGAGCAGCCGCCCCTGGCCCCTGGAGCAGCTGCCGTCGCGGCCCGGCCCCGCCCTGCAGCAGTTGTCGCGGAGTTCCCTGCCGCGGCCCGGCCCCGCCCTGCAGCTGTAGCGGCCCCGCTGTCGCCACCGTCTTGCGCCTGCCCTTCCCACCACTGGTGAGCACTGCCCTGCCCGCGCTGCTACCGCTGCTACTGCTGCTACTGCTTTTACTGCTCCCACTGCTACTGCTCCTGCTGCTTCTACTGTTACTGCCGCTACTGCTGCTCCTGGCGTGGCCAGATGCAGCTCCAGGGCCGTGCGCGTGAGTCCCTCACGCCCCAGCAGCTTCGTGAGTGGTACGCTAGTTGGGGCTGTCGGGGTGCCCGTAGTGGGAGTTGCTCTGGAGTGGGTAGTTCGGGAGCTTCTGGTAGTGGACAGGTGCAGCTGCAGCGTTGTCCCCGCGAGGCTCTTTCGCCCCAGCAGCTTCGTGAGTGGTACGCTAGTTGGGGCTGTCGGGGTGGCCGTAGTGGGAGTCGCTCTGGAGTGGGTCGTTCGGGAGCTTCTGGTAGTGGCCAGGTGCAGCTGCAGCGTCGTCCCCGCGAGGCTCTTTCGCCCCAGTAGCTTCGTGAGTGGTACGCTCAGAGTAGAGGGTCAATGAGTCCTGCTCGCTGCCCGTACGTCATTCGCACAGGTGTCCGGACCGGTCAGCCTTGCGGGACACCTAGTCACACAGAGTCCCGCTGCTTCGCCCGTCTGAGCGACGCTTGGCGTACAGAGTTTGGCGACGACGCTGAGCTCCCCTCCTGGCTGGAGCTGCTTAGGCAGAGGGTAGATATCTTTGCTCTTGACTATGATGCTCTCCTCACTGCCATGTATGCATTGTCTACTAGTGCTGAGGGTGTCTGTCACCTGAGTGTGCCGCCTGACCCCGGTATCCAGTCTGCTGCTCTAGGTACTGGTGAGGCTGCCGCACTAGGTGCTCGTGTGTCTGTTGCCTCAGGTGCTGGTGAGGCTGCCGCTCTAGGTGCTAGTGTGTCCGTTGCCCCAGGTGCTGGTGAGGCTGCTGCTCTAGGTACTCGTGAGTCTGCGCCCTCTGGTACTGCGTCTACTGAGGCACTGCACACCTTCACACTGGACTCAGGTGCTTCCCGCTGTTTCTTTCGTGACCGCACTGCCCTTGAGCAGCTTGCTCGGCCGGTTGCAGTCTCCCTCGCTGACCCCTCTGGGGGTCCGGTCATTGCGACCTCCTCCACTGTCCTCCCTTGTCCTGCGGTCCCGTCGGGCACACTGTCAGGTCTCCACCTCCCCTCGTTCTCTACGAACTTGGTGGCGGGTCGTGCGCTCCAGGACGGGGGTGTCCACCAGTTCACCCCTGCCTACGAGCGCGTGACACACTGCACGTGTGCTCGGACGGGTCGCCACCTGGCTACCTTCACTCGGCAGCCGGGGTCGGACCTGTACACACTGACCACTGAGTCCCCTCAGGTAGCTGCGTCCGCATCTTCGTCAGGTCAGCTGTCGGCCCCCTGCTCGTGTCGCTCCCTGGCGCACGAGACCGTCCTCTGGTACCACCGCCTTGGTCACCCGTCAGTGCAGCGCCTTCGTGGCATGCACTCCCGGTACCTTGTCTCTGGTCTTCCCAGGGTTCTCCCTCCCCTCCCACCCTCGCCTGCTCCTCCCTGTCTTCCCTGTGTCGAGGGGCGGCAGCGCGCCGCTCCTCACTCCTCCTCGTTTCCCCCGACGACTGCTCCCTTGCAGACGCTCCACATGGACGTGTGGGGCCCAGCCCGCGTCCGTGGACAGGGTCACGAGAGGTACTTCTTGATAGTTGTTGACGACTACTCGCGCTACACCACGGTCTTCCCCTTGCGCACCAAGGGTGAAGTCCCTGATGTTTTGATCCCTTGGATCCGCGCTGCCCGTCTCCAGCTCAGCGAGAGGTTCCACTCGGACTTTCCTGTCCTGCATCTGCACTCTGACAGAGGTGGGGAGTTTTCCTCCGACCTCTTGAGGGCCTTCTGTCAGGGGGAGGGCATTGAGCAGTCGTTCACGCTTCCGGCCTCTCCACAGCAGAATGGGGTTGCTGAGCGCCGCATTGGCTTGGTCATGGAGGTCGCTCGTACCTCCTTGATCCATGCGGCTGCCCCCCACTTTCTGTGGCCGTTTGCGGTCCGATACGCTGCGCATCAGCTCAACCTCTGGCCCCGTGTCTCCATTCCGGAGACTTCGCCGACACTGCGTTGGACGGGAAAGGTTGGCGATGCGTCGGTGTTCCGGGTCTGGGGATCTCGTGCTTTTGTCCGCGATACGTCCGCGGACAAGCTCTCCTCCCGCGCTGTTCCTTGTGTCTTCCTTGGCTTTGTCCCGGACACGTCTGGTTGGCAGTTTTACCACGCCACCTCGCGCCGTGTCCTGCCCTCTCAGGACGTCACTTTCGACGAGTCGGTCCCCTACTACCGCCTCTTCCCCTACCGCACTGCCCCGCTCCCCCCCCCGCCTCTCTTCCTCGCACCAGGTGCTGCTGTGGTAGACCCCCTCCCCCCTCAGGGTGCCGCTCCCTCAGGTGTGTCCCAGGTAGACCCGGTTGAGCCTGTCGAGGTAGCTGTCGACTCTCGTCCTGCTAGGGGTGCTGAGCCTGGGGGTGCGGAGCTTGGGGGTGCTGAGCCTGGGGGTGCGGAGCCTGGGGGTGCTGAGCCTGAGCGTGCGGAGCCTGGGGGTGCTAAGTCTGGGGGTGCTGAGCCTGAGGGTGCTGAGTCTGGGGGTGCTGAGCCTGAGAGTGCTACGTCTGAGGGTACTGAGCCTGGGGGTGCTGCGACTGACCGTGCTGCGCCTGGAGGCGCTCCCTCTTCCCAGCAGCTGCGTGAGTGGTACTCTCGGTACTGCAGCCTCAGGAGGGGCGCTTCTAGGGCTAGGGGTGCTGCTGGAGCTGGTGCTCGTGGTTCCCCGCCTAGGCGGGAGCCGCCCTCTCCCCAGCGGCTCCGAGAGTGGTACGCTCGGCGCTGCAGTCTCCGGAGTGGTGCTGCTGGTGCCGCCGACCTTGGAGTTGGAGCTGCTGCTGGTGCTGAGGACCCTGGAGCTGGAGCCGCTGCTGGTGCCGCGGACCCTGGAGCTGGAGCTGCGGCTGGTGCCGCGGACCCTGGAGCTGGAGCTGGTGCTGGTGCTGGTGCTGCTGGCGCAAGAGCTGCTGGTGGTGCTGCAAGAGGTGCTGCTGGAGCTGGAGCTGCTGGAGACGCTACTGGTGCTGGAGCTGCTGGAGGCACTGCTGGTGCTGGAGCTGCTGGAGCCGCTGGTTCTGGAGGTGCTCGTACTGGAGGTACTGGAGCTGCTGCGGGGGTTGGAGCTGGAGGTACTGGAGCTGCTGGGGTTGCTGGTGGTGCTGCGGGAGTTGGTGCTGGAGACCCTGGGGCTGAGGGTGCTGGTGCTGTCTCTGCTGGTTCAGGAGGTGCTGAGCGGCGGCGGCCGTACTACGTTCCGCTCCTTCAGCAGGTTCTTGGCCTCCCGCCCTCCACTGGTCCTTCTCCTCCCCTATTGAGTCCACCACCTGTCCAGTCGCAGTCACAGTTACCGCTTGCCTCTCCACTGCCTGGTCCTTCTCCCTACGCTGGGCCGACTAGAGGTCTTACGGAGCGTCGTGAGCCTGAGTCTCGTCCTGCGTCGCCTGAGTCTCGTCCTGAGTCACCTGAGTCTCGTCCAGAGTCCCCTGTCTGCGCTGTCCGCGCTGGTCGTCGTGCTCCGCGTCAGCGTCCTCCTCCTGTACTTGGCACTCACTATATGACTATGCGTCCTTCCACTGCTCCACAGCGTGTCCCTCTGCCGTCTCCTCCTGCGTCCTCTCTTCCTGACGTTGCTGACCCGCCGTCAGACCTTGCTCGTGCTGCCAGTCCTACTGTCACGCGTCTTCTCGCTACTGTTGTCACTGACCCTTCCTTTGAGTCCACTGCTGCGTCTGCTCTAGTTGCTGAGCTTGTTGACTTTGCTGCCGCCTGTCGTCTAGACTACGCCGCTAGCCTTGTTGCTGAGTCTGAGTCTGTCTGTCCTCCGTCCGTCGGGGGTGAGTGTGCTCTTGGCACGGACGTCCTTGAGGACAGACAGGAGGAGTTTGAGTGCTTTGCCGCTGCTTTACCTCATCTCGTGTCCATGCTGATTGCCCCTGAGGGAGACTCGGATGCACCAGACATCCCGACCCCGCGCTCTTACGCAGAGGTGATAGAGGGTCCCTACTCCTCTCAGTGGCAGACAGCCATGGACGCAAAGATGGCTTCTTGGAAGTCCACAGGCACCTACGTCGACGAGGTTCCCCCACCTGGGGCGAACATCGTCAGTGGCATGTGGATTTTCAGGGTGAAGCGGCCGCCGGGTTCTCCGCCTGTCTTCAAGGCGCGTTACGTTGCACGAGGCTTCAGTCAGCGAGAGGGAGTTGACTTCTTCCAGACCTTCTCCCCGACCCCGAAGATGACCACTCTTCGGGTTCTGCTGCACGTCGCCGCTCAGCGTGACTACGAGCTCCATTCTCTTGACTTCAGCACTGCTTTCCTACAGGGCAGCCTGCACGAGGAGGTCTGGCTGCGCCGCCCACCTGGCTTCACTGGGTCGTTCCCTGCTGGTACCCAGTGGAGCCTCCGGCGGCCAGTCTACGGTCTCCGTCAGGCACCCCGTGAGTGGCACGACACACTGAGGACTACACTTGCGGCTCTTGGGTTCGCTCCTTCTACTACTGACCCGTCGCTGTTTCTACGCACCGACACCACTCTGCCGCCGTTCTACGTTCTCGTGTACGTAGACGACTTGGTCTTTGCTACTGCTGACACTAAGGCACTCGCCCACGTGAAGTCGGAGCTGCAGAAGAGACACACGTGCACAGACCTGGGTGAGCTGACAAGCTATCTTGGCTTGCGGATCACCCGGGACAGAGCACAGCGCACCATCACCTTGACTCAGTCACACATGGTGCAGCAGGTCCTTCAGCGCTTCCGCTTCACGTACTCCTCGCCTCAGTCCACTCCTCTGCCTACCGGTCACTCGCTCTCAGCTCTGCCTTCGGATGAGTCCGTAGAGCCGAGTGGCCCGTATCCAGAGCTTGTGGGCTGCCTCATGTACCTCATGACCTGCACTCGACCTGACCTTGCATACCCTCTTAGCATCCTAGCACGCTATGTCGCTCCTGGCCGTCACCGGAAGGAGCACATGGATGCCGCTAAGAGGGTGTTGCGCTACTTGTGCAGTACGTCGGGCATGGGGCTTGTGCTTGGAGGACGGAGCGACGTTGTCCTCACTGGGCACTCAGACGCTTCTTGGGTTGACGACCATGCTACACAGCGGTCGTCTCAGGGTTACACCTTCAGCCTTGGCTCTGGTTCAGTTTCTTGGCGTTCTACACGCTCGTCTTCGGTTCTCAGCTCCAGTTGTGAGGCTGAGATCTACGCCACAGCCATGGTTGCACAGGAGTTACGCTGGCTCACCTACCTGCTGACCGACCTGGGAGAGCGGCCTCGTTCTCCTCCAGTGCTGTACGTCGACAACAAGGCCGCCATTGCCTTGTCTCAGGAGCACAGACTGGAGCACAGAACGAAGCACATCGCTCTGCGCTACTTCCTTGCTCGAGAGTTGCAGCAGCGTGGTCAGCTTCGTCTTGCTTACGTGGCCACTCGGGCCAACACTGCTGATGTGTTCACCAAGGCGCTTCAGCCTTGTGATCATCAGCGTTTCTGTACTGTTCTCGGCCTTGTGCCCACTGTGCCTCACTTGCTTACTTCTTGACTCTGCTTGTACTATGATCTCTATATATATACCTGCATGCTTACACTTGCTAGGTTGTGATCACTGTACCTCTTGTTTTTATCAAACTGCATGTGAACTGGTCTTGTGACCACTTGCTTGTGCTCGGAATTTGTGTGGTTTCCTTGAGATCCACCCTGAGCTTGCTTTGCTTTGCTTTGCTTTGACTGGTCTTGTGACCTTCTGGTTGTCCCCCACTTCGCCTATGGGGGTGTGTCAAACATTATACATGTTTATATTGTGTAGGCTATAGTGGGTTTAGCCTTAGGGGGTACAACATTGCTAGGGTTTCCTACTTGTATCACCTTGCTGCCTAGTTCATTCATTCTCGTTCAGTTCTACATTCTAACACGGGACAGCAGCACACCACTGCACGCTTGGCTGACGGGGTGTGAGGAGGCACTACCAACAGACGCTCGGGAGATATTGGAAAAGGAGTGGCTGGAACGCACTGACATTCGGCTCCAGCACGTGCTCGGATTGAAGGTGCACGGGAGTAGGTACGCGGTGCAGGTGCGAGCGACAAGGCGCATGAGGCTGAACCCGCTCGCCGGACACACGCAGCGGATGTATTCCCTGACTGGCTACGGCACCGGCGATTGGATCACGGCGGTCCCAGTAGCTCCCACGAGGCGGATAGGGCCGGTGCACTTCGCCAATGCGGTGCGCTTCCGCCTTGCCCTGCCGTTCTCAACTCCCAAGAACTGCGACTGCTCGGAGCACACGACCATCACTGACCCCCGGCTCCCAAACCACCTGCTTCGCTGCGGCACAGGCAAGCACCGCACAAACACTCACAACGAGCTGCGGGATGCTTGCGTTAGCATGGCACAGGATGCGGGCTTTATAGTCCATCGGGAGTCGACCGCCTACTGCCCCATCGAGGAAAAAACGGCGGATTTCACAATGACGGACAGAAGCAGCGGAGCGGTTTACATTTGTGACGTCACTGTCACTGATCCTATAAGCACCAGGGACCCAGAGGCTCAAAAAGGCAGGGGGTGGGCGGCGCGTGAGCAGGCCGACAAGAAGACTAAGCACTATGCCAACCGCCCAGAGATGGTTGGCTTCTTCCCCCTGGCGGTAGACACTTACGGCTGCCCATGCGCGGAGGTACCCGTCTTCCTCAAGCTCCTTGCAGACTCAGCGGCTCGGCGGCACTTCAACGCCGACTCCAAATCCTTCTATGCCGCCAAGTTCTTGCACCAGTTCCGGCAGCGTTGGTCAGTGGCCCTGCAACGGGCCCAATCCGTGGGGCTTCTAATGAAGTTGGGCGAGGCGGCGGCGGCAGAGAACCCTCTGGTGGGGGGCATTGGGCATGAGCTGCACCTGGGGGACTGTTTTGCAGTGGTGGAACCACTCCTAGAGCTCTAGAGTGGGGCAGTAGGTGATGTTGCACTGTGTTTTCATTTGCTTGCTTTATACCTTGCATGTGTGTACTTTCATGCACTATCAATACACGGACCATTAGAGAAGGGAGTTGAGGTCCTGTCGGTCAAAGCGAGTGGTGAGATCCTTCCAAAGTGTTGCGGAGGTGGTGGGACGGATCTCACGTTTGAGAGAGGTAGGGATAGAGGCGAGGATGATGTTGAGCGCCTTGAGATCAGCAATGCGCCATGCAGAGGAGTTGAGGCGGTAGGTGCGGTCATCCTCCACGTGCTTGGCGCGCAGGGCCTGGTAGTCGATATCGGCGAATCGAGCGGCTTCATGGGCAGCGAATGCCGCATTCCAGGTGGCTTGGTCAAGAACGTAAGCAGCATGATCCCGAGTGTAATCGCGGAGGATGCGAACGTTCGGGGTCATCGTTGTGAACGGGTAGCTCCGGGGCAACAGGCGGTGGGCCTGGAGGATGGGGCGGTTCACCAGGAGGGGGTGGAGGGGGGGCTGCGGGAGGAGAGGGGGCAACTCCGAATGGAGTGTCGAGAGCGAGATCAAGGAGGTTATAGTTATGGATTGTGGTGGAGCCAAGAAGAACGTGCATACTTTCTGAAAACGAAGTCCAGTTCACCGGGGTGGTATCGTTAATGAGTTCGAGACGATCAATGGAACTTATGTCAGTTGGCATGGTGTCGGTAGCCATGATGCAGGGGGGGGAGAAAGCAGCCACAGGAGGAGGGGGGATGGGGAAAATGAAAGATGAGGAGAGAAGGTGAGAATGAGGAGGGAGGGATCAGCCACAGGAGGAGGGAGGATGGGGAAAATGAAAACGAAGGTGCGAATAAGGGGGGGAGGAGGGATCAGCCACAGGAGGAGGGAGGGGTGGGGATACGACGGGATGGTGTGAAGGGGAAACTAGCGACAGAGGGAGGGAGAATGGGGAGTGAGGGTGATGGAGTTGATGGTGAGGGTGGAGGAAAGAGGTAGATAGAGCAACCACAGGAGGAGGGTGGGGAGGAGGGGGGGGGGGGGGGGGGGAGGGCTTACAAGAGAGATCGCGGAAGCAGTGGGCAGCGGGTCGCGAGCGCCACGGGTAGGACAGAGGCGCGGGTCAGAGGGAGGAGCGGGTCAGGGCGGAGGTGGCGCTGGTCGCAGAAGGGAGGTGGCGCTGGTCGGAGGAGGAGGTGGCGCTTGGTCGCGGGCGTTGCAGGCAGCAGGTCGCGGGCGTCGAGTCCGCGAGCGCCGTGGGTAGGAGGAGGGGAGGGGGGGGCGGCAGCTAACGTGGTCGCGGATGTCGCGAGCAGGAGGCGACGGGGGCCCGTGGTGCATCGAGGGTGGCACGCACGTCGAGGGTCGCGGGTCTAGGGGGTCGAGGGCGACGAGGGGCGTCGGTCGCAGGGGTCGCGACCCGCGTCGCTGGTTGGCAGGGGCAGCGGGTCGCGGATGTCGGGGGCGTGCGCGATGGGCGGCGTCTGTCGAGGGCGTCGCAAGGAGCGAACGGGAGGAGACGGGGGGCCGCGAGGGCGAGCGCGGGGGGCCGTGGGCGTCGCGAGTAGGGGGGCGCCAAGGGCCGTGGGTGTCGCGGATAGGGGGCGCCAAGGGACGGGGCGCCGTGGGCGTCACGAGCAGGGGGCGCCAAGGGACGGGGTGCCGTGGGCGTCGCGAGCAGGGGGGCGCCAAGGGACGGGGCGCCGTGAGTGTCGCGAGCTGGGGGCGCCAAGGGACGGGGCGCCGTGGGCGTCGCGAGCAGGGGGCGCCAAGGGACGGGGGCGCCGTGGGAGTCGCGAGCAGGGGGCGCCAAGGGACGGGGCGCCGTGGGCAGCGTGCCAAGGGCCGAGGGCATCGCGGATTGGGGACTCCAGGAGCCGCGGGCGCTGAGGAGAGGGCGTTTAGGGCCGTGGGTAACGTGGACAGAGGGCGCCAAAGGCCGTTAGTGACGGGAGCAGTAAGCGTTACGGGAGGGCCGCGTGTGATGAGTGACGGGTAACCGAGGGAATAGTAGGCGTGTTGAGGATCGGAGAAGGCGTTAGCCTATGAAGCTCTGATTTCCATGTGAGAATTAGAACGATTGAGTATTAGAGAAAACATGCAAGCTTACATAGGATAGGAGATGATAGGGATGTTCCTAGGCAAGATGCTTTAGCAAGGTGCTTGGCAAGATCCTTGGCAAGATGCTTGGCAAGATGCTTGGCAAGATGCTTTGGCAAGATGCTTTGGCAAGATGCTTGGCAAGATGCTTGGCAAGATGCTTGGCAAGATGCTTTGGCAAGATGCTTTGGCAAGATGCTTGGCAAGATGCTTGGCAAGATGCTTTGGTTGGCGGCTCCATTAAAGTGTGGATTAGCACTCCAACCAATGTACACCCAAAGGGGTGTATGATAATAGAGAATGTACAAGTCATTCTAGTCTATGTATGATATGAATAAAGGAGTATTCTAACAGGACCGACTCGCCTGTTGGTCCTATGGACAGGTTGGATCAACTGGCCTATTGGTCTAGTGGACCAGTTGGACCAACTGGCCTGTTGGTCCAATGGACCAGTTGGACCAACC
Source organism: Closterium sp. Naga37s-1 (assembly GCA_947471745.1). NCBI lineage: Eukaryota > Viridiplantae > Streptophyta > Zygnematophyceae > Desmidiales > Closteriaceae > Closterium > Closterium sp. Naga37s-1. The sequence goes on along the minus strand of CANJKZ010000343.1, from coordinate 198,115 downwards.
GGCCTGTTGGTCCAGTGGACTGGTTGGACCAACTCGCCTGTTGGTCCAGTGGACCGGTTGGACCAACTCGCCTGTTGGTCCAATAGACCGGTTGGCCCAACTGGCCTTTTGGTCCAATGGACCGGTTCGACCAACTAGCCTGTTGGTCCAATGGACCAGTTGGACCAACTAGCCTATTAGTCAAGTGGACCGGTTAGACCAACTCGCCCGTTGGTCCAATGGACAGATTGGACAAACTCGCCTTTTGGTCCCATGGACCGGTTGGACCAACTAACCTGTTGGTCCAGTGGACCGGTTGGACCAACTGGCCTGTTGGTCCAGTGGTCTGTTTGGACCAACTGGCTTGTTGGTCCAGTGGACAGGTTGGACCAACTCGCTTGTTGGTCCAATGGACCGGTTGGACCAACTGGCCTATTGGTCCAGTGGACAGGTTGGACCGACTCGCCTGTTGGTCCTATGGACAGGTTGGATCAACTGGCCTATTGGTCCAGTGGACCGGTTGGACCAACTGGCCTGTTAGTCCAGTGGACCTGTTGGACCAACTGGCCTATTGGTGCAGTGGACAAGTTGGACCAACTGGCTTGTTGGTCTAGTGGACCGGTTGGACCAATTAACCGGTTGGTCCAATTTACCGGTTGGACAAACTGTCCTCTTTGTCCAATGGACCTGTTGGACCAACTAGCTTGTTGGTCCAATGGACCAGTTGGACCAACCTGCCTGTTGGTCCAGTGGACCGGTTGAAAAAACTAGCCTGTTGGTCCAATGGACCAGTTGGACAACTCGCCTGTTGGTCCTATGGACCGGTTGGACCAACTAGCCTGTTGGTCCAGTGGACCGGTTGGACCAACTGGCCTGTTGGTGCAGTGGACCAGTTGGACCAACTCGCATGTTGGTCCAATAGACCAGTTGGACCAACTGACCTGTTTGTCCAATAGACCCGTTGGACCAACTGACCTTTTGGTCCAATGGACCAGTGTGACCAACTGGCCTGTTGGTCCAACGGACCGGTTGGACCAAATTGCCCGCTGGTCCAGTGGACAGGTTGGACCAACTCGCTTGTTGGTCCAATGGACCGGTTGGACCAACTGGCCTATTGGTCCGGTGGACAGGTTGGACCGACTCGCCTGTTGGTCCTATGGACAGGTTGGATCAACTGGCCAATTGGTCCAGTGGACCAGTTGGACGAACTCGCCTGTTGGTCCAATGGACCAGTTGGACCAACCGTCCTGTTGGTCCAGTGGACTGGTTGGACCAACTCGCCTGTTGGTCTAGTGGACCGGTTGGACCAACTCGCCTGTTCCTCCAATAGACAGGTTGGCCCAACTGGCCTGTTGGTCCAATGGACCGGTTGGACCAACTGGCCTGTAGGTCCAATGGACCAATTTGAACAACTAGTCTGTTAGTCAAGTGGACCGGCTAGACCAACTCGCCCGTTGGTCCAATGGACAGATTGGATCAACTCGCCTGGTCCCATGGACCGGTTGGACCAACTAGCCTGTTAGTTGAGTGGACCGGTTGGACCAACTGGCCTGTTGGTCTAGTGGTCTGTTTGGACCAACTGGCTTGTTGGTCCAGTGGACAGGTTAGACCAACTCGCCTGTTGGTCCAATGGACCGGTTGGACCAACTGGCCTATTGGTCCAGTGGACAGGTTGGACCGACTCGCCTGTTGGTGTGATGGACAGGTTGGATCAACTGGCCTATTGGTCCAGTGGACCGGTTGGACCAACTGGCCTGTTGGTCAAATGGACCTGTTGGACCAACTGGCCTGTAGGTCCAATGAACCTGTTGGACCAACTGGCCTATTGGTCCAGTGGACCAGTTGGACCAACTGGCTTGTTCGTCCAGTGGACCGGTTGGACCAATTAACCGGTTGGTCCAATTTACCGGTTGGACCAACTGGCCTGTTTGTCCAGCGGACCTGTTGGACCAACTGGCCTGTAGGTCCAATGGACCAGTTGGACCAACTAGCCTGTTAGTCGAGTGGACCGGTTGGACCAACTGGCCTGTTGGTCCAGTGGACCGATTAAACCAACTGGCCTGTTGGTCCAGTGGTCTGTTTGGACCAACTGGCTTGTTGGTCCAGTGTACAGGTTGGACCAACTCGCCTGTTGGACCAACTAGACTATTGGTCCAGTGGACAGGTTGGACCGACTCGCCTGTTGGTCCTATGGACATGTTGGATCAACTGGCCTATTGGTCCAGTGGACCGGTTGGACCAACTCGCCTGTTGGTCCAGTGGACCTGTTGGACCAAGTGGCCTATTGGTCCAGTGGACCAGTTGGACCAACTGGCTTGTTGGCCCAGTGGACCTGTTGGACCAATTAACCGGTTGGTCCAATTTACCGGTTGGACCAACTGGCCTGTTTGTCCAATGGACCTGTTGGACCAACTTGCCTGTTGGTCCAATGGACTGGTTGGACCAACTGGCCTGTAGGTCCAATGGACCAATTTGACCAACTAGTCTGTTAGTCAAGTGGACCGGTTAGACCAACTCGCCCGTTGGTCCAATGGACCGATTGGACCAACTCGCCTGGTCCCATGGACCGGTTGGACCAACTAGCCTGTTAGTCTAGTGGACCGGTTGGACCAACTGGCTTGTTGGTCCAGTGGACAGGTTAGACCAACTCGCCTGTTGGTCCAATGGACCGGTTGGACCAACTGGCCTATTGGTCCAGTGGACAGGTTGGACCGACTCGCCTGTTGGTGTTATGGACAGGTTGGATCAACTGGCCTATTGGTCCAGTGGACCAGTTGGACCAACTGGCCTGTTGGTCCAGTGGACCTGTTGGACCAACTGGCCTGTAGGTCCAATGAACCTGTTGGACCAACTGGCCTATTGGTCCAGTGGACCAGTTGGACCAACTGGCTTGTTGGTCCAGTGGACCGGTTGGACCAATTAACTGGTTGGTCCAATTTACCGGTTGGACCAACTGGCCTGTTTGTCCAGCGGACCTGTTGGACCAACTGGCCTGTAGGTCCAATGGACCAGTTGGACCAACTAGCCTGTTAGTCGAGTGGACCGGTTGGACCAACTGGCCTGTTGGTCCAGTGGACCGATTGGACCAACTCGCCTGTTGGTCCCATGGACCGGTTGGACCAACTTGCCTGTTGGTCCAGTGGACCGGTTGGACCAACTAGCCTTTTGGTCCAGTGGTCTGTTTGGACCAACTGGCTTGTTGGTCCAGTGTACAGGTTGGACCAACTCGCCTGTTGGTCCAATGGACCGGTTGGACCAACTAGCCTATTGGTCCAGTGGACAGGTTGGACCGACTCGTCTGTTGGTTCTATGGACAGGTTGGATCAACTGGCCTATTGGTCCAGTGGACCGGTTGGACCAACTCGCCTGCTGGTCCAGCAGACCTGTTGGACCAACTGGCCTATTGGTCCAGTGGACCAGTTGGACCAACAGGCTTGTTGGTCCAGTGGACCTGTTGGACCAATTAACCGGTTGGTCCAATTTACCGGTTGGACCAAGTGGCCTGTTTGTCCAATGGACCTGTTGGACCAACTGGCCTGTTGGTCCAATGGACCGGTTGGACCAACTGGCTTGTAGGTCCAATGGACCAATTTGACCAACTAGTCTGTTAGTCAAGTGGACCGGTTAGACCAACTCGCCCGTTGGTCCAATGGACCGATTGGACCAACTCGCCTGGTCCCATGGACCGGTTGGACCAACTAGCCTTTTAGTCTAGTGGACCGGTTGGACCAACTGGCCTGTTGGTCCAGTGGTCTGTTTGGACCAACTGGCTTGTTGGTCCAGTGGACAGGTTAGACCAACTCGCCTGTTGGTCCAATAGACCGGTTAGACCAACTGGCCTATTGGTCCAGTAGACAGGTTGGACCGACTCGCCTGTTGGTGTTATGGACAGGTTGGATCAACTGGCCTGTTGGTCCAGTGGACCTGTTGGACCAACTGGCCTGTAGGTCCAATGAACCTGTTGGACCAACTGGCCTATTCGTCCAGTGGACAAGTTGGACCAACTGGCTTGTTGGTCCAGTGGACCGGTTGGACCAATTAACCGGTTGGTCCAATTTACCGGTTGGACCAACTGGCCTGTTTGTCCAATGGACCTGTTGGACCAACTGGCCTGTTTGTCCAATGGACCGGTTGGACCAACTGGCCTGTAGGTCCAATGGACCAGTTGGACCAACTGGCCTGTTAGTCGAGTGGACCGGTTGGACCAACTGGCCTGTTGGTCCAGTGGACCGATTGGACCAACTCGCCTGTTGGTCCCATGGACCGGTTGGACCAACTGGCCTGTTGGTCCGGTGGACTGGTTGGACCAACTGGCCTGTTGGTCCAGTGGTCTATTTGGACCAACTAACTTGTTGGTCCAGTGTACAGGTTGGACCAACTCGCCTGTTGGTCCAATGGACCGGTTGGACCAACTAGCCTATTGGTCCAGTGGACAGGTTGGACCGACTCGCCTGTTTGTCCTATGGACATGTTGGATCAACTGGCCTATTGGTCCAGTGGACCGGTTGGACCAACTCGCCTGTTGGTCCAGTGGACCTGTTGGACCAACTGGCCTATTGGTCCAGTGGACCAGTTGGACCAACTGGCTTGTTGGTCCAGTGGACCTGTTGGACCAATTAACCGGTTGGTCCAATTTACCGGTTGGACCAACTGGCCTGTTTGTCCAATGGACCTGTTGGACCAACTGGCCTGTTGGTCCAATGGACCGGTTGGACCAACTGGCCTGTAGGTCCAATGGACCAATTTGACCAACTAGTCTGTTAGTCAAGTGGACCAGTTAGACCAACTCGCCCGTTGGTCCAATGGACCGATTGGACCAACTCGCCTGGTCCCATGGACCGGTTGGACCAACTAGCCTGTTAGTCTAGTGGACCGGTTGGACCAACTGGCCTGTTGGTCCAGTGGTCTGTTTGGACCAACTGGCTTGTTGGTCCCGTGGACAGGTTAGACTGTTATAGTCACAATAGGCTTGAATGTGCCTAAAACGAAAGATAGAGAGCACAGACGGATTTCTGCACAGCGGATTCAAACGTTGATAGCGTTCTGCTCACAGCTGCAAATGACTTGATTCAAATTGGATCTGGAGCGTCTTCACGACGTCTACAATTATCAATTTAGATTGCACGATTTGATAAAGAATTGACGACACAGCGTCGGTTTGAACGAACGGTACTATGGCAGCCACTATAGTCTTAGAACACAAGATAGGAAGAGTTACGAGTTGGGAATGACTCCCAGCTCCTACAAACCCCAAGAGCCGAGGTACAGTGATGTGGAACAGTGCCACACTGTCCCCAACCACGAAGGGTCTCGAAACTACCCTTCACTAGGGCCTACACCAAGTGAAATGTTACACTACACAAGGTAATGTAACTATCTTCAAAATCTTGAGGTGTACCCTTTTTTGGCAAGCTTCGAAATCACTTGAGGCTTGACACCAAGGCTCGGGCTCTTCATCACAAACTCATCCTTGAGTTCTTGATGGGTCTGCTGCACACACCTGCGACACGCCGAACGTTCGACACAGGACAAAATAGAAACCGCGCACGACAAAATAGAAACCGCGCGCGAGACACAAACGACCGCGTAACACGCGTCTAGCGATAACTCGCTATTGACTCGACACACACACTCGACATCATGACTCAACATTCACACACAATTATAAGCATGAAATATATATTATCCCATGCCCTCATACCATTCCATACACACACACATTCACGCACACGGACAACAAGCCGAGTGCAAACCGTAGGGTTGCACCAACAAACTCCCCCTCGGATTGTTGGCCTTAGGATATGTTGCTCTCTCAGTTCAGAGCCATCCCAGCCAGCTTGCAACACTTCCAATGCTGCTGCTCCACCAGCCTCTTGGTCATCATGTCAGCCGGCTGCCCCGTGGTCTTCACGTAGCGCAACTCAACTTCACCCGCGGTTACCATGCTCCTCGTCCAATGCCACTTCACCCTCATGTGCTTCGTGAGTCCATGCAACACAGGGTTCTTAGCAAGAGCAATGGCACCCTGGCTGTCACAGTACAGTGGGGTAGGTCCTTGCTGTTCCTCCCCCAATTCAGCCAACAAACGCCGCTGCCACACAATCTCCCGTACGGCACGGAAGAGTGCCATGTACTCGGACTCCACCGAGCTCAAAGCTTGGTTAACCTGCTTCTTGCTCTCCCAAGCAGTTGGGCCTCCACCAACACAGCATATGAAGCCTCCCACACTTGTCATGTCCTCTGGTTCTGATGCATATGAAGCATCCGAGTAGGCGGTGAGGAACAAACGCCCGGGTTCAACACCATCCGCGCCCTTTTGGCGCCTTTGTGCCGCCGCCGAGTATTGCAGCCCAACGGTCGGTGTTTGGCCAAGATACTTGGCCACCCTCATTCCAGCTGCTACCTGCTCCTCATTAGGGCATTGCACAACCCTAGCTAGCTGCCCGGTAGCAAACGCGACGTCCGGTCGGGTGTTTACCGCCGCATACATGAGGCTGCCCACCAACGAGTGAAATCGGCGCCTCTCCTCTTCACCAACGCTCTCCTCCTCTGGTCCCTTCACACACTTGAACCCAGAGGGAAAGGGTGTAGCCACATGGCCTTCACTCTGCCCAAAGTTGGCAGCCAATGCCTCCAGGTACTTTCGTTGATGCACCCGCATGCACCGCTTCTCCACATCTCGTTCGATGTGGAGCCCAAGGTAGAAGCTCACGTCACCAAGGGCCTTGCACTTGAACTTGTCTTGAAGCTTCAGCATCACCTCCTTCACAAGGTCAGAAGAGGGTGAGAAAATGAGGATGTCATCCACATAAACCACCATGAAACTCCTCTGCTCCCCCTCGCCAAGCATGAACAAGGAGTGATCGGCCGTTGAGGGAGTGAAGCCGATCCCCTCCAACACTTCGCGCAGCTTCATGTACCATTGCCTAGGGGCCTGCTTCAGCCCATAGAGGGCCTTCTTCAGCTTCCACACTCTGCCACTACCATCATCAAACCTCTCTGGCTGCGCCATAAAAATCTCCTCCTCAAGGATGCCGTTAAGGAATGCCGTTACGATGTCCATTTGCTTTACTACCCATCCTTTGATGGCGGCTCCCGCGAATAGGGTTCGCAGCGTCGTCGGCTTCACCACAGGGGCAAACAGCTCCTTGAAGTCCACCTTCTCCTTCTGCTGGTACCCCTTGGCTACAAGCCTAGACTTGTAGCGCTCGATCTTGCCGTCGGCATCCGACTTGATTTTGAAGACCCACTTGGACGTTATCGCCGTACGCCCCTCCGGTAGCTCCACCAATTCAAACGTGTCATTCGCCTCGATGCTCTTCAGCTCACTCTCCATGGCCTTCTTCCACTCCTCAGCATCACTACTCTCCAAAGCCTCCTTGAGAGTTGCTGGTTCTCCCGGCATCTCCACCGGAGAGAAGAACGCGAAGGCACACTCCTCGTAGTCACTCTCCTCGTCGTCTCCGACCATCATTGCCGCTCCGGCCAGGGCTGTCTTGCCCTGCTTTCCCGGCGCATCATAGGTCAGCCTATTAGGGGGTTGAACTCTCCTCTTCCCCCTTCCCTCCTCCTCAGCTGCAGGGACTTGAAGGCCTTGGCGTTGCTGCGGTGTGGCTCGAATCCGTGGAGCACTCGTAGTACGGGAAGGGAGTGACGGTGCACGCTCGCTCACTTGCTGCACCTCCTCCTCTTCTTCCTCTGCATCATTGGCCTCCTCTCCCCCATTCACAAGGGAGGATTGCCTTGTGTTTGTGCTGCCGCTGCTCAGCTCCAAAGGCAGCTCCACATGCTCCAAACCGGAACTCTTCACCTCCCCAAACCGCACGCCTATCTTCGCCTCATTCTCCGCCTTCCAATCCTTGTACATGAAGTTCTCCATGAACTTGCAGTCCCTGCTCACCAAGAACTTCTTGGTGAATGGGTCCCAAAGAAGCCATCCCTTGCTGTTTTGAGCCATGCCCAAGTGCACGGCCCACACCGCCTTGGCACCAAGCTTGTTGTGCCGAAGATGTTTAGGCACGAGCGCTCGTGCCTAAACATCTTCGGCACAACAAGCTTGGTGCCAAGGCGGTGTGGGCCGTGCACTTGGGCATGGCTCAAAACAGCAAGGGATGGCTTCTTTGGGACCCATTCACCAAGAAGTTCTTGGTGAGCAGGGACTGCAAGTTCATGGAGAACTTCATGTACAAGGATTGGAAGGCGGAGAATGAGGCGAAGATAGGCGTGCGGTTTGGGGAGGTGAAGAGTTCCGGTTTGGAGCATGTGGAGCTGCCTTTGGAGCTGAGCAGCGGCAGCACAAACACAAGGCAATCCTCCCTTGTGAATGGGGGAGAGGAGGCCAATGATGCAGAGGAAGAAGAGGAGGAGGTGCAGCAAGTGAGCGAGCGTGCACCGTCACTCCCTTCCCGTACTACGAGTGCTCCACGGATTCGAGCCACACCGCAGCAACGTCAAGGCCTTCAAGTCCCTGCAGCTGAGGAGGAGGGAAGGGGGAAGAGGAGAGTTCAACCCCCTAATAGGCTGACCTATGATGCGCCGGGAAAGCAGGGCAAGACAGCCCTGGCCGGAGCGGCAATGATGGTCGGAGACGACGAGGAGAGTGACTACGAGGAGTGTGCCTTCGCGTTCTTCTCTCCGGTGGAGATGCCGGGAGAACCAGCAACTCTCAAGGAGGCTTTGGAGAGTAGTGATGCTGAGGAGTGGAAGAAGGCCATGGAGAGTGAGCTGAAGAGCATCGAGGAGAATGACACGTTTGAATTGGTGGAGCTACCGGAGGGGCGTACGGCGATAACGTCCAAGTGGGTCTTCAAAATCAAGTCGGATGCCGACGGCAAGATCGAGCGCTACAAGTCTAGGCTTGTAGCCAAGGGGTACCAGCAGAAGGAGAAGGTGGACTTCAAGGAGCTGTTTGCCCCTGTGGTGAAGCCGACGACGCTGCGAACCCTATTCGCGGGAGCCGCCATCAAAGGATGGGTAGTAAAGCAAATGGACATCGTAACGGCATTCCTTAACGGCATCCTTGAGGAGGAGATTTTTATGGCGCAGCCAGAGGGGTTTGATGATGGTAGTGGCAGAGTGTGGAAGCTGAAGAAGGCCCTCTATGGGCTGAAGCAGGCCCCTAGGCAATGGTACATGAAGCTGCGCGAAGTGTTGGAGGGGATCGGCTTCACTCCCTCAACGGCCGATCACTCCTTGTTCATGCTTGGTGAGGGGGAGCAGAGGAGTTTCATGGTGGTTTATGTGGATGACATCCTCATTTTCTCACCCTCTTCTGACCTTGTGAAGGAGGTGATGCTGAAGCTTCAAGACAAGTTCAAGTGCAAGGCCCTTGGTGACGTGAGCTTCTACCTTGGGCTCCACATCGAACGAGATGTGGAGAAGCGGTGCATGCGGGTGCATCAACGAAAGTACCTGGAGGCATTGGCTGCCAACTTTGGGCAGAGTGAAGGCCATGTGGCTACACCCTTTCCCTCTGGGTTCAAGTGTGTGAAGGGACCAGAGGAGGAGAGCGTTGGTGAAGAGGAGAGGCGCCGATTTCACTCGTTGGTGGGCAGCCTCATGTATGCGGCGGTAAACACCCGACCGGACGTCGCGTTTGCTACCAGGCAGCTGGCTAGGGTTGTGCAATGCCCTAATGAGGAGCAGGTAGCAGCTGGAATGAGGGTGGCCAAGTATCTTGGCCAAACACCGACCGTTGGGCTGCAATACTCGGCGGCGGCACAAAGGCGCCAAAAGGGCGCGGATGGTGTTGAACCCAGGCGTTTGTTCCTCACCGCCTACTCGGATGCTTCATATGCATCAGAACCAGAGGACATGACAAGTGTGGGAGGCTTCATATGCTGTGTTGGTGGAGGCCCAACTGCTTGGGAGAGCAAGAAGCAGGTTGACCAAGCTTTGAGCTCGGTGGAGTCCGAGTACATGGCACTCTTCCGTGCCGTACGGGAGATTGTGTGGCAGCGGCGTTTGTTGGCTGAATTGGGGGAGGAGCAGCAAGGACCTACCCCACTGTACTGTGACAGCCAGGGTGCCATTGCTCTTGCTAAGAACCCTGTGTTGCATGGACTCACGAAGCACATGAGGGTGAAGTGGCATTGGACGAGGAGCATGGTAACCGCGGGTGAAGTTGAGTTGCGCTACGTGAAGACCACGGGGCAGCCGGCTGACATGATGACCAAGAGGCTGGTGGAGCAGCAGCATTGGAAGTGTTGCAAGCTGGCTGGGATGGCTCTGAACTGAGAGAGCAACATATCCTAAGGCCAACAATCCGAGGGGGAGTTTGTTGGTGCAACCCTACGGTTTGCACTCGGCTTGTTGTCCGTGTGCGTGAATGTGTGTGTGTATGGAATGGTATGAGGGCATGGGATAATATATATTTCATGCTTATAATTGTGTGTGAATGTTGAGTCATGATGTTGAGTGTGTGTGTCGAGTCAATAGCGAGTTATCGCTAGACGCGTGTTACGCGGTCGTTTGTGTCTCGCGCGCGGTTTCTATTTTGTCGTGCGCGGTTTCTATTTTGTCGTGCGCGGTTTCTATTTTGTCCTGTGTCGAACGTTCGGCGTGTCGCAGGTGTGTGCAGCAGACCCATCAAGAACTCAAGGATGAGTTTGTGATGAAGAGCCCGAGCCTTGATGTCAAGCCTCAAGTGATTTCGAAGCTTGCCAAAAGGGTACACCTCAAGATATTGAAGATAGTTACATTACCTTGAGTAGTGTAACATTTCACTTGGTGTAGGCCCTAGTGAAGGGTAGTTTCGAGACCCTTCGTGGTTGGGGACAGTGTGGCACTGTTCCACATCACTGTACCTCGGCTCTTGGGGTTTGTAGGAGCTGGGAGTCATTCCCAACTCGTAACTCTTCCTATCTTGTGTTCTAAGACTATAGTGGCTGCCATAGTACCGTTCGTTCAAACCGGCGCTGTGTCGTCAATTCTTTATCAAATCGTGCAATCTAAATTGATAATTGTAGACGACGTGAAGACGCTCCAGATCCAATTTGAATCAAGTCATTTGCAGCTGTGAGCAGAACGCTATCAACGTTTGAAGCCGCTGTGCAGAAATCCGTCTGTGCTCTCTATCTTTCGTTTTAGGCACATTCAAGCCTATTGTGACTATAACAGTTGGACCACCTGGCTTGTTGGTCCAGTGGACCTGTTGGACCAATTAACCGGTTGGTCTAATTTACCGGTTGGACCCACTGGCCTGTTTGTCCAATGGACCTGTTGGACCAACTGGCATGTTGGTCCAATGGACTGGTTAGACCAACTGGCCTGTAGGTCCAATGGACCAGTTGGACCAACAGGCCTGTTAGTCGAGTGGACCAGTTGGACCAACTGGCCTGTTGGTCCAGTGGACCGATTGGACCAACTCGCCTGTTGGTCCCATGGACCGGTTGGACCAACTGGCTTGTTGGTCCAGTGGACCGGTTGGACCAACTGGCGTGTTGGTCCAGTGGTCTGTTTGGACCAACTGGCTTGTTGGTCCAGTGTCCAGGTTGGACCATCTCGCCTGTTGGTCCAATGGACCGGTTGGACCAACTAGCCTATTGGTCCAGTGGACATTGGACCGACTCGCCTGTTGGTCTTATGGAAACGTTGGATCAACTGGCCTATTGGTCCAGTGGACCGGTTGGACCAACTCGCTTGTTGGTCCAGTGGACCTGTTGGACCAACTGGCCTATTGGTCCAGTGGACCAGTTGGACCAACTGGCTTGTTGGTCCAGTGGACCTGTTGGACCAATTAACCAGTTGGTCCAATTTACCGGTTGGACCAACTGGCATGTTTGTCCAATGGTCTGTTTGGACCAACTGGCTTGTTGGCCCAGTGTACAGGTTGGACCAACTCGCCCGTTGGTCCAATGGACCGGTTGGACCAACTAGCCTATTGGTCCAGTGGACAGGTTGGACCGACTCGCCTGTTGGTCCTATGGACAGGTTGGATCAACTGGCCTATTGGTCCAGTGGACCGGATGGACCAACTCGCCTGTTGGTCCAGTGGACCTGTTGGACCAACTGGCCTGTTGGTCCAGTGGACCAGTTGGACCAACTGAGAAGATTTGAACAAGAAGAATGGATGAACTATGAATGAAGTGAGTACAAATAGGAAACCCTAATTGGGTTGTACCCCCTATGGGATACCCCACTATAGCCTACACAACAGCATAAGCTATATAGATGTTCTGACACACCCCCATAGGCAAAGTGGGGGAGAACAAAGGGTCACAAGACCAGTCACGCAAAGCACAGCAAGCTCAGGGTGGATCACAAAGTCACCACACAGTCCGAGCACAACGACAAGGCCACAAGGCCAGTTCACATGCAGGAGTGCACATATATATATAGAGCTAGACAAGCAAGAGCAGGTATATATATGTGACAGTACAAGCAAGGTCAAGAGGAGAGCAAGTGAGGCAAGACAGGTACAAGACCCAGCTGAGTGCAGAAGCGCTGATGATCACAAGGCGCAAGTGCCTTGGTGAACACATCAGCAGTGTTGGCCTCAGAGGCCACGTAAGCAAGTCGCAACTGACCACGCTGCTGCAGCTCACGAGCAAGAAAGTAACGGAGAGCAATGTGCTTCGTTCTGTGCTCCTTGCGCTGCTCTCGACACAAGGCCAGCATGGCCTTGTTATCTACGTACAGCACTGGAGGAGAACGAGGCGGCTCTCCAAGGTCAGTCAGCAGGTAGGTGAGCCAGCGAAGCTCCTGTGCAGCCATGGCCCCGGCGTAGATCTCAGCCTCACAACTGGAGCCGAGAACAGAGGACGAGCGAGTAGCCCGCCACGAGACAGAGCCGGAACCAAGACTGAAGGTGTAACCCTGCGACGACCGCTGCGTAGCCTGGTCGTCAGCCCAAGAAGCGTCCGCGTGCCCAGTGAGGACCACTGGACTCCGCCCTCCAAGCACTAGCCCCATGCCCGACGTACTGCACAAGTAGCGCAACACCCTCTTCGCTGCAGCCATGTGCTCTGGTCGGTGTCTCCCAGGAGCAACATAGCGTGCAAGAATGCTAAGAGGGTATGCAAGGTCAGGTCGTGTGCAGGTCATCAGGTACATGAGGCAGCCAACAAGCTCTGGGTACGGGCCACTCGACTCTACGGACTCTCCGAAGGCAGAGCTGAGAGCGAGTGGCGAGTAGACAGAGGAGTGGCCTGAGGCGAGGAGTACGTGAAGCCGAAGCGCTGAAGGACCTGCTGCACCATGTGTGACTGAGTCAAGGTAATGGTGCGGCGTGCTCTGTCCCGAGTGATCTGCAAGCCAAGGTAGCTGCGCAGTTCACCCAGGTCTGTGCACGTGTGTCTCTTCTGCAGCTCGGACTTCACGTAGGCTAGTCCAGCAGTGTCAGCTGTGGCAAAGACCAAGTCGTCGACGTACACGAGGATGTAGAACGGCGGCAAAGAAGTGTCGGTGCGCAGAAACAACGACGGGTCAGCCGTAGAGGGAGCAAACCCAAGAGCCGCAAGCATAGTCCTCAGTGTGTCGTGCCACTCACGTGGTGCCTGGCGGAGACCGTAGACTGGCCGTCGGAGGCTCCACTGGGTGCCAGTAGGGAAAGTCCCAGTGAAGCCAGGTGGACGGCGCAGCCAGATCTCCTCGTGCAGGCTACCCTGCAAGAAAGCAGTGCTGAAGTCAAGAGAGTGGAGCTCGTAGTCGCGCTGAGCGGCTATGTGCAGCAGCACCCGAAGAGTGGTCATCTTCGGGGTGGGAGAGAAGGTCTGAAAGTAGTCAACTCCCTGCCGCTGACTGAAGCCACGAGCGACGTACCGCGCCTTGAAGACAGGTGGAGAGCCCGGCGGCCGCTTCACCCTGAAGATCCACATGCCACTGACGATGTTCGCCCCAGGAGGGGGAACCGCGTCAACGTAGGTGCCTGTGGACTTCCAGGACGCCATCTCTGCATCCATAGCTGCCTGCCACTGAGAGGAGTAGGGACCCTCTACGGCCTCCGCGTAAGAGCGCGGAGTCGGGATGTCTAGTGCATCCGGGTCTCCCTCAGGGGCAAGTAGTACGGACGCGAGATGAGGTGAAGCAGCAGCCAAACACTGGAACTCCTCCTGCCTGTCCTCAAGGACGTCCGTGCCAAGAGCACACTCACCCCCGACGAACGGAGGACAGACAGACGCAGACTCAGCAACAAGACCGGCAGCGTAGTCTAGACGACAACTAGCAGCAAAGTCGACGAGCTCAGCAACAAGAGCAGACGCAGCAGTGGACTCAAAAGAGGGGTCAGTGACGACAGTAGCAAGGAGACGTGTGACAGTAGGACTAGCAGCACGAAGAGAGTCGGACTCTGGGTCGGTAAGTGCAGGAAGGGAGGACTCAGGAGGAGAAGGCAAAGGGGCACGCAGAGGAGCAGTGGACGGACGCAAAGACATCCGGTGCGTGCCAGGGACAGGAGGAGGACGCTGACGCGAAACGCGACCACTAGCGCGAGCAGCACGAACAGGCGACGCAGGACGAGACGCAGGCTCACGACGCTCAGCAAGACCTCCAGTGGGACCAGTGTAAGGAGAGGGAGCAGGAAGTGGGGAGGCGGGCTCTAACTGGGACTGTGACTGAACAGGCTGTGGACACGCTGCAGGAGGAGAAAGACCAAGAACCTGCTGGAGGAGAGGAACGAAGTACGGCCGAGGCCGCGCGGCGACTCCAGACACAGCAGGGACAGCACCCTCAGCAGCAGCACCAGCGCCAACAGCACCTCCAGCTCCAGTACCTCCAGCAGCACCAGCAGCACCCGCAGCAGGACCACCGCCAGGAAGGACAGCAGCAGTCTCAGCACCAACACCCGCGGCAGCTCCAGCTCCAGGCGGACCCGAGGGCCCAGCAGCTCCGGGACCAGCGGCACAAGTACCCTCAGCAGCCGAAGGAGCTCCAGCTCCAGCAGTACGTCTCCAGCGGCGAGCAAACCACTCGCGCAGCTCCTGTGGAGAGAGGGGCTCCCGCCGAGGCGAAGCACCTGGAGAACCGCCAGGTCCCGCACCGCCAGACGCCACAAGGGGAGGTCCAGTGGCCGCAGGCTCCGCAGCTCCAGGCTCAGTAGCTCTAGACGCAGCACCCCCTGGCTCAGCACCCCCAGTCACAGCACCCCCAGGCTCAGCACCCCCAGACTCCGCACCCCCAGGCTCAGCACCCCCAGTCGCAGTACCCCCAGGCTCAGCACCCCCAGGCTCAGCACCCACGCGCGTAGCACCCCCAGAGTCAGCACCCCCAGGCTCAGCACCCGCAGCAGGACCAGAGTCACCAGCAACCTCGACCGGCTCGACTGCGTCTACCTGGGACACACCTGAAGGGGCAGGACCCTGAGGGGGAAGGGGGTCTACCGGGGGGGGACCTGGCACAAGGAAGTGCGGTGGCGGGGGGAGGGAAGGAGTGCGGTAGGGGAAGAGGCGGTAGAAGGGGACTGACTCGTCGAACGTGACGTCCTGGGAGGACAGAACACGACGAGAGGAGGGGTGGTAGAACTGCCACCCTGGGGCGTCAGGGGGGAAGCCGAGGAAGACACAGGGAGCAGCACGAGGGGACAGCTTGTCCGCAGACAAGTCGCGGACAAACGCCCGAGATCCCCAGACACGGAACGCAGACGCATCGCCGACCTTCCCCGTCCACAGCAGAGCTGGGGAGGTCTCCGGCCGGGAGACCCTGGGGTGAAGGTTGATCTGATGCGCCGCGTACCGAACCGCAAACGGCCACAGAAAATGGGGGGCAGCCGCATGCATCATGGACGTACGAGCGACGTCCATGACCATGCCAATGCGGCGCTCAGCAATCCCATTTTGCTGTGGAGAGTCCGGAAGCGTAAAGGTCTGGCGGATGCCTCGTGCACGACAGTAGGCTCGCAGAAGGCCAGAGGAGAACTCTCCACCTCGGTCAGAGTGCAGACGCAGAACAGGAAAGTCCGAGCCGAAGCTCCTCCTGAGCTGGAGACGAGCTGCGCGGATCCAGTCGATCAACACCTCAGTGACATCACCCTTGCTGCGCAAGGGGAAGACTGTGGTGTAACGCGAGTAGTCGTCAACCACCAGTAGGAAGTAGCGCTCGTGACCCTGCCCACGGACGCGGGCCGGGCCCCACACGTCCATGTGAAGCGTCTGCAGAGGAGCCTCTGTCGGGGGAAACTGAGAGGAGTGAGGGGCAGCCCGGAGCCGCCCCTCGACACAGGGGACACAGGAAGGTCCGGGTCCCGAAGGAAGGGGAGGGAGAGACCGGGGAAGACCAGAGACAAGGACACGGGAAGCCATGCCCCGAAGACGAGGCAAGGAGGGGTGGCCAAGACGGTGGTGCCACAGGAGAGTCTCCTGAGACAGGCGGCGACACGAGCAGGGGGCAGACTCAGGACCAGACCTGGACGCAGCAGCAAACACCTGACCCGACGCAGCTACCTGGCCAGACGCAGGGACAGGAGGAGACTCAGTGGTCAGGGTGTAGAGACTCGACCCCGGCCGACGCGAAAACGTGGCCAGGTGTCGGCCTGTGCGGGCGTCCGAGCAGTGGGTCACCCGCTGACTCGCAGGAGTAAACTGGTGAACCCCCGCATCCTGCAGGTCAGCACCACTCACCAAGTTCGTCGAGAACGAGGGGAGGTACAGACCAGACAAGGTGCCCGAGGGGGCAGCCGGACACGGGAGGACAGTGGAGAAGTGAGAGAGGACAGGACCCCCAGAGGGGTCAGCCAGGGAGACTGCAACCGGCCGGCCAAGCGGCGTGAGTGTGGTGCGGTCTCGAAAGAAGGAGCGAGAAGCTCCTGAGTCAAGCGTGAAGGTGAGGGAGGCCGAAGCCGACGCAGTACCTGAGAGCGCAGCCTCACCAGTACCTGAGAGTGCAGACGCACTGGCACCTAGAGCAGCAGCCTCAGAAGTACCTGGCGCAGCAGTACCAATGCCCGGGTCGGGCGGGAAACACCGGTAACAGTCACCCTCCTCACTAATAGTCACAGCATACATGGCAGCAAGGATAGCATCAAAGTCAAGATCAAAGATAGCTACGCCAGCCCTAGACAGCTCTCCCCAACGGGGAATCTCACTAGCCTCGGGGAACTGCTGACGCCAAGCGTCCGTCAGGCGGCCAAAGCAGCGCTGGGTGGGGTGGGCACCCCCACACTGCTCACCCGCGCGGTCGCCGGAACGAAGGACGTAGGTGCACGGACCAAAACCCCCACCCCGCTGACGCTGCGTGTACCACTCACGGAGCTGCTGGGGCGGGGGGATGTCCCGCGAACGCTGCTGCTGCTGCTGCTGCTGCTGCTGCTGACGCTGGCCACCACCAGAGCCGCTACGCTGCGGGGCACCACCCCGACCAGCTCCACCCCCTCCGCCACCGCCGCCTCCACCTCCACCACCACCGCTGCCTCCGCTCCCACCGCTGCCGCCACCACCGCCTCCTCCTCCGCTGCTGCCACCGCCACCACCGCCCCCGCCACCACTCCCACCGCCACCCCCACTCCCTCCGCCGCCTCCACCGCCACCTCCACCGCCCCCGCCAGTTCCACCCGCGCCCTTGCCCCCCTTGCCCCTGCCAGGGCGGCGTCTCCCGCTAGGGGCAGACGCCGCGCAGACCGACTCAAGACCAAGCAGGTCGGCAGCAGCAGCAGAGGCAACAGAGGGCAGCAGGGGGGAAGGAGAACACCCCTCAAAGATGGGGGTGCGAGGGTCACCACGAGAGGCTCCTACAGCGACGATGCTCTTCTCCGCCGCCAGGAGGGACTTCTCGAGGAGGTCGACAGTGAGAGTGGTGGGACAGACTGAGAGGAAGTGGTCCCTGACTACGCGAAGGGAGTCAGGGAGGCGTGTGACTATGTAATAGAGAGTGATGTACATGGGGGGGGGGTTCTTGGCGCAGAACTCAGCAGGAAGGGCGGCGCGGTAGCGAGTGTCACTAGTGCGGAGGTGCGTAATGAGGTCAGCGACAGTGGGAAAGGCAGCAAGGTCAGGAAAGAGGTACGGTAGCATGAGGCGGCTCAGGGCAGCAGTGGCAGGGGAAGAGTAGCGCGCAACTACAGCGTCGTACAAGGTCTGAGCACTCTTGTACTGACTAAAGTGCGCGCGCTCAGTGGTAGGCAGGTGGCGACGCACAGCAAGACGTGCAGCAGCATCGCGGGTGGCCCACTGAGAGCGAACAGTGGGGTCAGCATCAGCAGCAGGGGCAGGAGAGGCGCCAGAGGTGAGGTCAAAGAGGGAAAGACCGTCCGTCCTATCGCACTGTAAGAACAGCTGCAGGTCGTCGACCCAGACCTCAAAGTCAAT
The DNA here is from genome assembly GCA_947471745.1 of Closterium sp. Naga37s-1. Taxonomy (NCBI): domain Eukaryota; kingdom Viridiplantae; phylum Streptophyta; class Zygnematophyceae; order Desmidiales; family Closteriaceae; genus Closterium; species Closterium sp. Naga37s-1. Next base: position 179,900 of record CANJKZ010000343.1, on the reverse strand, counting down.
GGCTCGACCCTCAGCGTCAAAAGCGAGGACACTAGGGGTAGCCATGACGACGACAGTGTAGTAGTGCAAGCAGTAGGGGAAGGGCACGCAGTAACAGTGGTGCTGTGCTCACCAGGCAGGGCAGGTCGGGCGGCTCGGTAGTAGGGCGGCCCGGCAGCTGGGCGGCTCGGCGGCTCGGCTGCTGGGCGGCTCGGCTCCCGGGCGGCTCGGCGGCAGGGCGGCTCGGCGGCAGGGCGGCTCGGCGGCTCGGCTCCCGGGCAGCTCGGCGGCAGGGCGGCTCGGCGGCAGGGCGGCTCGGCTCCCGGGCGGCTCGGCTGCAGGGCGGCTCGACGGCTCGGCGGCTCGGCGGCTGGGCGGTCGGCTGCACGGCGGCTCGGCTGGTGGGCGGCCGTGCGGCTCGGCTGCAGCGCGGCTCAGCGGCGGGGCGGCTCGGCTGCTCTGCTGCTGGGCGGCTCGGCTGCGCTGCTGCTGGGCGGCTCGGCCGCTGTAGAGGAGCGGCGGGGCCGCTGCAGAAGGGCGGCGGGGCCGCAAGATAGGGCAGCGGGGCCGCAAGGAAGGGCGGCGGGGCCACTAGGTAGGGCGGCGGGGCCGCGAGGTAGGGCGGCGGGGCCGCTAGGTAGGGCGGCACGGCCGCGCGATGGGGCGGCGGGGCCGCGAGGAAGGGCGGCGGGGCCGCTAGGTAGGGCGGCGGGGCCTCACGATGGGGCGGCGAGGCCGCGAGGTAGGGCTGCGGGGCCGCGCAATGGGGCGGCGAGGCCGCGAGTAAGGGCGGCGGGGCCGCTAGGTAGGGCGGCGGGGCCGCGCAATAGGGCGGCGAGGCCGCGAGGTAGGGCGGGGGGGGGGGCGCTAGGTAGGGCGGCGGGGCCGCTAGGAGAGAGGCGGCGGGGCCTCGAAGACGGGCGGCGGGGCCGCTGAGACGAGTGGCGGGGCCGCAGTGAAGGGCCGCTAGGGCGGCTCGACGAAGTGAGGGCCCGGAGCGCGACTCGGGCTGAGCGCGCTTCGGGCAGGAAAAAAAAAAAAAACGATGTGGTGGGCCCTAAGCACAGTTCCCAAGGGGGAACCTGCTCGATACCATGAGAAGATTTGAACAAGAAGAATGGATGAACTATGAATGAAGTGAGTACATATAGGAAACCCTAATTGGGTTGTACCCCCTATGGGATACCCCACTATAGCCTACACAACAGCATAAGCTATATAGATGTTCTGACACCAACTAGCTTGTTGGTCCAGTGGACCTGTTGGACCAACTCGCCTGTTTGTCCCATCGACCGGTTGGACCAACTAGCCTGTTGGTCCAGTGGACCGGTTGGACCAACTAGCCTGTTTGTCCAATGGACCGGTTAGACCAACTGGAATGTTGGTCCAATGGACCGGTTGGACCAACTGGCCTGTTTGTCCAATGGACCGGTTGGACCAACTCGCCTATTGGTCCAATAGACCGTTTGGACCAGCTCGCCTGTTGGTCCAATGTGCCGGTTGGACCAAATAGCCTGCTGGTCCAGTGGACCGGTTGGACCAACAGGCCTGTTGGTGTAGTGGACCGGTTGGACCAACTCGCCTGTTGGTCCAATAGACCGGATGGACCAACTGGCCTGTTTGTCCAATAGACCTGTTGGACCAACTGGCCTGTTGGTCCAATGGACCAGTCTGACCAACTAGCCTGTTGGTCCAACGGACCGGTTGGACCAAATTGCCTACTGGTCCAAAGGACAGGTTGGACCAACTCGCTTGTTGGTCCAATGGACCGGTTGGACCAACTGGCCTATTGGTCCAGTGGACAGGTTGGACCGACTCGCATGTCGGTCCAGTGGACCTGTTGGACCAATTAACCGGTTGGTCCAATTAACAGGTTGGACCAACTGGCCTGTTTGTCCAATGACCTGTTGGACCAACTGGACCAACTGGCCTGTTGGTCCAGTGGACCGAATGGACCAACTCGCCTGTTGGTCCCATGGACCGGTTGGACCAACTGGCCTGTTGGTCCAGAGGACCGGTTGGACCAACTGGCCTGTTGGTCCAGTGGTCTGTTTGGACCAACTGGCTTGTTGGTCCAGTGTCCAGGTTGGACCATCTCGCCTGTTGGTCCAATGGACCGGTTGGACCAACTGGCCTTTTGGTCCAGTGGACATTGGACCGACTCGCCTGTTGGTCCTATGGACAGGTTGGATCAACTGGCCTATTGGTCCAGTGGACCGGTTGGACCAACTCGCCTGTTGGTCCAGTGGACCTGTAGGACCAACTGGCCTATTGGTCCAGTGGACCAGTTGGACCAACTGGCTTGTTGATCCAGTGGACCTGTTGGACCAATTAACCGGTTGGTCCAATTTACCGGTTGGACCAACTGGCCTGTTGGTCCAATGGACCGGTTGGACCAACTGGCCTGTTGGTCCAATGGACCGGTTGGACCAACTGGCCTGTAGGTCCAATGGACCGGTTGGACCAACTGGCCTGTAGGTCCAATGGACCAGTTGGACCAACTAGCCTGTTAGTCGAGTGGACCAGTTGGACCAACTGGCCTGTTGGTCCAGTGGACCGATTGGACCAACTCGCCTGTTGGTCCCATGGACCGGTTGGACCAACTGGCCTGTTGGTCCAGTGGACCGGTTGGACCAACTGGCGTGTTGGTCCAGTGGTCTGTTTGGACCAACTGGCTTGTTGGTCCAGTGTCCAGGTTGGACCATCTCGCCTGTTGGTCCAATGGACCGGTTGGACCAACTAGCCTATTGGTCTAGTGGACATTGGACCGACTCGCCTGTTGGTCTTATGGAAACGTTGGATCAACTGGCCTATTGGTCCTGTGGACCGGTTGGACCAACTCGCTTGTTGGTCCAGTGGACCTGTTGGACCAACTGGCCTATTGGTCCAGTCGACCAGTTGGACCAACTGGCTTGTTGGTCCAGTGGACCTGTTGGACCGATTAACCGGTTGGTCCAATTTACCGGTTGGACCAACTGACCTGTTTGTCCAATGGACCTGTTGGACCAACTGGCCTATAGGTCCAATGGACCAGTTGGACCAATTAGCCTATTAGTCGAGTGGACCGGTTGGACCAACTGGCCTGTTGGTCCAGTGGACCGATCGGACCAACTCGCCTGTTTGTCCCATGGACCGGTTGGACCAACTAGCCTGTTGGTCCAGTTGACCGGTTGGACCAACTGGCCTGTTTGTCCAATGGACCGGTTGGACCAACTGGCCTGTTGGTCCAATGGACCGGTTGGACCAGCTTGCCTGTTGGTCCTATGGACCGGTTGGACTAACTGGCCTGTTTGTCCAATGGACCGGTTGGACCAACTGGCCTGTTGGTCCAATGGACCAGTTGGACCAACTCGCCTGTTGGTCCAATGGACCGGTTGGACCAACTATCCTGTTGGTCCAGTGGACCGGTTGGACCAACTGGCCTGTTGGTGCAGTGGACCGGTTGGACCAACTCGCCTGTTGGTCCAATAGACCAGTTGGACCAACTGGCCTGTTTGTCTAATAGACCCGTTGGACCAACTGGCCTGTTGGTCCAATGGACCAGTGTGACCAACTGGCCTGTTGGTCCAACGGACCGGTTGGACCAAATTGCCTGCTGGTCCAAAGGACAGGTTGGACCAACTCGCTTGTTGGTCCAATGGACCGGTTGGACCAACTGGCCTATTGGTCCAGTGGACAGGTTGGACCGACTCGCCTGTTGGTCGAATGGACCAGTTGAACCGACCGGCCTGTTGGTCCAGTGGACCTGTTGGACCAACTCGCCTGTTGGTCCAGTGGACCGGTTGGACCAACTGGCCTGTTGGTCCAGTGGACCGATTGGACCAACTCGCCTGTTTGTCCCATGGACCGGTTGGACCAACTGGCCTGTTGGTCCAGTGGACCTGTTGGACCAACTGGCCTGTTGGTCCAGTAGACCGGTTGGACCAGCTCGCCTGTTGGTCCTATGGACCGCTTGGACCAACAGGCTTGTTTGTCCAATGGTCCGGTTGGACCAACTGGCCTGTTGGTCCAATGGACCGGTTGGACCAACTCGCCTGTTGGTCCAATAGACCGGTTGGACCAGCTCGCCTGTTGGTCCAATGGACCGGTTGGACCAACTAGCTTGTTGGTCCAGTGGACCGGTTGGACCAACTGGCCTGTTGGTGCAGTGGACCGGTTGGACCAACTCGCATGTTGGTCCAATAGACCAGTTGGACCAACTGCCCTGTTTGTCCAATAGACCCGTTGGACCGACTCGCCTGTTGGTCCAATGGACCAGTTGGACCAACCGGTTTGTTGGTCCTGTGGACCGGTTGGACCAACTCGCCTGTTGGTCCAGTGGACCGGTTGGACCAACTCGCATGTTGGTCCAATAGACCGGTTGGCCCAAGTGGCCAGTTGGTCCAATGAACCGGTTGGACCAACTGGCCTGTAGGTCCAATGGACCAGTTGGACCAACTAGCCTGTTAGTCAAGTGGACCGGTTAGACCGCCCGTTGGTCCAATGGACCGATTGGACCAACTCGCCTTGTGGTCCCATGGACCGGTTGGACCAACTAGCCTGTTGGTCCAGTGGACCGGTTGGACCAACTGGCCTGTTGGCCCAGTGGTCTGTTTGGACCAACTCGCTTGTTGGTCCAGTGGACAGGTTGGACCAACTTGCCTGTTGGTCCAATGGACCGGTTGGACCAACTGGCCTGTTGGTCCAGTGGACCGATTGGACCAACTCGCCTGATTGTCCCATGGACCGGTTGGACCAACTGGCCTGTTGGTCCAGTGGACCGGTTGGACCAACTGGCCTGTTGGTCCAATGGACCGGTTGGACCAACTCGCCTGTTGGTCTTATAGACGAGTTGGACCAACTGGCCTGTTTGTCCAATAGACCCGTTGGACCAACTGGCCTGTTGGTCCAACGGACCGGTTGGACAAAATTGCCTGCTGGTCCAAAGGACAGGTTGGACCAACTCGCTTGTTGGTCCAATGGACCGGTTGGACCAACTGACCTATTGGTCCAGTGGACAGGTTGGACCGACTCGCCTGTTGGTCCAATGGACCGGTTGGACCAACTGGCCTATAGGTCCAATGGACCAGTTGGACCAATTAGCCTGTTAGTCGAGTGGACCGGTTGGACCAACTGGCCTGTTGGTCCAGTGGACCAATTGGACCAACTCGCCTGTTTGTCCCATGGACCGGTTGGACCAACTGGCCTGTTGGTCAAGTGGACCGGTTGGACCAACTGGCCTGTTGGTCCAGTGGACCGGGGGGCCAACTCGCCTGTTGGTCCAGTAGACCGGTTGGACCAGCTAGCCTGTTGGTCCTATGGACCGGTTGGACCAATTAGCCTGTTTGTCCAATGGACCGGTTGGACCAACTAACCTGTTGGTCCAATGGACCGGTTGGACCAAATTGCATGCTTGTCCAAAGGACAGGTTGGACCAACTCGCTTGTTGGTCCAATGGCCCGGTTGGACCAACTAGCCTATTGGTCCAGTGGACAGGTTGGACCGACTCGCCTGTTGGTCCAATGGACCGGTTGGACCAACTCGCCTGTTGGTCTAATAGACTAGTTGGACCAACTGGCCTGTTTGTCCAATAGACCATTGTGACCAACTTGCCTGTTGGTCCAACGGACCGGTTGGACCAAATTGCCTGCTCGTCCAAAGGACAGGTTGGACCAACTCGCTTGTTGGTCTAATGGACCGGTTGGACCAACTGGCCTATTGGTACAGTGGAAAGGTTGGACCGACTCGCCTGTTGGTCCTATGGACCAGTTGGACCAACCGGTTTGTTGGTCCTGTGGACCGGTTGGACCAACTCGCCTGTTGGTCCAGTGGACCGGTTGGACCAACTCGCCTGTTGGTCCAATAGACCGGTTGCCCCAACTGGTCAGTTGGTCCAATGGACCGGTTGGACCAACTCGCCTGTTGGTCCAGTGGTCTGTTTGGACCAACTGGCTTGTTGGTCCAGTGGACAGGTTGGACCAACTCGCCTGTTGGTCCAATGGACCGGTTGGACCAACTGGCCTATTGGTCCAGTGGACAGGTTGGATCGACTCGCCTGTTGGTCCTATGGACAGGTTGGATCAACTGGCCTATTGGTCCAGTGGACCGGTTGGACCAACTGGCCTGTTGGTCCAGTGGACCGATTGGACCAACTCGCGTGTTTGTCCCATGGACCGGTTGGACCAACTGGCCTGTTGGTCCAGTGGACCGGTTGGACCAACTGGCCTGCTGGTCCAATGGACCGGTTGGACCAACTCGACTGTTGGTCCAATAGACCAGTTCGACCAACTGGCCTGTTTGTCCAATAGACCCGTTGGACCAACTGGCCTGTTGGTCCAATGGACCAGTGTGACCAACTGGCCTGTTGGTCCAACGGACCGGTTGGACCAAATTGCCTACTGGTCCAAAGGACAGGTTGGACCAACTCGCTTGTTGGTCCAATGGACTGGTTGGACCAACTGGCCTATTGGTCCAGTGGACAGGTTGGACCGACTCGCCTGTTGGTCCAATGGACCGGTTGGACCAACTGGCCTGTAGGTCCAATGGACCAGTTGGACCAATTAGCCTGTTAGTCGAGTGGACCGGTTGGACCAACTGGCCTGTTGGTCTAGTGGACCGATTGGACCAACTCGCCTGTTTGTCCCATGGACCGGTTGGACCAACTGGCCTCTTGGTCCAATGGACCGGTTGGGCTTACTCGCCTGTTGGTCTAGTAGACGGGTTGGACCAGCTCGCCTGTTGGTCCTATGGACCGGTTGGACCAACTGGCCTGTTTGTCCAATGGACCGGTTGGACCAACTCGCCTGTTGGTCCAATAGACCGGTTGGACCAGCTCGCCTGTTGGTCCTATGGACCGGTTGGACCAACTGGCCTGTTGGTCCAATGGACCCGTTGGACCAACTAGCCTGTTGGTGCAGTGGACCGGTTGGGCCAATTCGCCTGTTGGTCTAATAGACCAGTTGGACCAACTGGCCTGTTTGTCCAATAGACCCGTTCGACCAACTGGCCTGTTGGTCCAATGGACCAGTGTGACCAACTGGCCTGTTGGTCCAACGGACCGGTTGGACGAAATTCCCTGCTGGTCCAAAGGACAGGTTGGACCAACTCGCTTGTTGGTCCAATGGACCGGTTGGACCAACTGGCCTATTGTTCCAGTGGACAGGTTGGACCGACTCGCCTGTTGGTCCAATGGACCAGTTGGACCAACCGGCCTGTTAGTCCAGTGGATCGGTTGGACCAACTCGCCTGTTGGTTTAGTGGACCGGTTGGACCAACTCGCCTGTTGGTCCAATAGACCGGTTGGCCCAACTGGCCTGTTGGTCCAATGGTTCGGTTGGACCAACTGGCCTGTAGGTCCAATGGACCAGTTGGACCAACTAGCCTGTTAGTCAAGAGGACAGGTTAGACCAACTCGCCCGTTGGTCCAATGGACCGATTGGACCAACTCGCCTTTTGGTCCCATGGACCGGTTGGACCAACTAAACTGTTGGTCCAGTGGACCGGTTGGACCAACTGGCCAGTTGGTCCAGTGGTCTGTTTGGACCAACTGGCTTGTTGGTCCAGTGGACAGGTTGGACCAACTCGCCTGTTGGTCCAATGGACCGGTTGGACCAACTGGCCTATTGGTCCAGTGGACAGGTTGGACCGACTCGCCTGTTGGTCCTATGGACAGGTTGGATCAACTGGCCTATTGGTCCAGTGGACCGGTTGGACCAACTGGCCTGTTGGTCCAGTGGACCTCTTCGACCAACTGGCCTGTAGGTCCAATGAACCTGTTGGACCAACTGGCCTATTGGTCCAGTGTACCGGTTGGACCAACTGGCCTGTTGGTCCAGTAGACCGGTTGGACCAGCTCGCCTGTTGGTCCTATGGACCGCTTGGACCAACTGGCCTGTTTGTCCAATGGTCCGGTTGGACCAATTGGCCTGTTGGTCCAATGGACCGGTTGGACCAACTGGCCTATTGGTCCAGTGGACAGGTTGGATCGACTCGCCTGTTGGTCCTATGGACAGGTTGGATCAACTGGCCTATTGGTCCAGTGGACCGGTTGGACCAACTGGCCTATTGGTCCAGTGGACCGATTGGACCAACTCGCGTGTTTGTCCCATGGACCGGTTGGACCAACTGGCCTGTTGGTCCAGTGGACCGGTTGGACCAACTGGCCTGCTGGTCCAATGGACCGGTTGGACCAACTCGACTGTTGGTCCAATAGACCAATTCGACCAACTCACCTGTTTGTCCAATAGACCCGTTGGACCAACTGGCCTGTTGGTCCAATGGACCAGTGTGACCAACTGGCCTGTTGGTCCAACGGACCGGTTGGACCAAATTGCCTACTGGTCCAAAGGACAGGTTGGACCAACTGGCCTGTTGGTCCAATGGACCGGTTGGACCAACTCGCCTGTTGGTCCAATAGACCGGTTGGACCAGCTCGCCTGTTGGTCCAATGGACCGGTTGGACCAACTAGCCTGTTGGTCCAGTGGACCGGTTGGACCAACTGGCCTGTTGGTGCAGTGGACCGGTTGGACCAACTCGCATGTTGGTCCAATAGACCAGTTGGACCAACTGCCCTGTTTGTCCAATAGACCCGTTGGACCGACTCGCCTGTTGGTCCAATGGACCAGTTGGACCAACCGGTTTGTTGGTCCAGTGGACCGGTTGGACCAACTCGCCTGTTGGTCCAGTGGACCGGTTGGACCAACTCGCATGTTGGTCCAATAGACCGGTTGGCCCAAGTGGCCAGTTGGTCCAATGAACCGGTTGGACCAACTGGCCTGTAGGTCCAATGGACCAGTTGGACCAACTAGCCTGTTAGTCAAGTGGACCGGTTAGACCGCCCGTTGGTCCAATGGACCGATTGGACCAACTCGCCTTGTGGTCCCATGGACCGGTTGGACCAACTAGCCTGTTGGTCCAGTGGACCGGTTGGACCAACTGGCCTGTTGGCCCAGTGGTCTGTTTGGACCAACTCGCTTGTTGGTCCAGTGGACAGGTTGGACCAACTTGCCTGTTGGTCCAATGGACCGGTTGGACCAACTGGCCTGTTGGTCCAGTGGACCGATTGGACCAACTCGCCTGATTGTCCCATGGACCGGTTGGACCAACTGGCCTGTTGGTCCAGTGGACCGGTTGGACCAACTGGCCTGTTGGTCCAATGGACCGGTTGGACCAACTCGCCTGTTGGTCTTATAGACGAGTTGGACCAACTGGCCTGTTTGTCCAATAGACCCGTTGGACCAACTGGCCTGTTGGTCCAACGGACCGGTTGGACAAAATTGCCTGCTGGTCCAAAGGACAGGTTGGACCAACTCGCTTGTTGGTCCAATGGACCGGTTGGACCAACTGACCTATTGGTCCAGTGGACAGGTTGGACCGACTCGCCTGTTGGTCCAATGGACCGGTTGGACCAACTGGCCTATAGGTCCAATGGACCAGTTGGACCAATTAGCCTGTTAGTCGAGTGGACCGGTTGGACCAACTGGCCTGTTGGTCCAGTGGACCAATTGGACCAACTCGCCTGTTTGTCCCATGGACCGGTTGGACCAACTGGCCTGTTGGTCAAGTGGACCGGTTGGACCAACTGGCCTGTTGGTCCAGTGGACCGGGGGGCCAACTCGCCTGTTGGTCCAGTAGACCGGTTGGACCAGCTAGCCTGTTGGTCCTATGGACCGGTTGGACCAATTAGCCTGTTTGTCCAATGGACCGGTTGGACCAACTAACCTGTTGGTCCAATGGACCGGTTGGACCAAATTGCATGCTTGTCCAAAGGACAGGTTGGACCAACTCGCTTGTTGGTCCAATGGCCCGGTTGGACCAACTAGCCTATTGGTCCAGTGGACAGGTTGGACCGACTCGCCTGTTGGTCCAATGGACCGGTTGGACCAACTCGCCTGTTGGTCTAATAGACTAGTTGGACCAACTGGCCTGTTTGTCCAATAGACCATTGTGACCAACTTGCCTGTTGGTCCAACGGACCGGTTGGACCAAATTGCCTGCTCGTCCAAAGGACAGGTTGGACCAACTCGCTTGTTGGTCTAATGGACCGGTTGGACCAACTGGCCTATTGGTACAGTGGAAAGGTTGGACCGACTCGCCTGTTGGTCCTATGGACCAGTTGGACCAACCGGTTTGTTGGTCCTGTGGACCGGTTGGACCAACTCGCCTGTTGGTCCAGTGGACCGGTTGGACCAACTCGCCTGTTGGTCCAATAGACCGGTTGCCCCAACTGGTCAGTTGGTCCAATGGACCGGTTGGACCAACTCGCCTGTTGGTCCAGTGGTCTGTTTGGACCAACTGGCTTGTTGGTCCAGTGGACAGGTTGGACCAACTCGCCTGTTGGTCCAATGGACCGGTTGGACCAACTGGCCTATTGGTCCAGTGGACAGGTTGGATCGACTCGCCTGTTGGTCCTATGGACAGGTTGGATCAACTGGCCTATTGGTCCAGTGGACCGGTTGGACCAACTGGCCTGTTGGTCCAGTGGACCGATTGGACCAACTCGCGTGTTTGTCCCATGGACCGGTTGGACCAACTGGCCTGTTGGTCCAGTGGACCGGTTGGACCAACTGGCCTGCTGGTCCAATGGACCGGTTGGACCAACTCGACTGTTGGTCCAATAGACCAGTTCGACCAACTGGCCTGTTTGTCCAATAGACCCGTTGGACCAACTGGCCTGTTGGTCCAATGGACCAGTGTGACCAACTGGCCTGTTGGTCCAACGGACCGGTTGGACCAAATTGCCTACTGGTCCAAAGGACAGGTTGGACCAACTCGCTTGTTGGTCCAATGGACTGGTTGGACCAACTGGCCTATTGGTCCAGTGGACAGGTTGGACCGACTCGCCTGTTGGTCCAATGGACCGGTTGGACCAACTGGCCTGTAGGTCCAATGGACCAGTTGGACCAATTAGCCTGTTAGTCGAGTGGACCGGTTGGACCAACTGGCCTGTTGGTCTAGTGGACCGATTGGACCAACTCGCCTGTTTGTCCCATGGACCGGTTGGACCAACTGGCCTCTTGGTCCAATGGACCGGTTGGGCTTACTCGCCTGTTGGTCTAGTAGACGGGTTGGACCAGCTCGCCTGTTGGTCCTATGGACCGGTTGGACCAACTGGCCTGTTTGTCCAATGGACCGGTTGGACCAACTCGCCTGTTGGTCCAATAGACCGGTTGGACCAGCTCGCCTGTTGGTCCTATGGACCGGTTGGACCAACTGGCCTGTTGGTCCAATGGACCCGTTGGACCAACTAGCCTGTTGGTGCAGTGGACCGGTTGGGCCAATTCGCCTGTTGGTCTAATAGACCAGTTGGACCAACTGGCCTGTTTGTCCAATAGACCCGTTCGACCAACTGGCCTGTTGGTCCAATGGACCAGTGTGACCAACTGGCCTGTTGGTCCAACGGACCGGTTGGACGAAATTCCCTGCTGGTCCAAAGGACAGGTTGGACCAACTCGCTTGTTGGTCCAATGGACCGGTTGGACCAACTGGCCTATTGTTCCAGTGGACAGGTTGGACCGACTCGCCTGTTGGTCCAATGGACCAGTTGGACCAACCGGCCTGTTAGTCCAGTGGATCGGTTGGACCAACTCGCCTGTTGGTTTAGTGGACCGGTTGGACCAACTCGCCTGTTGGTCCAATAGACCGGTTGGCCCAACTGGCCTGTTGGTCCAATGGTTCGGTTGGACCAACTGGCCTGTAGGTCCAATGGACCAGTTGGACCAACTAGCCTGTTAGTCAAGAGGACAGGTTAGACCAACTCGCCCGTTGGTCCAATGGACCGATTGGACCAACTCGCCTTTTGGTCCCATGGACCGGTTGGACCAACTAAACTGTTGGTCCAGTGGACCGGTTGGACCAACTGGCCAGTTGGTCCAGTGGTCTGTTTGGACCAACTGGCTTGTTGGTCCAGTGGACAGGTTGGACCAACTCGCCTGTTGGTCCAATGGACCGGTTGGACCAACTGGCCTATTGGTCCAGTGGACAGGTTGGACCGACTCGCCTGTTGGTCCTATGGACAGGTTGGATCAACTGGCCTATTGGTCCAGTGGACCGGTTGGACCAACTGGCCTGTTGGTCCAGTGGACCTCTTCGACCAACTGGCCTGTAGGTCCAATGAACCTGTTGGACCAACTGGCCTATTGGTCCAGTGTACCGGTTGGACCAACTGGCCTGTTGGTCCAGTAGACCGGTTGGACCAGCTCGCCTGTTGGTCCTATGGACCGCTTGGACCAACTGGCCTGTTTGTCCAATGGTCCGGTTGGACCAATTGGCCTGTTGGTCCAATGGACCGGTTGGACCAACTGGCCTATTGGTCCAGTGGACAGGTTGGATCGACTCGCCTGTTGGTCCTATGGACAGGTTGGATCAACTGGCCTATTGGTCCAGTGGACCGGTTGGACCAACTGGCCTATTGGTCCAGTGGACCGATTGGACCAACTCGCGTGTTTGTCCCATGGACCGGTTGGACCAACTGGCCTGTTGGTCCAGTGGACCGGTTGGACCAACTGGCCTGCTGGTCCAATGGACCGGTTGGACCAACTCGACTGTTGGTCCAATAGACCAATTCGACCAACTCACCTGTTTGTCCAATAGACCCGTTGGACCAACTGGCCTGTTGGTCCAATGGACCAGTGTGACCAACTGGCCTGTTGGTCCAACGGACCGGTTGGACCAAATTGCCTACTGGTCCAAAGGACAGGTTGGACCAACTCGCTTGTTGGTCCAATGGACTGGTTGGACCAACAGGCCTGTAGTTCCAATGGACCAGTTGGACCAATTAGCCTGTTAGTCGAGTGGACCGGTTGGACCAACTGGCCTGTTGGTCTAGTGGACCGATTGGACCAACTCGCCTGTTTGTCCCATGGACCGGTTGGACCAACTGGCCTCTTGGTCCAATGGACCGGTTGGGCTTACTCGCCTGTTGGTCTAGTAGACGGGTTGGACCAGCTCGCCTGTTGGTCCTATGGACCGGTTGGACCAACTGGCCTGTTTGTCCAATGGACCGGTTGGACCAACTGGCCTGTTGGTCCAATGGATCGGTTGGACCAACTCGCCTGTTGGTCCAATAGACCGGTTGGACCAGCTCGCCTGTTGGTCCTATGGACCGGTTGGACCAACTGGCCTATTGGTCCAATGGACCCGTTGGACCAACTAGCCTGTTGGTGCAGTGGACCGATTGGGCCAATTCGCCTGTTGGTCTAATAGACCAGCTGGACCAACTGGCCTGTTTGTCCAATAGACCCGTTGGACCAACTGGCCTGTTGGTCCAATGGACCAGTGTGACCAACTGGCCTGTTGGTCCAACGGACCGGTTGGACGAAATTCCCTACTGGTCCAAAGGACAGGTTGGACCAACTCGCTTGTTGGTCCAATGGACCGGTTGGACCAACTGGCCTATTGTTCAAGTGGACAGGTTGGACCGACTCGCCTGTTGGTCCAATGGACCAGTTGGACCAACCGGCCTGTTGGTCCAGTGGATCGGTTGGACCAACTCGCCTGTTGGTCCAGTGGACCGGTTGGACCAACTCGCCTGTTGGTCCAATAGACCGGTTGGCCCAACTGGCCTGTTGGTCCAATGGTTCGGTTGGACCAACTGGCCTGTAGGTCCAATGGACCAGTTGGACCAACTAGCCTGTTAGTCAAGAGGACAGGTTAGACCAACTCGCCCGTTGGTCCAATGGACCGATTGGACCAACTCGCCTTTTGGTCCCATGGACCGGTTGGACCAACTAAACTGTTGGTCCAGTGGACCGGTTGGACCAACTAGCCAGTTGGTCCAGTGGTCTGTTTGGACCAACTGGCTTGTTGGTCCAGTGGACAGGTTGGACCAACTCGCCTGTTGGTCCAATGGATCGGTTGGACCAACTGGCCTATTGGTCCAGTGGACAGGTTGGACCGACTCGCCCGTTGGTCCTATGGACAGGTTGGATCAACTGGCCTATTGGTCCAGTGGACCGGTTGGACCAACTGGCCTGTTGGTCCAGTGGACCTCTTGGACCAACTGGCCTGTAGGTCCAATGAACCTGTTGGACCAACTGGCCTATTGGTCCAGTGTACCGGTTGGACCAACTGGCCTGTTTGTCCAATGGACCTGTTGGACCAACTGGCCTGTTGGTCCAATGGACCGGTTGGACCAACTGGCCTGTAGGTCCAATGGACCAGTTGGACCAACTAGCCTGTTAGTCGAGTGGACCGGTTGGACCAACTGGGCTGTTGGTCCAGTGGACCGGTTGGACCAACTGGCCTGTTGGTCCAGTGGTGTGTTTGGACCAACTGGCTTGTTGGTCCAGTGTACGGGTTGGAGCAACTCGCCTTTGGTCCAATGGACCGGATGGACCAACTGGCCTATTGGTCCAGTGGACAGGTTGGACCGACTCGCCTGTTGGTCCTATGGACAGGTTGGATCAATTGGCCTATTGGTCCAGTGGACCGGTTGGACCAACTCGCATGTCGGTCCAGTGGACCTGTTGGACCAATTAACTGGTTGGTCCAATTTACCGGCTGGATCAACTGGCCTGTTTGTCCAATGGACCTGTTGGACCAACTGGCCTGTTGGTCCAATGGACCGGGTGGAGCAACTGGCATGTAGGTCCAATGGACCAGTTGGACCAATTAGCCTGTTAGTCGAGTGGACCGGTTGGACCAACTAGCCTGTTGGTTCAGTGGACCGGTTGGACCAACTGGCCTGCTGGTCCAGTGGTCTGTTTGGACCAACTGGCTTGTTGGTCCAGTGGACAGGTTGGACCAACTCGCCTGTTGGTCCAATGGACCGGTTGGACCAACTGGCCTATTGGTCCAGTGGACAGGTTGGACCGACTCGCCTGTTGGTCTTATGGACAGGTTGGATCAACAGGCCTATTGGTCTAGTGGACCGGTTGGACCAACTCGCCTATTGGTCCAATAGACCGGTTGGCCCAACTTGCATGTTGGTTCAGTGGACCGTTTGGACCAACTGGCCGGTTGGTCCAGTGGACCAGTTGGACCAACTGGCCTGTTGGTCGAATGGACCGGTTGGACCAACTCGCCTGTTGGTCCAATGGACAGGTTGGACCAACTGGCCTGTTGGTCCAGTGGACCACTTGAATCAACTGGCCTGTTGGTACAATGGACCAGTTGGATCAACTGGCCTGTTGGTACAATGGACCGATTGGACCAACTCGCCTATTGGTCCCATGGACCGGTTGGACCAACTGCCCTGTTGGTCCAGTCGACCAGTCGGACCAACTGGCCTGTTGGTACAATGGACCAGTTGGACCAACTAGCTTGTTGGTCCGATTGAGCGGTTGGACCAACTCGCCTGTTGGTCCCATGGACAGGTTGGACCAACTGGCCTGTTGGTCCAGTGGACCGGTTGGACCAACTCGCTTGTTGGTCCAATGGACCGGTTGGACCAATTGGCCTGTTGGTCCAGTGGACCGGTTGGACCAACTCGCCTGTTGGTCCAATAGACCGGTTGGCCCAACTGGCCTGGTGGTCCAGTTAACCGGTTGGACCAACTGGCCTGTTGTTCCAGTGGACCGGTTGGAACAACTCACCTATTGGTCCTATGTACCGGTTGGACCAACAGGCCAATTGGTCCAGTGGACCGGTTGGACCAACTGGCCTATTGGTCTAGTGGACCGGTTGGACCAACTCGCTTTTTGGTCCAATAGACCGGTTGGCCCAACTGGCCTGTTGGTCCCATGGACCGGTTGGACCAACTGGCCTGTTGGTCCAATGGACCGATTGGAATAACTAACCTGTTTGTCCAATGGACCCGTTGGACCAACTCGCCTGATGGTCCAATGGACTGGTTGGACCAACTAGCCAATATGTCCAGTGGACCGGTTAGACCGACTGGCGTGTTGGTCTAGTGGATCGTTTGGACCAACTCGCCTGTTGGCCCTATGGACCGGCTGGACCAATTTGCCTGTTGGTCCAGTAGATCGGTTGGACCAACTGGCCTATTGGTCCAATGGACCTGTTGGACCAACTGGCCTGTAGGTCCAATGGACCAGTTGGACCAACTCGCCTGTTGGTCCAATGGACCGGTCGCACCAACTTGCGTGTAGGTCCTCTGGACCGGTCGGACCAACTTGCGTGTAGGTCCTATGGACCGGTCGGACCAACTGGCCTGTTGGTCCAGTGGACCGGTGGGACGAACTTGCCTGTTGGTCTAGTGGACCGTTTGGACCAACTGGCCTGTTGGTCCAGTGGACCAGTTGGACCAACTAGCCCTTTGGTCCAATGGACCGGTTGGACCAACTCGCCTGTTCGTCCAATGGACAGGTTGGATCAACTAGCATGTTGGTCCAGTGGCCCACTTGAATCAACTGGCCTGTTGGTACAATGGACCGGTTGGACCAACTAGCCTGTAGGTCCAATGGACCGGTTGGACCACTGGCATGTTGGTCCAATGGACCTGTTGGACCAACTGGCCTGTAGGTCCAATGGACCGGTTGGACCAACTGGCTTGTTGGTCCAGTGGTCTGTTTGGACCAACTGGCCTATTGGTCCAATGGACAAATTCGACCGACTCGCCTGTTGGTCCTATGGACAGGTTGGATCAACTGGCCTATTGGTCCAGTGGACCGGTTGGACCAACTGGCCTGTTGGTCCAATGGACCAGTTGGGCCAATCGGCCTGTTGGTCCAATGGACCGGTTGGACCAACTGGCCTGTTGGTCCAGTGGTCTGTTTGGACCAACTGGCTTGTTGGTCCAGTGGACAGGTTGGACCAACTCGCCTGTTGGTCCAATGGACCGGTTGGACCAACTGGCCTATTGGTCCAGTGGACAGGTTGGATCGACTCGCCTGTTGGTCCTGTGGACAGGTTGGATCAACTGGCCTATTGGTCCAGTGGACCGGTTGGACCAACTGGCCTATTGGTCCAGTGGACCGATTGGACCAACTCGCGTGTTTGTCCCATGGACCGGTTGGACCAACTGGCCTGTTGGTCCAGTGGACCGGTTGGACCAACTGGCCTGCTGGTCCAATGGACCGGTTGGACCAACTCGACTGTTGGTCCAATAGACCAGTTCGACCAACTGGCCTGTTTGTCCAATAGACCCGTTGGACCAACTGGCCTGTTGGTCCAATGGACCAGTGTGACCAACTGGCCTGTTGGTCCAACGGACCGGTTGGACCAAATTGCCTACTGGTCCAAAGGACAGGTTGGACCAACTCGCTTGTTGGTCCAATGGACTGGTTGGACCAACTGGCCTATTGGTCCAGTGGACAGGTTTGACCGACTCGCCTGTTGGTCCAATGGACCGGTTGGACCAACTGGCCTGTAGGTCCAATGGACCAGTTGGACCAATTAGCCTGTTAGTCGAGTGGACCGGTTGGACCAACTGGCCTGTTGGTCTAGTGGACCGATTGGACCAACTCGCCTGTTTGTCCCATGGACCGGTTGGACCAACTTGCCTCTTGGTCCAATGGACCGGTTGGGCTTACTCGCCTGTTGGTCTAGTAGACGGGTTGGACCAGCTCGCCTGTTGGTCCTATGGACCGGTTGGACCAACTGGACTGTTTGTCCAATGGACCGGTTGGACCAACTGGCCTGTTGGTCCAATGGACCGGTTGGACCAACTCGCCTGTTGGTCCAATAGACCGGTTGGACCAGCTCGCCTGTTGGTCCTATGGACCAGTTGGACCAACTGGCCTGTTGGTCCAATGGACCCGTTGGACCAACTAGCCTGTTGGTGCAGTGGACCGATTGGGCCAATTCGCCTGTTGGTCTAATAGACCAGCTGGACCAACTGGCCTGTTTGTCCAATAGACCCGTTGGACCAACTGGCCTGTTGGTCCAATGGACCAGTGTGACCAACTGGCCTGTTGGTCCAACGGACCGGTTGAAGGAAATTCCCTGCTGGTCCAAAGGACAGGTTGGACCAACTCGCTTGTTGGTCCAATGGACCGGTTGGACCAAGTGGCCTATTGTTCCAGTGGACAGGTTGGACCGACTCGCCTGTTGGTCCAATGGACCAGTTGGACCAACCGGCCTGTTGGTCCAGTGGATCGGTTGGACCAACTCGCCTGTTGGTCCAGTGGACCGGTTGGACCAACTCGCCTGTTGGTCCAATAGACCGGTTGGCCCAACTGGCCTGTTGGTCCAATGGTTCGGTTGAACCAACTGGCCTGTAGGTCCAATGGACCAGTTGGACCAACTAGCCTGTTAGTCAAGAGGACAGGTTAGACCAACTCGCCCGTTGGTCCAATGGACCGATTGGACCAATGGACCGATTGGACCAACTCGCCTTTTGGTCCCATGGACCGGTTGGATCAACTAAACTGTTGGTCCAGTGGACCGGTTGGACCAACTGGCCAGTTGGTCCAGTGGTCTGTTCGGACCAACTGGCTTGTTGGTCCAGTGGACAGGTTGGACCAACTCGCCTGTTGGTCCAATGGACCGGTTGGACCAACTGGCCTATTGGTCCAGTGGACAGGTTGGACCGACTCGCCTGTTGGTCCTATGGACAGTTTGGATCAACTGGCCTATTGGTCCAGTGGACCGGTTGGACCAACTGGCCTGTTGGTCCAGTGGACCTCTTGGACCAACTGGCCTGTAGGTCCAATGAACCTGTTGGACCAACTGGCCTATTGGTCCAGTGTACCGGTTGGACCAACTGGCCTGTTTGTCCAATGGACCTGTTGGACCAACTCGCCTGTTGGTCCAATGGACCGGTTGGACCAACTGGCCTGTAGGTCCAATGGACCAGTTGGACCAACTAGCCTGTTAGTCGAGTGGACCGGTTGGACCAACTGGGCTGTTGGTCCAGTGGACCGGTTGGACCAACTGGCCTGTTGGTCCAGTGGTCTGTTTGGACCAACTGGCTTGTTGGTCCAGTGTACGGGTTGGACCAACTCGCCTTTGGTCCAATGGACCGGTTGGACCAACTGGCCTATTGGTCCAGTGGATAGGTTGGACCGACTCGCCTGTTGGTCCTATGGACAGGTTGGATCAATTGGCCTATTGGTCCAGTGGACCGGTTGGACCAACTCGCCTGTCGGTCCAGTGGACCTGTTGGACCTATTAACTGGTTGGTCCAATTTACCGGCTGGACCAACTGGCCTGTTTGTCCAATGGACCTGTTGGACCAACTGGCCTGTTGGTCCAATGGACCGGGTGGAGCAACTGGCATGTAGGTCCAATGGACCAGTTGGACCAATTAGCCTGTTAGTCGAGTGGACCGGTTGGACCAACTAGCCTGTTGGTCCAGTGGACCGGTTGGACCAACTTGCCTGCTGGTCCAGTGGTCTGTTTGGACCAACTGGCTTGTTGGTCCAGTGGACAGGTTGGACCAACTCGCCTGTTGGTCCAATGGACCGGTTGGACCAACTGGCCTATTGGTCCAGTGGACAGGTTGGACCGACTCGCCTGTTGGTCTTATGGACAGGTTGGATCAACAGGCCTATTGGTCTAGTGGACCGGTTGGACCAACTCGCCTATTGGTCCAATAGACCGGTTGGCCCAACTGGCATGTTGGTTCAGTGGACCGTTTGGACCAACTGGCCGGTTGGTCCAGTGGACCAGTTGGACCAACTGGCCTGTTGGTCGAATGGACCGGTTGGACCAACTCGCCTGTTGGTACAATGGACAGGTTGGACCAACTGGCCTGTTGGTCCAGTGGACCACTTGAATCAACTAGCCTGTTGGTACAATGGACCAGTTGGATCAACTGGCCTGTTGGTACAATGGACCGATTGGACCAACTCGCCTATTGGTCCCATGGACCGGTTGGACCAACTGCCCTGTTGGTCCAGTCGACCAGTCGGACCAACTGGCCTGTTAGTACAATGGACCAGTTGGACCAACTAGCTTGTTGGTCCGATTGAGTGGTTGGACCAACTCGCGTGTTGGTCCCATGGACAGGTTGGACCAACTGGCCTGTTGGTCCAGTGGACCGGTTGGACCAACTCGCTTGTTGGTCCAATGGACCGGTTGGACCAACTGGCCTGTTGGTCCAGTGGACCGGTTGGACCAACTCGCCTGTTGGTCCAATAGACCGGTTGGACCAACTGGCCTGTTGGTCCAGTGGACCGGTTGGACCAACTCGCCTGTTGGTCCAATAGACCGGTTGGACCAACTGGCCTGTTGTTCCAGTGGACCGGTTGGAACAACTCACCTATTGGTCCTATGTACCGGTTGGACCAACAGGCCAATTGGTCTAGTGGACCGGTTGGCCCAACTGGCCTGTTGGTCCCATGGACAGGTTGGACCAACTGGCCTGTTGGTCCAGTGGACCGGTTGGACAAACTGGCCTATTGTTCCAGTGGACCAGTTGGACCAACTAGCCTGTTGGTCTAGTGGACCGGTCGGACCAACTAGCATGTTGGTGGACCGGGACAACTGACTTGTTGGTCCAGTGAACCGGTTGGACCAATTAACCTGTTGGTCCAATGGACCGATTGGAATAACTAAACTGTTTGTCCAATGGACCCGTTGGACCAACTCGCCTGATGGTCCAATGGAATGGTTGGACCAACTAGCCAATTTGTCCAGTGGACCGGTTAGACCGACTGGCGTGTTGGTCTAGTGGATCGTTTGGACCAACTCGCCTGTTGGCCCTATGGACCGGTTGGACCAATTTGCCTGTTGGTCCAGTAGATCGGTTGGACCAACTGGCCTGTTGGTCCAATGGACCTGTTGGACCAACTGGCCTGTAGGTCCAATGGACCAGTTGGACCAACTCGCCTGTTGGTCCAATGGACCGGTCGCACCAACTTGCGTGTAGGTCCTATGGACCGGTCGGACCAACTTGTGTGTAGGTCCTATGGACCGGTCGGACCAACTGGCCTGTTGGTTTAGTCGACCGGTCGGACCAACTGACATGTTGGTCCAGCGGACCGGTGGGACGAACTTGCCTGTTGGTCTAGTGGACCGTTTGGACCAACTGGCCTGTTGGTACAGTGGACCAGTTGGACCAACTAGCCTGTTGGTCCAATGGACCAGTTGGACCAACTCGCCTGTTCGTCCAATGGACAGGTTGGATCAACTAGCATGTTGGTCCAGTGGCCCACTTGAATCAACTGGCCTGTTGGTACAATGGACCGGTTGGACCAACTAGCCTGTAGGTCCAATGGACCGGTTGGACCACTGGCATGTTGGTCCAATGGACCTGTTGGACCAACTGGCCTGTAGGTCCAACGGACCGGTTGGACCAACTGGCTTGTTGGCCCAGTGGTCTGTTTGGACCAACTGGCCTATTGAACCAGTGGACAAATTCGACCGACTCGCCTGTTGGTCCTATGGACAGGTTGGATCAACTGGCCTATTGGTCCAGTGGACCGGTTGGACCAACTGGCCTGTTGGTCCTATGGACCAGTTGGACCATCTGGCCTGTTGGTCCAGTGGACCGATGGGACCAACTCGCCTGTTGGTCCCATGGACTGGTTGGACCAATTGGCCTGTTGGTCCAATGGACCTGGTGGACCAACTGGCCTGTAGGTCCAATGGACCTGTTGGACCAACTGGCCTATTGGCCTAGTGGACCAGTTGGACCAACTAGCTTGTTGGTCAAGTGGACCGGTTGGACCAATTAACTGGTTGGTCCAATTTACTGGAGGGACCACCTGGCCTGTTTGTCCAATGGACCTGTTGGACCAACTGGCCTGTTGGTCCAATGGACCGGTTGGACCAACTGGCCTGTAGGTCCAATGGACCAGTTGGACCAACTAGCCTGTTAGTCGAGTGGACCGGTTGGACCAACTGGCTTGTTGGTCCAGTGGACCGATTGGACCAACTCGTCTGTTGGTCCCATGGACCGGTTTAACCAACTGGCCTGTTGGTCCAGTGTACCGGTTGGACCAACTGGCTTGTTGGTCCAGTGGTCTGTTTGGACCAACTGGCTTGTTGGTCCAATGGACAGGTTGAACCAACTCGCCTTTTGGTCCAATGGGCCGGTTGGACCAACTGGCCTATTGGTCCAGTGGACAGGTTGGACCGACTCGCCTGTTGGTCCTATGGACATGTTGGATCAACTGGCCTATTGGTCCAGTGGACCGGTTGGACCAACTGGCCTGTTGGTCCAATGGACAAGTGGGACCAACCGGCCTGTTGGTCCAGTGGACCGGTTGGACCAACTCGCCTGTTGGTCCTATGGACCGGTTGGACCAATTGGTCTTTTGGTCCAGTGGACCGGTTGGACCAACTCGCCAGTTGGTCCAATAGACCGGTTGGCCCAACTGGCCAGTTGGTCCTATGGACCGGTTTGACCAACAGGCCTGTTGGTCCAGTGGACTGGTTGTACAAACTGGCCAATTGGTGTAGTGGACCAGTTGGACCAACTAACCTGTTGGTCTAGTGGAACGGTCGGACCAACTGGCCTGTTGGTCCAGTGGACCAGTTGGACCAACTGACTCGTTGGTCCAGTGGACTGATTGGACGAACTGGCCTGTTGGTCTAGTGGACCGGTTGGACCATCTAGCCCGTTGGTCCAATAGACCGGTTGGACCAACTAACCTGTTTGTCCAATGGACCCGTTGGACCAATTATCCGGTTGATCAAATTTTCCGGTTGGACCAACTGGCCTGTTGGTCCAATGGACCGGTTGGACCAACTGGCCTGTAGGTTCAATGGACCAGTTGGACCCACTAGCCTGTTAGTCGAGTTGACCGGTTAGACCAACTCGCCCGTTGGTCCAATGGACCGGTTGGACCAACTCGCCTGTTGGTCCCATGGACCGGTTGGACCAACTGGCATGTTGGTCCAGTGGACCAGTTGGACCAACTGGCCTGTTGGTCCAGTGGACCGGTTGGACCAACTAGCCTGTTGGTCCAGTGGTCTGTTTGGACCAACTGGCTTGTTGGTCCAGTGGACCGGTTGGACCAACTCGCCTGTTGGTCCAATAGACCAGTTGGCCCAACTGGCCTGTTGGTCCTATGGACCGGTTGGACCAACTGGCCTGTTGTTCAGTGGACCGGTTAGACAAACTGGCCTATTGGTCTTGTGGACCAGTTGGACCAAATAGCCTATTGGTCTAGTGGACCGGTCGGACCAACTGGCCTATTGGTCCAGTGGACCGGTTGGACCAACTGACTTGTTGGTCCAGTGGACCGATTGGACGAACTGGCCTGTTGGTCTAGTGGACCGGTTGGACCAACTAACTCGTTGGTCCAATGGACCAGTTAGACCAACTAACCTGTTTGTCCAATGGACCCGTTGGACCAACTCGCGTGATGGTCCAATGGACCGGTTGGGGCAACTGGCCTGTAGGTCCAATGGACTGGTTGGACCAACTAGCCTGTTGGTCCAGTGGACCAGTTGGACCAACTCGTCTGTTGGTCCTATGGACCACTTGGAGCAACTGGCCTGTAGGTGCAGTGGACCGGTTGGACCAACTGGCCTGTAGGTGAAGTGGACCGATTGGACCACCTAACCTGTTTGTCCAATGGACCAACTGGCCTGTTGGTCCAATGGAACGGTTGGACCAGCTCGCCTGTTGGTCCCTATGGACCAGTTGGACCAACTGGCCTGTAGGTCCAATGGACCAGTTGGACCAACCGGCATCTTGGTCCAGTGTAACGGCTGGACCAACTGGCCTGTTGGTCAAGTGGACCGGTTGGACCAACTAGCCTGTTGGTCCAATGGACCGGACCAACTGGCCTGTTCGTCCAGTAGATCTGTTGGACCAACTCGCCTGTTGGTCCAATGGACCGGTTGGACCAACATGCCTGTTTGTCCAATAGACCAGCTGGACCAAGTGGCCTGTTGGTCCAACGGTCCGGTTGGACCAACTGGCCTGTTTGTCTAATGGACCGGTTGGACCAACTGGCCTGTTGGTCCAATGGACAGGTTGGACCAACTCGCCTGTTGGTCCAATAGACCGGTTGGACTAGCTCGCCTGTTGGTCCTATGGACTAGTTGGACCAACTGGCCTGTTGGTCTAGTGGACCGGTTGGACCAAATAGCCTGTTGGTCCAATGGACCAGTTGGACAAACTCGACTGTTGGTCCTATGGACCGGTTGGACCAACTAGCAGGTTGGTCTAGTGGACCGGTTGGACCAACTGGCCTGTTGGTGCAGTGGACCGGTTGGACCAACTCGCCTGTTGGTCCAATAGACCAGTTGGACCAACTGGCCTGTTTGTCCAATGGACCAGTTGGACCAACTGGCCTGTTGGTCCTACAGATTGGTTGGACCAATTTGCCTGCTGGTCCAGTGGACAGGTTGGACCAACTAGCCTATTGGTCCAATGGACCAGTTGGACCGACTAGCCTATTGGTCCTATTGACCGGTTGGACCAACTAGCCTATTGGTCCAGTGGACAGGTTGGACCGACTCGCCTATTGGTCCTATAAACAGGTTGGATCAACTGGCCTATTGGTCCAGTGGACCGGTTGGACCAAGTGGCCTGTTGGTCCAATGGACCAGTTGGACCAACCGGCCTGTTGGTCCACTGGACCGGTTGGACTAACTCGCCTGTTGGTCCAGTGGACCGGTTGGACAAACTCGCCTGTTGGTCCAATAGACAAGTTGGCCCAACTGGCCTGTTGGTCCAATGGACCGGTTGGACCAACTGGCCTGTAGGTCCAATGGACCAGTTGGACCAACTAGCCTGTTAGTCGAGTGGACCAGTTAGACCAACTCGCCCTGTTAGTCGAGTGGACCGGTTAGACCAACTGGCCTGTTAGTCCATTGGACCGATTGGACCAACTCGCCTGTTGGTCCCATGGAGCGGTTGGACCAACTAGCCTGTTGGTCCAGTGGACCGGTTGGACCAACTCGCCTGTTGGTTTAGTGGTCTCTTTGGACCAACTGGCTTGTTGGTCCAGTGGACAGGTTGGACCAACTCGATTGTTGGTCCAATGGACCGGTTGGACCAACTGGCCTATTGGTCCAGCGGACAGGTTGGACCGACTCGCCTGTTGGTCCTATGGACAGGTTGGTTCAACTGGCCTGTTGGTCCAATGGACCAGTTGGACCAACCGGCCTGTTGGTCCAGTGGACCGGTTGGACCAACTAGCCTGTTGGTCCAATGGACCAGTTGGACCAACTCGCTTGTTGGTCCAGTGTAACGGTTGGACCAACTAGCCTGTTGGTCCAATGGACCGGACCAACTGGCCTGTTCGTCCATAAATCAGTTGGACCAACTCGCCTGTTGGTCCAATGGACCGGCAGGCCTGTTTGTCCAATAGACCGGTTGGACCAAGTGGCCTGTTGGTCCTATGGTCCGGTTGGACCAACTGGCCTGTTTGTCCAATGGCCTGTTTGTCCAATGGTCTGTTTGGACCAACTGGCTTGTTGGTCCAGTGGACAGGTTGGACCAACTCGCTTGTTGGTCCAATGGACCGGTTGGACCAACTGGCCTATAGGTCCAGTGGACAGGTTAGACCGACTCGCTTGTTGGTCCTATGGACAGGTTGGTTCAACTGGCCTATTGGTCTAGTGGACCGGTTGGGCCAACTGGCCTATTGGTCCAATGGACCAGTTGGACCAACAAGCCTGTTGGTCCAGTGGACCGGTTGGACCAACTCGCCTATTGGTCCTATGGACCGGTTCGACCAGCTTGCCTGTTGGGCTAGTGGACCGGTTGGACCAACTCGCCCGTTGGTCCAGTAGACCGGTTGGCCCAACTGGCCTGTTGGTCTTGTGGACCGTTTGGACCAACTAACCTGTTGGTTCAGTGGACCAGTTGGACCAACTGGCCTGTTGGTCGAATGGACCGGTTGGACCAACGCTGTTGGTCCAATGGACAGGTTGGACCAACTGGCCTTTTGGTCCAATGGACCACTTGAATCAACTGGCCTGTTGGTACAATGGACCGGTTGGACCAACTGGCCTGTTGGTCCAATGGACCAGTTGGACTAAGCGGCCTGTTGGTCTAGTGGACCGGTTGGACCAACTAGCCTGTTGGTCCAATGGACCAGTTGGACCAACTCGCCTGTTGGTCCTATGGACCGGTTGGACCAACTTGCCTGTTGGTCGAGTGGACCGGTTGGACCAACTAGCCTGTTGGTGCAGTGGACCGGTTGGACCAACTCGCCTGTTGGTCCAATAGACCAGTTGGACCAACTGGCTTGTTTGTCCAATAGACCCGTTGGACAAACTGGCCTGTTGGTCCAATGGACCAGTTGGACCAACTGGCCTGTTGGTCCAACGGACTGGTTGGACCAATTTGCTGGTCCAGTGGACAGGTTGGACCAACTCGCCTGTTGGTCCAATTGACCAGTTGGACCAACTGACCTATTGGTCCAGTGGACAGGTTGGACCGACTCGCTTGTTGGTCCTATGCACAGGTTGGATCAACGGCCTATAGGTCCAGTGGACCGGTTGGACCAACTGGCCTGTTGGTCCAATGGACCAGTTGGACCAACCGGCCTGTTGGTCCAGTGGACCGGTTGGACCAACTTGCCTGTTGGTCCAGTGGACCGGTTGGACAAACTCGCCTGTTGGTCCAATAGACCGGTTGGCCCAACTGGCCTGTTGGTCCAATGGACCAGTTGGACCAACTAGCCTGTTAGTCGAGAGGACCGGTTAGACTAACTCGCCCGTTGGTCCAGTGGACCGATTGGACCAACTCGCCTGTTGGTCCCATGGACCGGTTAGACCAACTAGCCTGTTGGTCCAGTGGACCGGTTGGACCAACTGGCCTGTTGGTCCAGTGGACTGGTTAGACCAACTGGCCTGTTGGTCCAGTGGACTGTTTGGACCAACTGGCTTGTTGGTCTAGTGGACAGGTTGGACCAACTCGCCTGTTCGTCCAATGGACCGGTTGGACCAACCGGCCTATTGGTCCAGTGGACAGGTTGGACCGACTCGCCTGTTAGTCCTATGGACAGGTTGGATCAACTGGCCTATTGGTCCAGTGGACCGGTTGGACCAACTAACCCGTTGCTCCAATGGCCTGGTTGGACCAACTAACCTGATTGTCTAATGGACCGGTTGGACCAACTCGCCGGTTGGCCCAATGGACCGGTTGGACCAACTGGCCTGTTTTTCCAATGGACAAGTTGGATCAACTTGCCTGTTGGTCCAATGGTCTGGTTGGACCAAACGAGTGTTGGTCCAATGGACCAGTTGGACCAACTCGCCTGTTGGTCCAATGGACCGGTTCGACCAACTCGCCTCCTGGTCCTATAGACCGGTTGGACCAACTCGCCTCTTTGTCCTATGGACCGGTTGGACCAACTAGCCAGTTGGTCCTAAGGACCAGTTGGACCAACTGGGCTATTGGTCCAATGGACCAGTTGGACCAACCGGCCTGTTAGACCAGTGGACCGGTTAGACCAACTCGCCTGTTGGTCCAGTGGACCGGTTGGACCAAATGGGCTGTTGGTCCAATGGACCGGTTGGGCCAACTGGCCTGTTGGTCCAATGGACCGGTTGGACCAAATTGCCTGTTGGTCTAGTGGACGGGTTGGACCAACTGGCCTGTTGGTCCTATGGACCGGTTGGACCAACTCCCCTGTTGGTCCAGTGGACCGGTTGGACCAACTGGCCTGTTGGTCCAATGGACAGTTAACCCACATGGCGTCTTGGTCCAATGGACTGGTTGGACCAACTAACCTGTTGGTCAAGTGGACCTGTTGGACCAACTGGCGTGTTGGTCCAGTGGACCGGTTGGACCAACTGGCCTGTTGGTCCAGTGGACGGGTTGGACCAACTCACCTGTTGGTCCAGTGGACCGGTTGGACCAACTGGCCTGTTGGTCCAACGGACCGGTTGGACCAACTGGCCTGCTTGTCCAGTGGACCAGTTGGACCAACTGGCCTGCTGGTCCAACAGATCAGTTGGACAAACTGGCCTGTTGGTCCAGTGGACCAGTTGGACCAACTGGCCCGTTGGTCCATTGGACCGGTTGGACCAACTCACCTGTTGGTCCAGTGGACCGGTTGGACCAACTGGCCTGTTGGTCCAACGGACCGGTTGGACCAACTAGTCTGCTTGTCCAGTGGACCAGTTGGACCAACTGGCCTGTTGGTCCAATGGACCGGTTGGACCAACTGGCCTGTTGGTCCAATGGACCGGTTGGACCAACTGACATGTTGGTCCAATGGACCGGTTGGACCAACTAGCCTTTAGGTCCAGTGGACCAGTTGGACCAACTCACCTGTTGGTCCAGTGGACCGGTTGGACCAACTGGCCTGTTGGTCCAACGGACCGGTTGGACCAACTGGTCTGCTTGACCAGTGGACCGGTTGGACCAATTGGCCTGTTGGTCCAATGGACCAGTTGGACCAACTCACCTGTTGGTCCAGTGGACCGGTTGGACCAACTTGCGTTTTGGTCCAATGGACCGGTTGGACCAACTTGCCCGTTGGTCCAATGGACCAGTTGGACCAACTGGCCTGGTGGTCCTATGGACCGGTTGGACCAACTCGCCTGTTGGTCTAATGGACCGGTAGGACCAACTTGCCTGTTTTTTCAATGGACACGTTGGACCAACTCGCCTTTTGGTCCAATGGACCGGTTGGACCAACTAGCCTGTAGGTCCAATGGACCGGTTGAACCAACTGGCCTGTTGGTCCAATGGACCGGTTGGACCAACACGCCTGTTAGTCCAATGGACCGGTTGGACCAACTGGCCTGTTGGTCCTATGGACCGTTTGGACCAACTGGCCTGTTGGTTCTATGGACCGGTTGGACCAACTGGCCTGTTGGTCCAATGGACTAGCTGAACCAACTCGTCTGTTGGTCCAGTGGACCGGTTGGACCAATTCGCCTGTTGGTCCTGTGGACCGGTTGGACCAACTAGCCCGTTGGTCCAATGGAAGAGTTGGACCAACCGGACTGTTGGTCGAGTGGACCAATTGGACAAAATGGGCTGTTGGTTCAATGGACCGGTTAACCTACCTGGCGTGTTGGTCCAGTGGTCTAGTTGGACCAACTGGCCTGTTGGTCTAGTGAACTAGTTGGACCAACTGGCCTGTTGGTCCAATGGACCAGTTGGACCAACTCGCCTGTTGGTCTAGTGGACCGGTTTGACAAATTTGCCTGTTGGTCCAGTGGACCGGTTGGACCAACTGGCATGTTGGTCCAATGGACGAGTTGGACCAACTGGCGTGTTTGTCCACTGGACCGGTTGGACCAACTGACCTGTTGGTCCAATGGACCGGTTGGACCAACCGGCCTGTTGGTCCAGTGGACCGGTTGGACCAAATGGGCTGTTGGTCCAATGGACCGGTGGGACCAACTGGCCTGTTGGTCCTATGGACGGGTTGGACCAAATGGCCTGTTGGTCCTATGGACCGGTTGGACCAACTCCCCTGTTGGTCCAGTGGACCGGTTTGACCAACTCGCCTGTTGGTCCTAAGGATCAGTTGGATTAACTGGCCTGTTGGTCCAATGGACCGGTTGGACCAACCGGCCTGTTGGTCCAGTGGACCGGTTGGACCAAATGGGCTATTGGTCCAATGGACCGGTTGGGCCAATCGGACTGTTGGTCCAATGGACCGGTTGGACCAGATGGCCTGTTGGTCTAATGGACCGGTTGGACCAACTGGCCTGTTGGTCCAATGGACCGGTTAACCCACTTGACGTGTTAGTTCCCAGGACCGGTTGGACCAACTCACCTGTGGTCCGATGGACAGATTGGACCAACTGGCCTGTTGGTCCAATGGACAGATTGGACCAACTGCCCTGTTGGTCCAATGGACCGGTTGGACCAACCGGCCTGTTGGTCGTATGGACCGGTTGGACCAACTGGCCTGTTGGTCCAATGGACCGGTTGGACCAACCGGCCTGTTGGTCGTATGGACCGGTTGGACCAACTCGCCGGTTGGTCCAATGGACCGGTTGGACCAACTGGCCAATTTGTCCAGTGGACCCGTTGGACCAACTCGCCTCTTTGTCCTATGGATCGGTTGGACCAACTAGCCAGTTGGTCCTAAGGACAGTTGGACCAACTGGGCTATTGGTCCAATGGACTAGTTGGACCAACCGGCCTGTTGGTCCAGTGGACCGGTTAGACCAACTCGCCTGTTGGTCCAGTGGACCGTTGGACCAAATGGGCTGTTGGACCAATGGACCGGTTGGGCCAACTGGCCTGTTGGTCCAATGGACCGGTTGGACCAAATGGCCTGTTGGTCTAGTGGACGGGTTGGACCAACGGGCCTGTTGGTCCTATGGACCGGTTGGACCAACTCCCCTGTTGGTCCAGTGGACCGGTTGGACCAACTGGCCTGTTGGTCCTTCGGACCGGTTGGACCAACTGGCCTGTTGGTCCAATGGACCGGTTGGACCAACAGGCTTGTTGGTCCAATGGACCCGTTGGACCAACTGACATGTTGGTCCAATGGACCGGTTGGACCAACTGGCCTGTTGGTCCAATGGACCGGTTGGACCAACTGGCCTGTAGGTCCAGTGGACCGGTTGGACCAACTCACCTGTTGGTCCAGTGGACCGGTTGGACCAACTGGCCTATTGGTCCAACGGACCGGTTGGACCAACTGGTCTGCTTGTCGAGTGGACCGGTTGGACCAACTGGCCTGTTGGTCCAATGGACCAGTTGGACCAACTCACCTATTGGTCTAGCGGACTGGTTAGACCAACTTGCGTTTTGGTCCAATGGACCGGTTGGACCATTTTGCCTGTTGGTCCAGTGGACCAGTTGGACCAACAAGCCCGTTGGTCCAATGGAAGAGTTGGACCAACTGGCCTGTTGGTCGAGTGGACCAATTGGACCGAATGGGCCGTTGGTTCAATGGACTTGTTAACCTACCTGACGTGTTGGTCAGGTGGACCAGTTGGACCTACTGGCCTGTTGGTCCAGTGGACCGGTTGGACCAATTGGCGTGTTGGTCCAGTGGACCGGTTGGACCAACTGGCCTGTTGGTCCAGTGGACTAGTTGGACCAACTGGCCTGCTGGTCCAGCGGACCGGTTGGACCAATTCGCCTGTTGGTCCAATGGACCGGTTGGACCAACTAGCCTGTTGGTCGAGCGGACCAGTTGGACCAACTCGCCTGTTGGTCCAATGGACCGGTTGGACCAACTGGCATGTTGGTCCTATGGACCGGCTGGACCAACTGGCATGTTGGTCCAGTGGACCAGTTGGACCAACTCGCTGTTGGTCCAATGGACCGGTTGGACCAACTGGCCTGTTGGTCCTATGGACCCGTTGGACCAACTCGCCTTTTGGTCCAATGGTTCGGTTGGACCAACTCGAGTGATGGTCCAATAGACTTGTTGAACCACCTCGCCTGTTGGTCCTATGGACCCGTTGGACCAACCGGCCTGTTGGTCCAATAGACTGGTTGGACCAACTGGCCTGTTGGTTCAATGGACCGGTTGGACCAACTGGCCTGTTGGTCCAGTGGACCGGTTGGACCAACTGGCCTGTTGGTCTAGTGGACCAGTTGGACCAACTAGCCTGTTGATCCAATGGACCAGTTGGACCAACTCGCCTGGTGGTCCTATGGACACGTTGGACCAACTCGCCTTTTGGTCCAATGGACCGGTTAGACCCACTAGCCTGTAGGTCCAATGGACCGGTTGAACCAACTAGCCTGTTGGTCCAATGGACCGTTTGGACCAACACGCCTGTTTGTCCAATGGACTGGTTGGACCAACTGGCCTGTTGGTCCTATGGACCGTTTGGACCAACTGGCCTGTTGGTTCTATGGACTGGTTGGACCAACTGGCCTGTTGGTCCAATGGACTAGCTGAACCAACTCGTATGTTGGTCCAGTGGACCGGTTGGACCAATTTGCCTGTTGGACCAGTGGAGCGGTTGGACCAACTGGCCCGTTGGTCCAATGGAAGAGTTGACCAACCGGCCTGTTGGTCGAGTGGACCAATTGGACCAAATGGGCTGCTGGTTCAATGGACCGGTTAACCTACCTGGCGTGTTGGTCCAGTGGTCTAGTTGGACCAACTGGCCTGTTGGTCCGGTGGACCGGTTGGACCAACTGGCGTGTTGGTCCAGTGGACCGGTTGGACCAAATGGCCTGTTGGTCCAGTGGACCGGTTGGACCAACTCACCTGTTGGTCCAATGGACCGGTTGGACCAACTGGCCTGTTGGTCCAACGGACCGGTTGGACCAACTGGCCTGCTGGTCCAGCGGACCGGTTGGACCAACTGGCCTGTTGGTCCAGTGGACCGGTTGGACCAACTCGCCTTTTGGTCCAATGGACCGGTTGGACCAACTAGCCTGTAGGTCCACTGGACTGGTTGAACCAACTGGCCTGTTGGTCCAATGGACCGGTTTGACCAACTCGCCTTTTGGTCCAATGGACCGGTTGAACCAACTGGCCTGTTGGTCCTATGGACCGTTTGGACCAACTGGCCTGTTGGTTCTATGGACCGGTGTGACCAACTGGCCTGTTGTTCCAATGGACTAGTTGAACCAACTCGCCTGTTGGTCCAGTGGACCCGTTGGACCATTTTGCCTGTTGGTCCAGTGGACCAGTTGGACCAACAAGCCCGTTGGTCCAATGGAAGAGTTGGACCAACTGGCCTGTTGGTCGAGTGGACCAATTGGACCGAATGGGCCGTTGGTTCAATGGACTTGTTAACCTACCTGACGTGTTGGTCAAGTGGACCAGTTGGACCTACTGGCCTGTTGGTCCAGTGGACCGGTTGGACCAATTGGCGTGTTGGTCCAGTGGACCGGTTGGACCAACTGGCCTGTTGGTCCAGTGGACTAGTTGGACCAACTGGCCTGCTGGTCCAGCGGACCGGTTGGACCAACTCGCCTGTTGGTCCAATGGACCGGTTGGACCAACTAGCCTGTTGGTCGAGCGGACCAGTTGGACCAACTCGCCTGTTGGTCCAATGGACCGGTTGGACCAACTGGCATGTTGGTCCTATGGACCGGCTGGACCAACTGGCATGTTGGTCCAGTGGACCAGTTGGACCAACTCGCTGTTGGTCCAATGGACCGGTTGGACCAACTGGCCTGTTGGTCCTATGGACCCGTTGGACCAACTCGCCTTTTGGTCCAATGGTTCGGTTGGACCAACTCGAGTGATGGTCCAATAGACTTGTTGAACCACCTCGCCTGTTGGTCCTATGGACCCGTTGGACCAACCGGCCTGTTGGTCCAATAGACTGGTTGGACCAACTGGCCTGTTGGTTCAATGGACCGGTTGGACCAACTGGCCTGTTGGTCCAGTGGACCGGTTGGACCAAGTGGCCTGTTGGTCTAGTGGACCAGTTGGACCAACTAGCCTGTTGATCCAATGGACCAGTTGGACCAACTCGCCTGGTGGTCCTATGGACACGTTGGACCAACTCGCCTTTTGGTCCAATGGACCGGTTAGACCCACTAGCCTGTAGGTCCAATGGACCGGTTGAACCAACTAGCCTGTTGGTCCAATGGACCGTTTGGACCAACACGCCTGTTTGTCCAATGGACTGGTTGGACCAACTGGCCTGTTGGTCCTATGGACCGTTTGGACCAACTGGCCTGTTGGTTCTATGGACTGGTTGGACCAACTGGCCTGTTGGTCCAATGGACTAGCTGAACCAACTCGTATGTTGGTCCAGTGGACCGGTTGGACCAATTTGCCTGTTGGTCCAGTGGACCGGTTGGACCAACTGGCCCGTTGGTCCAATGGAAGAGTTGACCAACCGGCCTGTTGGTCGAGTGGACCAATTGGACCAAATGGGCTGCTGGTTCAATGGACCGGTTAACCTACCTGGCGTGTTGGTCCAGTGGTCTAGTTGGACCAACTGGCCTGTTGGTCCGGTGGACCGGTTGGACCAACTGGCGTGTTGGTCCAGTGGACCGGTTGGACCAAATGGCCTGTTGGTCCAGTGGACCGGTTGGACCAACTCACCTGTTGGTCCAATGGACCGGTTGGACCAACTGGCCTGTTGGTCCAACGGACCGGTTGGACCAACTGGCCTGCTGGTCCAGCGGACCGGTTGGACCAACTGGCCTGCTGGTCCAGCGGACCGGTTGGACCAACTGGCCTGTTGGTCCAGTGGACCGGTTGGACCAACTCGCCTTTTGGTCCAATGGACCGGTTGGACCAACTAGCCTGTAGGTCCAGTGGACCGGTTGAACCAACTGGCCTGTTGGTCCAATGGACCGGTTTGACCAACTCGCCTTTTGGTCCAATGGACCGGTTGAACCAACTGGCCTGTTGGTCCTATGGACCGTTTGGACCAACTGGCCTGTTGGTTCTATGGACCGGTGTGACCAACTGGCCTGTTGTTCCAATGGACTAGTTGAACCAACTCGCCTGTTGGTCCAGTGGACCCGTTGGACCATTTTGCCTGTTGGTCCAGTGGACCAGTTGGACCAACAAGCCCGTTGGTCCAATGGAAGAGTTGGACCAACTGGCCTGTTGGTCGAGTGGACCCATTGGACCGAATGGGCCGTTGGTTCAATGGACTTGTTAACCTACCTGACGTGTTGGTCAAGTGGACCAGTTGGACCTACTGGCCTGTTGGTCCAGTGGACCGGTTGGACCAATTGGCGTGTTGGTCCAGTGGACCGGTTGGACCAACTGGCCTGTTGGTCCAGTGGACTAGTTGGACCAACTGGCCTGCTGGTCCAGCGGACCGGTTGGACCAACTCGCCTGTTGGTCCAATGGACCGGTTGGACCAACTAGCCTGTTGGTCGAGCGGACCAGTTGGACCAACTCGCCTGTTGGTCCAATGGACCGGTTGGACCAACTGGCATGTTGGTCCTATGGACCGGCTGGACCAACTGGCATGTTGGTCCAGTGGACCAGTTGGACCAACTCGCTGTTGGTCCAATGGACCGGTTGGACCAACTGGCCTGTTGGTCCTATGGACCCGTTGGACCAACTCGCCTTTTGGTCCAATGGTTCGGTTGGACCAACTCGAGTGATGGTCCAATAGACTTGTTGAACCACCTCGCCTGTTGGTCCTATGGACCCGTTGGACCAACCGGCCTGTTGGTCCAATAGACTGGTTGGACCAACTGGCCTGTTGGTTCAATGGACCGGTTGGACCAACTGGCCTGTTGGTCCAGTGGACCGGTTGGACCAACTGGCCTGTTGGTCTAGTGGACCAGTTGGACCAACTAGCCTGTTGATCCAATGGACCAGTTGGACCAACTCGCCTGTTGGTCCTATGGACCGGTTGGACCAACTAGCCTGTTGGTGCAGTGGACCGGTTGGACCAACTCGCCTGTTGGTCCAATAGACCAGTTGGACCAACTGGCTTGTTTGTCCAATAGACCCGTTGGACAAACTGGCCTGTTGGTCCAATGGACCAGTTGGACCAACTGGCCTGTTGGTCCAACGGACTGGTTGGACCAATTTGCTGGTCCAGTGGACAGGTTGGACCAACTCGCCTGTTGGTCCAATTGACCAGTTGGACCAACTGGCCTATTGGTCCAGTGGACAGGTTGGACCGACTCGCCTGTTGGTCCTATGCACAGGTTGGATCAACTGGCCTATAGGTCCAGTGGACCTGTTGGACCAACTGGCCTGTTGGTCGAATGGACCGGTTGGACCAACTCGCCTGTTGGTCCAATGGACAGGTTGGACCAACTGGCCTGTTGGTCCAGTGGACCACTTGAATCAACTAGCCTGTTGGTACAATGGACCAGTTGGATCAACTGGCCTGTTGGTACAATGGACCGATTGGACCAACTCGCCTATTGGTCCCATGGACCGGTTGGACCAACTGCCCTGTTGGTCCAGTCGACCAGTCGGACCAACTGGCCTGTTAGTACAATGGACCAGTTGGACCAACTAGCTTGTTGGTCTGATTGAGTGGTTGGACCAACTCGCCTGTTGGTCCCATGGACAGGTTGGACCAACTGGCCTGTTGGTCCAGTGGACCGGTTGGACCAACTCGCTTGTTGGTCCAATGGACCGGTTGGACCAACTGGCCTGTTGGTCCAGTGGACCGGTTGGACCAACTCGCCTGTTGGTCCAATAGACCGGTTGGACCAACTGGCCTGTTGGTCTAGTGGACCGGTTGGACCAACTCGCCTGTTGGTCCAATAGACCGGTTGGACCAACTGGCCTGTTGTTCCAGTGGACCGGTTGGAACAACTCACCTATTGGTCCTATGTACCGGTTGGACCAACAGGCCAATTGGTCCAGTGGACCGGTTGGACCAACTGGCCTATTGGTCTAGTGGACCGGTTGGACCAACTCGCTTTTTGGTCCAATAGACCGGTTGGCCCAACTGGCCTGTTGGTCCCATGGACAGGTTGGACCAACTGGCCTGTTGGTCCAGTGGACCGGTTGGACAAACTGGCCTTTTGTTCCAGTGGACCAGTTGGACCAACTAGCCTGTTGGTCTAGTGGACCGGTCGGACCAACTAGCATGTTGGTGGACCGGGACAACTGACTTGTTGGTCCAGTTAACCGGTTGGACCAATTAACCTGTTGGTCCAATGGACCGATTGGAATAACTAACCTGTTTGTCCAATGGACCCGTTGGACCAACTCGCCTGATGGTCCAATGGAATGGTTGGACCAACTAGCCAATTTGTCCAGTGGACCGGTTAGATCGACTGGCGTGTTGGTCTAGTGGATCGTTTGGACCAACTCGCCTGTTGGCCCTATGGACCGGTTGGACCAATTTGCCTGTTGGTCCAGTAGATCGGTTGGACCAACTGGCCTGTTGGTCCAATGGACCTGTTGGACCAACTGGCCTGTAGGTCCAATGGACCAGTTGGACCAACTCGCCTGTTGGTCCAATGGACCGGTCGCACCAACTTGCGTGTAGGTCCTATGGACCGGTCGGACCAACTTGTGTGTAGGTCCTATGGACCGGTCGGACCAACTGGCCTGTTGGTTTAGTCGACCGGTCGGACCAACTGACATGTTGGTCCAGCGGACCGGTGGGACGAACTTGCCTGTTGGTCTAGTGGACCGTTTGGACCAACTGGCCTGTTGGTACAGTGGACCAGTTGGACCAACTAGCCTGTTGGTCCAATGGACCGGTTGGACCAACTCGCCTGTTCGTCCAATGGACAGGTTGGATCAACTAGCATGTTGGTCCAGTGGCCCACTTGAATCAACTGGCCTGTTGGTACAATGGACCGGTTGGACCAACTAGCCTGTAGGTCCAATGGACCGGTTGGACCACTGGCATGTTGGTCCAATGGACCTGTTGGACCAACTGGCCTGTAGGTCCAACGGACCGGTTGGACCAACTGGCTTGTTGGCCCAGTGGTCTGTTTGGACCAACTGGCCTATTGGTCCAGTGGACAAATTCGACCGACTCGCCTGTTGGTCCTATGGACAGGTTGGATCAACTGGCCTATTGGTCCAGTGGACCGGTTGGACCAACTGGCCTGTTGGTCCTATGGACCAGTTGGACCATCTGGCCTGTTGGTCCAGTGGACCGATGGGACCAACTCGCCTGTTGGTCCCATGGACTGGTTGGACCAATTGGCCTGTTGGTCCAATGGACCTGGTGGACCAACTGGCCTGTAGGTCCAATGGACCTGTTGGACCAACTGGCCTATTGGCCTAGTGGACCAGTTGGACCAACTAGCTTGTTGGTCAAGTGGACCGGTTGGACCAATTAACTGGTTGGTCCAATTTACTGGAGGGACCACCTGGCCTGTTTGTCCAATGGACCTGTTGGACCAACTGGCCTGTTGGTCCAATGGACCGGTTGGACCAACTGGCCTGTAGGTCCAATGGACCAGTTGGACCAACTAGCCTGTTAGTCGAGTGGACCGGTTGGACCAACTGGCTTGTTGGTCCAGTGGACCGATTGGACCAACTCGTCTGTTGGTCCCATGGACCGGTTTAACCAACTGGCCTGTTGGTCCAGTGTACCGATTGGACCAACTGGCTTGTTGGTCCAGTGGTCTGTTTGGACCAACTGGCTTGTTGGTCCAATGGACAGGTTGAACCAACTCGCCTTTTGGTCCAATGGGCCGGTTGGACCAACTGGCCTATTGGTCCAGTGGACAGGTTGGACCGACTCGCCTGTTGGTCCTATGGACATGTTGGATCAACTGGCCTATTGGTCCAGTGGACCGGTTGGACCA
Source organism: Closterium sp. Naga37s-1 (assembly GCA_947471745.1). Lineage (NCBI taxonomy): Eukaryota > Viridiplantae > Streptophyta > Zygnematophyceae > Desmidiales > Closteriaceae > Closterium > Closterium sp. Naga37s-1. The sequence continues at coordinate 142,079 of CANJKZ010000343.1, read as the reverse complement.
ACTGGCCTGTTGGTCCAATGGACAAGTGGGACCAACCGGCCTGTTGGTCCAGTGGACCGGTTGGACCAACTCGCCTGTTGGTCCTATGGACCGGTTGGACCAATTGGTCTTTTGGTCCAGTGGACCGGTTGGACCAACTCGCCAGTTGGTCCAATAGACCGGTTGGCCCAACTGGCCAGTTGGTCCTATGGACCGGTTTGACCAACAGGCCTGTTGGTCCAGTGGACTGGTTGTACAAACTGGCCAATTGGTGTAGTGGACCAGATGGACCAACTAACCTGTTGGTCTAGTGGAACGGTCGGACCAACTGGCCTGTTGGTCCAGTGGACCAGTTGGACCAACTGACTCGTTGGTCCAGTGGACTGATTGGACGAACTGGCCTGTTGGTCTAGTGGACCGGTTGGACCAACTAGCCCGTTGGTCCAATAGACCGGTTGGACCAACTAACCTGTTTGTCCAATGGACCCGTTGGACCAACTCGCTTGATGGTCCAATGGACCAGTTGGGCCAACTGGCCTGTAGGTCCAATGGACTGGTTGGACCAACTAGCGTCTTGGTCCTAGGGACCGGTTAAACCAACTAGCGTGTTGGTCCAGTGGACCAGTTGGACCAACTTGCCTGTTGGTCCTATGGACAAGTTGGACCAATTTGCCTGTTGGTCCAACAGATCGGTTGGACCAATTTGCCTGTTTGCCCAATGGACCGGTTGGACCACTGGCCTGTTGGTCCAATGGACCTCTCAGACCAACTGGCCTGTAGGTCCAATGGACCTGTTGGACCAACTGGCCTATTGGTCCAGTGGACCAATTGGACCAACTAGCTTGTTGGTCCAGTGGACCGGTTGGACCAATTATCCGGTTGATCAAATTTTCCGGTTGGACCAACTGGCCTGTTGGTCCAATGGACCGGTTGGACCAACTGGCCTGTAGGTTCAATGGACCAGTTGGACCCACTAGCCTGTTAGTCGAGTCGACCGGTTAGACCAACTCGCCCGTTGGTCCAATGGACCGGTTGGACCAACTCGCCTGTTGGTCCCATGGACCGGTTGGACCAACTGGCATGTTGGTCCAGTGGACCAGTTGGACCAACTGGCCTGTTGGTCCAGTGGACCAGTTGGACCAACTAGCCTGTTGGTCCAGTGGTCTGTTTGGACCAACTGGCTTGTTGGTCCAGTGGACCGGTTGGACCAACTCGCCTGTTGGTCCAATAGACCAGTTGGCCCAACTGGCCTGTTGGTCCTATGGACCGGTTGGACCAACTGGCCTGTTGTTCAGTGGACCAGTTAGACAAATTGGCCTATTGGTCTTGTGGACCAGTTGGACCAAATAGCCTATTGGTCTAGTGGACCGGTCGGACCAACTGGCCTATTGGTCCAGTGGACCGGTTGGACCAACTGACTTGTTGGTCCAGTGGACCGATTGGACGAACTGGCCTGTTGGTCTAGTGGACCGGTTGGACCAACTAACTCGTTGGTCCAATGGACCAGTTAGACCAACTAACCTGTTTGTCCAATGGACCCGTTGGACCAACTCGCGTGATGGTCCAATGGACCGGTTGGGGCAACTGGCCTGTAGGTCCAATGGACTGGTTGGACCAACTAGCCTGTTGGTCCAGTGGACCAGTTGGACCAACTCGTCTGTTGGTCCTATGGACCACTTGGAGCAACTGGCCTGTAGGTGCAGTGGACCGGTTGGACCAACTGGCCTGTAGGTGAAGTGGACCGATTGGACCACCTAACCTGTTTGTCCAATGGACCAACTGGCCTGTTGGTCCAATGGAACGGTTGGACCAGCTCGCCTGTTGGTCCCTATGGACCAGTTGGACCAACTGGCCTGTTGGTCAAGTGGACCGGTTGGACCAACTAGCCTGTTGGTCCAATGGACCGGACCAACTGGCCTGTTCGTCCAGTAGATCTGTTGGACCAACTCGCCTGTTGGTCCAATGGACCGGTTGGACCAACATGCCTGTTTGTCCAATAGACCAGCTGGACCAAGTGGCCTGTTGGTCCAACGGTCCGGTTGGACCAACTGGCCTGTTTATCTAATGGACCGGTTGGACCAACTGGCCTGTTGGTCCAATGGACAGGTTGGACCAACTCGCCTGTTGGTCCAATAGACCGGTTGGACTAGCTCGCCTGTTGGTCCTATGGACTAGTTGGACCAACTGGCCTGTTGTTCTAGTGGACCGGTTGGACCAAATAGCCTGTTGGTCCAATGGACCAGTTGGACAAACTCGACTGTTGGTCCTATGGACCGGTTGGACCAACTAGCAGGTTGGTCTAGTGGACCGGTTGGACCAACTGGCCTGTTGGTGCAGTGGACCGGTTGGACCAACTCGCCTGTTGGTCCAATAGACCAGTTGGACCAACTGGCCTGTTTGTCCAATGGACCAGTTGGACCAACTGGCCTGTTGGTCCTACAGATTGGTTGGACCAATTTGCCTGCTGGTCCAGTGGACAGGTTGGACCAACTAGCCTATTGGTCCAATGGACCAGTTGGACCGACTAGCCTATTGGTCCTATTGACCGGTTGGACCAACTAGCCTATTGGTCCAGTGGACAGATTGGACCGACTCGCCTGTTGGTCCTATAAACAGGTTGGATCAACTGGCCTATTGGTCCAGTGGACCGGTTGGACCAAGTGGCCTGTTGGTCCAATGGACCAGTTGGACCAACCGGCCTGTTGGTCCACTGGACCGGTTGGACTAACTCGCCTGTTGGTCCAGTGGACCGGTTGGACAAACTCGCCTGTTGGTCCAATAGACAAGTTGGCCCAACTGGCCTGTTGGTCCAATGGACCGGTTGGACCAACTGGCCTGTAGGTCCAATGGACCAGTTGGACCAACTAGCCTGTTATTCGAGTGGACCGGTTAGACCAACTTGCCCTGTTAGTCGAGTGGACCGGTTAGACCAACTGGCCTGTTAGTCCATTGGACCGATTGGACCAACTCGCCTGTTGGTCCCATGGAGCAGTTGGACCAACTAGCCTGTTGGTCCAGTGGACCGGTTGGACCAACTCGCCTGTTGGTTTAGTGGTCTCTTTGGACCAACTGGCTTGTTGGTCCAGTGGACAGGTTGGACCAACTCGATTGTTGGTCCAATGGACCGGTTGGACCAACTGGCCTATTGGTCCAGCGGACAGGTTGGACCGACTCGCCTGTTGGTCCTATGGACAGGTTGGTTCAACTGGCCTGTTGGTCCAATGGACCAGTTGGACCAACCGGCCTGTCGGTCCAGTGGACCGGTTGGACCAACTAGCCTGTTGGTCCAATGGACCAGTTGGACCAACTCGCTTGTTGGTCCAGTGTAACGGTTGGACCAACTAGCCTGTTGGTCCAATGGACCGGACCAACTGGCCTGTTCGTCCATAAATCAGTTGGACCAACTCGCCTGTTGGTCCAATGGACCGGCAGGCCTGTTTGTCCAATAGACCGGTTGGACCAAGTGGCCTGTTGGTCCTATGGTCCGGTTGGACCAACTGGCCTGTTTGTCCAATGGCCTGTTTGTCCAATGGTCTGTTTGGACCAACTGGCTTGTTGGTCCAGTGGACAGGTTGGACCAACTCGCTTGTTGGTCCAATGGACCGGTTGGACCAACTGGCCTATTGGTCCAGTGGACAGGTTAGACCGACTCGCTTGTTGGTCCTATGGACAGGTTGGTTCAACTGGCCTATTGGTCTAGTGGACCGGCTGGGCCAACTGGCCTATTGGTCCAATGGACCAGTTGGACCAACAAGCCTGTTGGTCCAGTGGACCGGTTGGACCAACTCGCCTATTGGTCCTATGGACCGGTTCGACCAGCTTGCCTGTTGGGCTAGTGGACCGGTTGGACCAACTCGCCTGTTGGTCCAGTAGACCGGTTGGCCCAACTGGCCTGTTGGTCTTGTGGACCGTTTGGACCAACTAACCTGTTGGTTCAGTGGACCAGTTGGACCAACTGGCCTGTTGGTCGAATGGACCGGTTGGACCAACGCTGTTGGTCCAATGGACAGGTTGGACCAACTGGCCTTTTGGTCCAATGGACCACTTGAATCAACTGGCCTGTTGGTACAATGGACCGGTTGGACCAACTGGCCTGTTGGTCCAATGGACCAGTTGGACTAAGCGGCCTGTTGGTCTAGTGGACCGGTTGGACCAACTAGCCTGTTGGTCCAATGGACCAGTTGGATCAACTTGCCTGTTGGTCCAATGGTCTGGTTGGACCAAACGAGTGTTGGTCCAATGGACCAGTTGGACCAACTCGCCTGTTGGTCCAATGGACCGGTTCGACCAACTCGCCTCCTGGTCCTATAGACCGGTTGGACCAACTCGCCTCTTTGTCCTATGGACCGGTTGGACCAACTAGCCAGTTGGTCCTAAGGACCAGTTGGACCAACTGGGCTATTGGTCCAATGGACCAGTTGGACCAACCGGCCTGTTAGACCAGTGGACCGGTTAGACCAACTCGCCTGTTGGTCCAGTGGACCGGTTGGACCAAATGGGCTGTTGGTCCAATGGACCGGTTGGGCCAACTGGCCTGTTGGTCCAATGGACCGGTTGGACCAAATTGCCTGTTGGTCTAGTGGACGGGTTGGACCAACTGGCCTGTTGGTCCTATGGACCGGTTGGACCAACTCCCCTGTTGGTCCAGTGGACCGGTTGGACCAACTGGCCTGTTGGTCCAACGGACCGGTTGGACCAACTGGCCTGCTTGTCCAGTGGACCAGTTGGACCAACTGGCCTGCTGGTCCAACAGATCAGTTGGACAAACTGGCCTGTTGGTCCAGTGGACCAGTTGGACCAACTGGCCCGTTGGTCCATTGGACCGGTTGGACCAACTCACCTGTTGGTCCAGTGGACTGGTTGGATAAACTGGCCTGTTGGTCCAACGGACCGGTTGGACCAACTAGTCTGCTTGTCCAGTGGACCAGTTGGACCAACTGGCCGGTTGGTCCAATGGACCGGTTGGACCAACTGGCCTGTTGGTCCAATGGACCGGTTGGACCAACTAGCCTTTAGGTCCCGTGGACCAGTTGGACCAACTCACCTGTTGGTCCAGTAGACCGGTTGGACCAACTGGCCTGTTGGTCCAACGGACCGGTTGGACCAACTGGTCTGCTTGTCCAGTGGACCGGTTGGACCAATTGGCCTGTTGGTCCAATGGACCAGTTGGACCAACTCACCTGTTGGTCCAGTGGACCGGTTGGACCAACTTGCGTTTTGGTCCAATGGACCGGTTGGACCAACTTGCCCGTTGGTCCAATGGACCAGTTGGACCAACTGGCCTGGTGGTCCTATGGACCGGTTGGACCAACTCGCCTGTTGGTCTAATGGACCGGTAGGACCAACTTGCCTGTTTTTTCAATGGACACGTTGGACCAACTCGCCTTTTGGTCCAATGGACCGGTTGGACCAACTAGCCTGTAGGTCCAATGGACCGGTTGAACCAACTGGCCTGTTGGTCCAATGGACCGGTTGGACCAACACGCCTGTTAGTCCAATGGACCGGTTGGACCAACTGGCCTGTTGGTCCTATGGACCGTTTGGACCAACTGGCCTGTTGGTTCTATGGACCGGTTGGACCAACTGGCCTGTTGGTCCAATGGACTAGCTGAACCAACTCGTCTGTTGGTCCAGTGGACCGGTTGGACCAATTTGCCTGTTGGTCCAGTGGACTGGTTGGACCAACTAGCCCGTTGGTCCAATGGAAGAGTTGGACCAACCGGACTGTTGGTCGAGTGGACCAATTGGACAAAATGGGCTGTTGGTTCAATGGACCGGTTAACCTACCTGGCGTGTTGGTCCAGTGGTCTAGTTGGACCAACTGGCCTGTTGGTCTAGTGAACTAGTTGGACCAACTGGCCTGTTGGTCCAATGGACCAGTTGGACCAACTCGCCTGTTGGTCTAGTGGACCGGTTTGACAAATTTGCCTGTTGGTCCAGTGGACCGGTTGGACCAACTGGCATGTTGGTCCAATGGACGAGTTGGACCAACTGGCGTGTTTGTCCACTGGACCGGTTGGACCAACTGACCTGTTGGTCCAATGGACCGGTTGGACCAACCGGCCTGTTGGTCCAGTGGACCGGTTGGACCAAATGGGCTGTTGGTCCAATGGACCGGTGGGACCAACTGGCCTGTTGGTCCTATGGACGGGTTGGACCAAATGGCCTGTTGGTCCTATGGACCGGTTGGACCAACTCCCCTGTTGGTCCAGTGGACCGGTTTGACCAACTCGCCTGTTGGTCCTAAGGATCAGTTGGATTAACTGGCCTGTTGGTCCAATGGACCGGTTGGACCAACCGGCCTGTTGGTCCAGTGGACCGGTTGGACCAAATGGGCTATTGGTCCAATGGACCGGTTGGGCCAATCGGACTGTTGGTCTAATGGACCGGTTGGACCAGATGGCCTGTTGGTCTAATGGACCGGTTGGACCAACTGGCCTGTTGGTCCAATGGACCGGTTAACCCACTTGACGTGTTAGTTCCCAGGACCGGTTGGACCAACTCACCTGTGGTCCGATGGACAGATTGGACCAACTGGCCTGTTGGTCCAATGGACCGGTTGGACCAACCGGCCTGTTGGTCGTATGGACCGGTTGGACCAACTGGCCTGTTGGTCCAATGGACCGGTTGGACCAACCGGCCTGTTGGTCGTATGGACCGGTTGGACCAACTCGCCGGTTGGTCCAATGGACCGGTTGGACCAACTGGCCAATTTGTCCAGTGGACCCGTTGGACCAACTCGCCTCTTTGTCCTATGGATCGGTTGGACCAACTAGCCAGTTGGTCCTAAGGACAGTTGGACCAACTGGGCTATTGGTCCAATGGACTAGTTGGACCAACCGGCCTGTTGGTCCAGTGGACCGGTTAGACCAACTCGCCTGTTGGTCCAGTGGACCGTTGGACCAAATGGGCTGTTGGACCAATGGACCGGTTGGGCCAACTGGCCTGTTGGTCCAATGGACCGGTTGGACCAAATGGCCTGTTGGTCTAGTGGACGGGTTGGACCAACGGGCCTGTTGGTCCTATGGACCGGTTGGACCAACTCCCCTGTTGGTCCAGTGGACCGGTTGGACCAACTGGCCTGTTGGTCCTTCGGACCGGTTGGACCAACTGGCCTGTTGGTCCAATGGACCGGTTGGACCAACAGGCTTGTTGGTCCAATAGACCCGTTGGACCAACTGACATGTTGGTCCAATGGACCGGTTGGACCAACTGGCCTGTTGGTCCAATGGACCGGTTGGACCAACTAGCCTGTAGGTCCAGTGGACCGGTTGGACCAACTCACCTGTTGGTCCAGTGGACCGGTTGGACCAACTGGCCTATTGGTCCAACGGACCGGTTGGACCAACTGGTCTGCTTGTCGAGTGGACCGGTTGGACCAACTGGCCTGTTGGTCCAATGGACCAGTTGGACCAACTCACCTGTTGGTCCAGCGGACTGGTTAGACCAACTTGCGTTTTGGTCCAATGGACCGGTTGGACCAACTTGCCCGTTGGTCCAATGGACCAGTTGGACCAACTGGCCTAGTGGTCCTATGGACACGTTGGACCAACTCGCCTTTTGGTCCAATGGACCGGTTAGACCCACTAGCCTGTAGGTCCAATGGACCGGTTGAACCAACTCGCCTGTTGGTCCAATGGACCGTTTGGACCAACACGCCTGTTTGTCCAATGGACTGGTTGGACCAACTGGCCTGTTGGTCCTATGGACCGTTTGGACCAACTGGCCTGTTGGTTCTATGGACTGGTTGGACCAACTGGCCTGTTGGTCCAATGGACTAGCTGAACCAACTCGTTTGTTGGTCCAGTGGACCGGTTGGACCAATTTGCCAGTTGGTCCAGTGGACCGGTTGGACCAACTGGCCCGTTGGTCCAATGGAAGAGTTGACCAACCGGCCTGTTGGTCGAGTGGACCAATTGGACCAAATGGGCTGCTGGTTCAATGGACCGGTAAACCTACCTGGCGTGTTGGTCCAGTGGTCTAGTTGGACCAACTGGCCTGTTGGTCCGGTGGACCGGTTGGACCAACTGGCGTGTTGGTCCAGTGGACCGGTTGGACCAAATGGCCTGTTGGTCCAGTGGACCGGTTGGACCAACTCACCTGTTGGTCCAATGGACCGGTTGGACCAACTGGCCTGTTGGTCCAACGGACCGGTTGGACCAACTGGCCTGCTGGTCCAGCGGACCGGTTGGACCAACTGGCCTGTTGGTCCAGTGGACCGGTTGGACCAACTCGCCTTTTGGTCCAATGGACCGGTTGGACCAACTAGCCTGTAGGTCCAGTGGACCGGTTGAACCAACTGGCCTGTTGGTCCAATGGACCGGTTTGACCAACTCGCCTTTTGGTCCAATGGACCGGTTGAACCAACTGGCCTGTTGGTCCTATGGACCGTTTGGACCAACTGGCCTGTTGGTTCTATGGACCGGTGTGACCAACTGGCCTGTTGTTCCAATGGACTAGTTGAACCAACTCGCCTGTTGGTCCAGTGGACCCGTTGGACCATTTTGCCTGTTGGTCCAGTGGACCAGTTGGACCAACAAGCCCGTTGGTCCAATGGAAGAGTTGGACCAACTGGCCTGTTGGTCGAGTGGACCAATTGGACCGAATGGGCCGTTGGTTCAATGGACTTGTTAACCTACCTGACGTGTTGGTCAAGTGGACCAGTTGGACCTACTGGCCTGTTGGTCCAGTGGACCGGTTGGACCAATTGGCGTGTTGGTCCAGTGGACCGGTTGGACCAACTGGCCTGTTGGTCCAGTGGACTAGTTGGACCAACTGGCCTGCTGGTCCAGCGGACCGGTTGGACCAACTCGCCTGTTGGTCCAATGGACAGGTTGGACCAACTAGCCTGTTGGTCGAGCGGACCAGTTGGACCAACTCGCCTGTTGGTCCAATGGACCGGTTGGACCAACTGGCATGTTGGTCCTATGGACCGGCTGGACCAACTGGCATGTAGGTCCAGTGGACCAGTTGGACCAACTCGCTGTTGGTCCAATGGACCGGTTGGACCAACTGGCCTGTTGGTCCTATGGACCCGTTGGACCAACTCGCCTTTTGGTCCAATGGTTCGGTTGGACCAACTCGAGTGATGGTCCAATAGACTTGTTGAACCACCTCGCCTGTTGGTCCTATGGACCCGTTGGACCAACCGGCCTGTTGGTCCAATAGACTGGTTGGACCAACTGGCCTGTTGGTTCAATGGACCGGTTGGACCAACTGGCCTGTTGGTCCAGTGGACCAGTTGGACCAACTGGCCTGTTGGTCTAGTGGACCAGTTGGACCAACTAGCCTGTTGATCCAATGGACCAGTTGGACCAACTCGCCTGTTGGTCCTATGGACCGGTTGGACCAACTAGCCTGTTGGTGCAGTGGACCGGTTGGACCAACTCGCCTGTTGGTCCAATAGACCAGTTGGACCAACTGGCTTGTTTGTCCAATAGACCCGTTGGACAAACTGGCCTGTTGGTCCAATGGACCAGTTGGACCAACTGGCCTGTTGGTCCAACGGACTGGTTGGACCAATTTGCTGGTCCAGTGGACAGGTTGGACCAACTCGCCTGTTGGTCCAATTGACCAGCTGGACCAACTGGCCTATTGGTCCAGTGGACAGGTTGGACCGACTCGCCTGTTGGTCCTATGCACAGGTTGGATCAACTGGCCTATAGGTCCAGTGGACCGGTTGGACCAACTGGCCTATTGGTCCAATGGACCAGTTGGACCAACCGGCCTGTTGGTCCAGTGGACCGGTTGGACCAACTTGCCTGTTGGTCCAGTGGACCGGTTGGACAAACTCGCCTGTTGGTCCAATAGACCGGTTGGCCCAACTGGCCTGTTGGTCCAATGGACCAGTTGGACCAACCGGCCTGTTTGTCCAGTGGACCGGTTGGACCAACTTGCCTGTTGGTCCAGTGGACCGGTTGGACAAACTCGCCTGTTGGTCCAATAGACCGGTTGGCCCAACTGGCCTGTTGGTCCAATGGACCAGTTGGACCAACCGGCCTGTTGGTCCAGTGGACCGGTTGGACCAACTTGCCTGTTGGTCCAGTGGACCGGTTGGACAAACTCGCCTGTTGGTCCAATAGACCGGTTGGCCCAACTGGCCTGTTGGTCCAATGGACCAGTTGGACCAACCGGCCTGTTGGTCCAGTGGACCGGTTGGACCAACTTGCCTGTTGGTCCAGTGGACCGGTTGGACAAACTCGCCTGTTGGTCCAATAGACCGGTTGGCCCAACTGGCCTGTTGGTCCAATGGACCAGTTGGACCAACCGGCCTGTTGGTCCAGTGGACCGGTTGGACCAACTTGCCTGTTGGTCCAGTGGACCGGTTGGACAAACTCGCCTGTTGGTCCAATAGACCAGTTGGCCCAACTAGCCTGTTAGTCGAGAGGACCGGTTAGACTAACTCGCCCGTTGGTCCAGTGGACCGATTGGACCAACTCGCCTGTTGGTCTAGTGGTCTGTTTGGACCAACTGGCTTGTTGGTCCAGTGGACAGGTTGGACCAACTGGCCTATTGGTCCAGTGGACAGGTTCGACGGACTCGCCTGTTGGTCCTATAGACAGGTTAGTTCAACTGGCCTATTGGTCCAGTGGACCGGTTGGGCCGACAGGCATGTTGGTCCAATGGACCAGTTGGACCAACCGGCCTGTTGGTCAAGTGGATCAGTTGGACCAACTCGCCTGTTAGTCCTATGGACCGGTTGGACCAACTGGCCTGTTGGTCGAGTGAAGCGGTTGGACCAACTCGCCTGTTGGTCCTATAGACCGGTTGGCCCAACTGGCCTGTTGGTCCTGTGGACCGTTTGGACCAACTGGCCTGTTGGTCCAGTGGACAAGTTGGACCAACTCGCCTGTTGGTACAATGGACCGGTTGGACCAACTAGCCTGTAGGTCCAATGGACCGCTTGGACTACAGGCCTGTTGGTCCAATGGACCTGTTGGACCAACTGGCCTGTAGGTCCAATGGCTCTGTTGGACCAACTGGCCTATTGGTCCAGTGGACCAGATGGACCAACTGGCTTGTTGGTCCAGTGGGCCGGTTGGACCAATTAACCGGTTGGTCCAATTTACCAGTTAGACCAACTGGCCTGTTTGTCCAATGAACCTGTTGGACCAACTAGCCTGTTAGTCGAGTGGACCGGGTGGACCAATTGGCCTGTTGGTCCAGTGGACCGATTGGACCAACTCGCCTGTTGGTCCCATGGACCGGTTGGACCAACTGGCCTGTTGGTCCAGTGGACTGGTTAGACCAACTGGCCTGTTGGTCCAGTGGACTGTTTGGACCAACTGGCTTGTTGGTCCAGTGGACAGGTTGGACCAAGTCGCCTGTTCGTCCAATGGACCGGTTGGACCAACTGGCCTATTGGTCCAGTGGACAGGTTGGACCGACTCGCCTGTTAGTCCTATGGACAGGTTGGATCAACTGGCCTGTTGGTCCTATGGACCCGTTGGACCAACTCGCCTTTTGGTCCAATGGTTCGGTTGGACCAACTCGAGTGATGGTCCAATAGACTTGTTGAACCACCTCGCCTGTTGGTCCTATGGACCCGTTGGACCAACCGGCCTGTTGGTCCAATAGACTGGTTGGACCAACTGGCCTGTTGGTTCAATGGACCGGTTGGACCAACTAGCCTGTTGGTCCAGTGGACCGGTTGGACCAACTGGCCTGTTGGTCTAGTGGACCAGTTGGACCAACTAGCCTGTTGATCCAATGGACCAGTTGGACCAACTCGCCTGTTGGTCCTATGGACCGGTTGGACCAACTAGCCTGTTGGTGCAGTTGACCGGTTGGACCAACTCGCCTGTTGGTCCAATAGACCAGTTGGACCAACTGGCTTGTTTGTCCAATAGACCCGTTGGACAAACTGGTTTGTTGGTCCAATGGACCAGTTGGACCAACTGGCCTGTTGGTCCAACGGACTGGTTGGACCAATTTGCTGGTCCAGTGGACAGGTTGGACCAACTCGCCTGTTGGTCCAATTGACCAGTTGGACCAACTGGCCTATTGGTCCAGTGGACAGGTTGGACCGACTCGCCTGTTGGTCCTATGCACAGGTTGGATCAACTGGCCTATAGGTCCAGTGGACCGGTTGGACCAACTGGCCTGTTGGTCCAATGGACCAGTTGGACCAACCGGCCTGTTGGTCCAGTGGACCGGTTGGACCAACTTGCCTGTTGGTCCAGTGGACCGGTTGGACAAACTCGCCTGTTGGTCCAATAGACCGGTTGGCCCAACTGGCCTGTTGGTCCAATGGACCAGTTGGACCAACCGGCCTGTTGGTCCAGTGGACCGGTTGGACCAACTTGCCTGTTGGTCCAGCGGACCGGTTGGACAAACTCGCCTGTTGGTCCAATAGACCGGTTGGCCCAACTGGCCTGTTGGTCCAATGGACCAGTTGGACCAACCGGCCTGTTGGTCCAGTGGACCGGTTGGACCAACTTGCCTGTTGGTCCAGTGGACCGGTTGGACAAAATCGCCTGTTGGTCCAATAGACCGGTTGGCCCAACTGGCCTGTTGGTCCAATGGACCAGTTGGACCAACCAGCCTGTTGGTCCAGTGGACCGGTTGGACCAACTTGCCTGTTGGTCCAGTGGACCGGTTGGACAAACTCGCCTGTTGGTCCAATAGACCGGTTGGCCCAACTGGCCTGTTGGTCCAATGGACCAGTTGGACCAACCGGCCTGTTGGTCCAGTGGACCGGTTGGACCAACTTGCCTGTTGGTCCAGTGGACCGGTTGGACAAACTCGCCTGTTGGTCCAATAGACCAGTTGGCCCAACTAGCCTGTTAGTCGAGAGGACCGGTTAGACTAACTCGCCCGTTGGTCCAGTGGACCGATTGGACCAACTCGCCTGTTGGTCCAGTGGTCTGTTTGGACCAACTGGCTTGTTGGTCCAGTGGACAGGTTGGACCAACTGGCCTATTGGTCCAGTGGACAGGTTCGACGGACTCGCCTGTTGGTCCTATAGACAGGTTAGTTCAACTGGCCTATTGGTCCAGTGGACCGGTTGGGCCGACAGGCATGTTGGTCCAATGGACCAGTTGGACCAACCGGCCTGTTGGTCCAGTGGATCAGTTGGACCAACTCGCCTGTTAGTCCTATGGACCGGTTGGACCAACTGGCCTGTTGGTCCAGTGAAGCGGTTGGACCAACTCGCCTGTTGGTCCTATAGACCGGTTGGCCCAACTGGCATGTTGGTCCTGTGGACCGTTTGGACCAACTGGCCTGTTGGTCCAGTGGACAAGTTGGACCAACTCGCCTGTTGGTACAATGGACCGGTTGGACCAACTAGCCTGTAGGTCCAATGGACCGCTTGGACTACAGGCCTGTTGGTCCAATGGACCTGTTGGACCAACTGGCCTGTAGGTCCAATGGCTCTGTTGGACCAACTGGCCTATTGGTCCAGTGGACCAGATGGACCAACTGGCTTGTTGGTCCAGTGGGCCGGTTGGACCAATTAACCGGTTGGTCCAATTTACCAGTTAGACCAACTGGCCTGTTTGTCCAATGAACCTGTTGGACCAACTAGCCTGTTAGTCGAGTGGACCGGGTGGACCAATTGGCCTGTTGGTCCAGTGGACCGATTGGACCAACTCGCCTGTTGGTCCCATGGACCGGTTGGACCAACTGGCCTGTTGGTCCAGTGGACTGGTTAGACCAACTGGCCTGTTGGTCCAGTGGACTGTTTGGACCAACTGGCTTGTTGGTCCAGTGGACAGGTTGGACCAAGTCGCCTGTTCGTCCAATGGACCGGTTGGACCAACTGGCCTATTGGTCCAGTGGACAGGTTGGACCGACTCGCCTGTTAGTCCTATGGACAGGTTGGATCAACTGGCCTATTGGTCCAGTGGACCGGTTGGACCAACTAACCCGTTGGTCCAATGGCCTGGTTGGACCAACTAACCTGTTTGTCCAATGGACCGGTTGGACCAACTCGCCGGTTGGACCAACTGGCCTGTTTTTCCAATGGACCGGTTGGATCAACTTGCCTGTTGGTCCAATGGTCTGGTTGGACCAAACGAGTGTTGGTCCAATGGACCAGTTGGACCAACTCGCCTGTTGGTCCAACGGACCGGTTCGACCAACTCGCCTCTTGGTCCTATAGACCGGTTGGACGAACTCGCCTCTTTGTCCTATGGACCGGTTGGACCAACTAGCCAGTTGGTCCTAAGGACCAGTTGGACCAACTGGGCTATTGGTCCAATGGACCAGTTGGACCAACCGGCCTGTTAGACTAGTGGACCGGTTAGACCAACTCGCCTGTTGGTCCAGTGGACCGGTTGGACCAAATGGGCTGTTGGTCCAATGGACCGGTTGGGCCAACTGGCCTGTTGGTCCAATGGACCGGTTGGACCAAATGGCCTATTGGTCTAGTGGACGGGTTGGACCAACTGGCCTGTTGGTCCTATGGACCGGTTCGACCAACTCCCCTGTTAGTCCTATGGACCGGTTGGACCAACTCCCCTGTTGGTCCAGTGGACCGGTTGGACCAACTGGCTTTTTGGTCCAATGGACAGTTAACCCACATGGCGTGTTGGTCCAATGGACTGGTTGGACCAACTAACCTGTTGGTCAAGTGGACATGTTGGACCAACTGGCGTGTTGGTCTAGTGGACCGGTTGGACCAACTGGCCTGTTGGTCCAGTGGACCGGTTGGACCAACTCACCTGTTGGTCCAGTGGACCGGTTGGACCAACTGGCCTGTTGGTCCAACGGACCGGTTGGACCAACTGGCCTGCTTGTCCAGTGGACCAGTAGGACCAACTGGCTTGCTGGTCCAACAGATCAGTTGGACAAACTGGCCTGTTGGTCCAGTGGACCGGTTGGACCAACTTGCCTGTTGGTCCATTGGACCGGTTGGACCAACTCACCTGTTGGTCCAGTGGACCGGTTGGACCAACTGGCCTGTTGGTTCAATGGACCGGTTGGACCAACTGGCCTGTTGGTCCAATGGACCGGTTGGACCAACTGACCTGTTGGTCCAATGGACCGGTTGGACCAACTAGCCTGTAGGTCCAGTGGACCGCTTGGACCAACTCACTTGTTGGTCCAGTGGACCGGTTGGACCAACTGGCCTGCTGGTCCAACGGACCGGTTGGACCAACTGGTCTCCTTGTCCAGTGGACCGGTTGGACCAATTGGCCTGTTGGTCCAATGGACCAGTTGGACCAACTCACCTGTTGGTCTAGTGGACCGGTTGGACCAACTTGCGTTTTGGTCCAATGGACCGGTTGGACCAACTTGCCCGTTGGTCCAATGGACCAGTTGGACCAACTGGCCTGGTGGTCCTATGGACCGGTTGGACCAACTCGCCTGTTGGTCTAATGGACCGGTAGGACCAACTTGCCTGTTTTTTCAATGGACACGTTGGACCAACTCGCCTTTTGGTCCAATGGACCGGTTGGACCAACTAGCCTGTAGGTCCAATGGACCGGTTGAACCAACTGGCCTGTTGGTCCAATGGACCGGTTGGACCAACACGCCTGTTAGTCCAATGGACCGGTTGGACCAACTGGCCTGTTGGTCCTATGGACCGTTTGGACCAACTGGCCTGTTGGTTCTATGGACCGGTTGGACCAACTGGCCTGTTGGTCCAATGGACTAGCTGAACCAACTCGTATATTGGTCCAGTGGACCGGTTGGACCAATTTGCCTGTTGGTCCAGTGGACCGGTTGGACCAACTGGCCCGTTGGTCCAATGGAAGAGTTGGACCAACCGACCTGTTGGTCGAGTGGACCAATTGGACCAAATGGGCTGTTGGTTCAATGGACCGGTTAACCTACCTGGCGTGTTGGTCTAGTGGTCTAGTTGGACCAACTGGCCTGTTGGTCCGGTGGACCGGTTAGACCAACTGGCGTGTTGGTCCAGTGGACCGGTTGGACTAAATGGCCTGTTGGTCCAGTGGACCGGTTGGACCAACTCACATGTTGGTCCAATGGACCGGTTGGACCAACTGGCCTGCTGGTCCAGCGGACCGGTTGGACCAACTGGCCTGTTGGTCCAGTGGACCGGTTGGACCAACTCGCCTTTTGGTCCAATGGACCGGTTGGACCAACTAGCCTGTAGGTCCAGTGGACCGGTTGAACCAACTGGCCTGTTGGTCCAATGGACCGGTTGGACCAACTCGCCTTTTGGTCCAATGGACCGGTTGAACCAACTGGCCTGTTGGTCCTATGGACCGTTTGGACCAACTGGCCTGTTGGTTCTATGGACCGGTGTGACCAACTGGCCTGTTGTTCCAATGGACTAGTTGAACCAACTCGCCTGTTGGTCCAGTGGACCCGTTGGACCAATTTGCCTGTTGGTCCAGTGGACCAGTTGGACCAACAAGCCCGTTGGTCCAATAGAAGAGTTGGACCAACCGGCCTGTTGGTCGAGTGGACCAATTGGACCAATGGGCCGTTGGTTCAATGGACCGGTTAACCTACCTGACGTGTTGGTCAAGTGGACCAGTTGGACCAACTGGCCTGTTGGTCCTATGGACCGGTTGGACCAACTCCCCTGTTGGTCCAGTGGACCGGTTGGACCAACTGGCCTGTTGGTCCAATGGACTGGTTGGACCAACTGGCGTGTTGGTCCAACGGACCGGTTGGACCAACTGGCCTGCTGGTCCAGCGGACCGGTTGGACCAACTCGCCTGTTGGTCCAATGGACCGGTTGGACCAACTAGCCTGTTGGTCGAGCGGACCAGTTGGACCAACTCGCCTGTTGGTCCAATGGACCGGTTGGACCAACTGGCATGTTGGTCCAATGGACCGGCTGGACCAACTGGCATGTTGGTCTAGTGGACCAGTTGGACCAACTCGCTGTTGGTCCAATGGACCAGTTGGACCAACTGGCCTGTTGGTCCTATGGACCCGTTGGACCAACTCGCCTTTTGGTCCAATGGTTCGGTTGGACCAACTCGAGTGATGGTCCAATAGACTTGTTGAACCACCTCGCCTGTTGGTCCTATGGACCCGTTGGACCAACCGGCCTGTTGGTCCAATAGACTGGTTGGACCAACTCGCCTGTTGGTTCAATGGACCGGTTGGGCCAACTGGCCTGTTGATCCTGTGGACCGGTTGGACCAACTAGCCTGTTGGTATAATGGACCGGTTGGACCGGTTGGACCAACTCCCCTGTTGGTCTAGTGGACCGGTTGGACCAACTTGCCTGTTGGTCCAATGGACCGGTTGGACCAAATGGCCTGTTGGTCTAGTGGACCGTTTGGACCAACAGGCCTGTTGGTCCAGTGGACCGGTTGGACCAACTCACTTGTTGGTCCAATGGACCGGTTAGACCAACTGGCCTGTTGATCCTGTGGACCGGTTGGACCAACTGGCCTGTTGGTATAATGGACCGGTTGGACCGGTTGGACCAACTCCCCTGTTGGTCTAGTGGACCGGTTGGACCAACTGGCCTGTTGGTCCAATGGACCGGTTGGACCAACTGGCCTGTTGATCCTGTGGACCGGTTGGACCAACTGGCCTGTTGGTATAATGGACCGGTTGGACCGGTTGGACCGGTTGGACCAACTCCCCTGTTGGTCTAGTGGACCGGTTGGACCAACTGGCCTGTTGGTCCAATGGACCCGGTTGGACCAAATGGCCTGTTGGTCTAGTGGACAGTTTGGACCAACTGGCCTGTTGGTCCTATGGACCGGTTGGACCAACTCCCCTGTTGGTCCAGTGGACCGGTTGGACCAACTGGCCTGTTGGTCCAATGGACTGGTTGGACCAACTCACCTGTTGGTCCAGTGGACCGGTTGGACCAAGTGGCCTGGTGGTCCAATGGACCGGTTGGACCAACTCACTTGTTGGTCCAGTGGACCGGTTGGACCATCTGGCGTGTTGGTCCAACGGACCGGTTGGACCAACTGGTCTGCTTGTCCATTGGACCGGTTCGACCAACTGGCCTGTTGGTCCAATGGACCGGTTGGATCAACTGGCCTATTGGTCGAATGGACCGGTTGGGCCAACTGGCCTGTTGGTCCAATGGACCGGTTGGACCAACTGGCATGTGGGTCGAATGGACCGGTTGGACCAACTCGCAGGTTGGTCCTATGGACCGGTTGGACCAACACGCCTGTTGGTCCAGTGGACCGGTTGGACCAACTAGCCTGTTGGTCCAGTGGTCCGGTTGGACCAACTCGCCTATTGGTCCTATGGACTGGTCGGACCAACTCGCTTGTTGGTCCTATGGACCGGTCCGACCAACTGGCCTGTTGGTCCTATAGACCGGTAGGACCAACTGGCCTGTTGCTTTAGTGGACCAGTTGGACCAACTAACCTGTCCGGTTGGACCAACTCGCCTGTTGGTCCTATGGACCGGTTGGACCAACTTGCCTGTTGGTCCTATGGACCTAGTTGTCCAACTAGCCTGTATGTCCAATGGACCGGTTGGACCAATTCGCCTGTTGTTCTTGTGGACCGGTTGGACCAACTCGCTTGTTGGTCCTATGGACCAGTTGGACCAACTGGCATGTTGGTCCAATGGACCATTTGGACCATCTGGCCTGTCGGTCCTGTGGACCGGTTGGACCAACCGGCCTGTTGGTCCTATGGACTGGTTAGACCAACCGGCCTGTTGGTCCAATGGACGGGTTGGACCAACTGGCCTATTTGTCCAATGGACCCGTTGGACCAACTGGCCTATTGGTGCAATGGACCGGTTGGACCAACTCGCCTGCTGGTCCAATGGACCGGTTGGACCAATTGGCCTGTTGGTCCTATGGACCAGTTGGACCAACCGGCCTGTTGGTCCAGTGGACCAATCAAACCAACTCGCCTGTTGGTCCAGTGGACCGGTTGGACCAACTGGGCTGTTGGTCCAATGGACCAGTTGGACCAACTGGCCTGTTGGTCCAATAGACCGGTTAGACCAACTGGCCTGTTGGTCCAATAGACCGGTTGGACCATTTGGCCTGTTGGTCCAATAGACGGGTTGGACCAACAGGCCTATTGGTCCTATGGATCGGTTGGACCAACTGGCCTGTTGGTCCTATGGACCGGTTGGACCATCGGGCCTGTTGGTCCAGTGGTCCGGTTGGACCAACTCGCCTGTTGGTCCTATGGACCGGTCGGACCAAGACGCATGTTGGTCATATGGACCGGTTGGACCAACTGGCATGTTGGTCCAATGGACCATTTGGACCAACTGGCCTGTTGGTCCTGTGGGCTGGTTGGACCAACTTTCCTGCTGGTCCAATAGACTGGTTGGACCATTTGGCCTGTTGGTCCAATAGACGGGTTGGACCAACAGGCCTATTGGTCCTATGGACCGGTTGGACCAACTGGCCTGTTGGTCCTATGGACCGGTTGGACCATCGGGCCTGTTGGTCTAGTGGTCCGGTTGGACCAACTTGCCTGTTGGTCCTATTGACTGGTCGGACCAACTCGCTTGTTGGTCCTATGGACCAATCTGACCAACTGGCCTGTTGGTCCTATGGACCGTCGGACCAACTGGCCTGTTGGTTTAGTGGACCGGTTGGACCAACTAACCTGTCCGGTTGGACCAACTCGCCTGTTGGTCCTATGGACCTGGTTGTCCAACTAGCCTGTAGGTCCAATGGACCGGTTGGACCAATTTGCCTGTTGTTCCTGTGGACCGGTTGGACCAACTCGCCTGTTGGTCCTATGGACCAGTTGGACCAACTGGCCTGTTGGTCTAGTGGACCACTTGAATCAACTGGCCTGTTGGTACAATGGACAGGTTGGACCAACAGGTCTGTTTGTCCAATGGGCCCGTTGGACCAACTGGCCTGTAGGTCCAATGGACCGGTTGGACCAACTTGCCTGTTGGTCCTATGGATTGGTCAGACCAACTCGCCTGTTGGTCCTATGGACCAGTCCGACCAACTGGCCTGTTGGTCCTATGGACCGGTCGGGCCAAGTGGCCTATTGGTTTAGTGGACCAGTTGGACCAACTAACCTGTCCGGTTGGACCAACTCGCCTGTTGGTCCTATAGACTGGTTCGACCAACCGGCCTGTTGGTCCAATGGACCGGTTGGACCAACTGGCCTGTTTGTCCAATGGACCCGTTGGACCAACTGGCCTGTTGGTCCAATGGACCGGTTGGACCCACTGGCCTATAGGTCCAATGGACCGATTGGACCAACTGGCCTGTTGGTCCTATGGACCAGTTGGACCAACCGGCCTGTTGGTCCAGTGGACCAATCAAACCAACTCGCCTGTTGGTCCAGTGGACCGGTTGGACCAACTGGGCTGTTGGTCCAGTGGACCGGTTTGACCAACTGGGCTGTTAGTCCAATGGACCTGTTGGACCAACTGGCCTGTTGGTCCAATAGATCGGTTAGACCAACTGGCCTGTTGGTCCAATAGACCGGTTCGACCATTTGGCCTAATGGTCCTATGGACCGGTTGGACCAACTGGCCTAATGGTCCTATGGACCGGTTGGACCATCGAGCCTGTTGGTCCAGTGGTCCGGTTGGACCAACTCGCCTGTTGGTCCTATGGACTAGTCGGACCAACTCGCCTGTTGGTCCTATGGACCAGTCCGACCAACTGGCCTGTTGGTCCTATGGACCGGTCGGACCAACTGGCCTGTTGGTTTAGTGGACCGGTTGGACCAACAAACCTGTCCGGTTGGACCAACTCGCCTGTTGGTCCTATGGACCGGTTGGACCAGCTCGCCTGTTGGTCCTATGGACCTAGTTGTCCAACTAGCCTGTATGTCCAATGAACCGGTTGGACCAATTCGCCTGTTGTTCTTGTGGACCGGTTGGACCAACTCGCCTGTTGGTCCTATGGACCAGTTGGACCAACTGGCATGTTGGTCCAATGGACCATTTGGACCATCTGGCCTGTTGGTCCTGTGGACCGTTTGGACCAACTTTCCTGTTGGTCCGATGGGCCAGTTGGACCAACTGGCCTGTTGGTCCAATGGACCGGTTGGACCAACTAACCTGTCCGGTTGGACCAACTCGCCTGTTGGTCCTATGGACCGGTTGGACCAACTCGCATGTTGGTCCTATGGACCTAGTTGTCCAACTAGCCTGTATGTCCAATGGACCGGTTGGACCAATTCGCCTGTTGTTCCTGTGGACCGGTTGGACCAACTCGCCTGTTGGTCCTATGGACCAGTTGGACCAACTGGCATGTTGGTCCAATGGACCATTTGGACGATCTGGCCTGTCGGTCCTGTGGACCGGTTGGACCAACTTTCCTGTTGGTCCGATGGGCCAGTTGGACCAACTGGCCTGTTGGTCCAATGGACCGCGCCTGCTCGTCCTATGGACCGGTTGGACCAACTCACCTGTTGGTCCTGTGGACCTGTTGGACCAACTGGCATGTTGGTCCAATGGACCGGTTGGACCAACTGGCATGTTGGTGCAGTGGATCGGTTGGACCAACTCGCTTGTTGGTCCTATGGACCGGTTGGAACAACTAACCTGTTGGTAGAGTGGACCGGTTGGACCAACTGGCCTGTTGGTCCAGTGGACCGGTTGAACCAACAAACCCATTGGTCCAATAATCCGGTTGGACCAACTAGCATGTTTGTCCGATGGACCCGTTGGACCAACTGGCCTGATGGTCCGATAGGCCGGTTGGACCAACTGGCTTGTAGGTCCAATGGACCGGTTGGACCAACTGGCCTGTTGGTCTAGTGGACCGGTTGGACCAACTGGCCTGTTGGTGGAATGGACCGGTTGCACCAACTGGCCTGTTGGTGTATGGACTGGTCGGACCAACTGGCCTGTAGGTCCAATGGACAGGTTGGACCAACTGGCCTGTTGGTCTAGTGGACCACTTGAATCAACTGGTCTGTTGGTACAATGGACCGGTTGGACCAACTGGCCTGTTTGTCCAGTGGACCCGTTGGACCAACTAGCCTGTAGGTCCAATGGACCGGTTGGACCAACTCGCCTGTTGGTCCTATGGACTGGTTGGACCAACAGGCCTGTTGGTCCAATGGACCGGTTGGACCAACTCGCCTGTTGGTCCTATGGACCAGTTGGACCAACCGCCCTGTTTTGTCCATTGGACCGGTTGGAGCAACTAGCCTGTTGGTCCAGTGGTCCGGTTGGACCAACTCGCCTGTTGGTCCTATGGACTGGTCGGACCAACTCGCCTGTTGGTCCTATGGACCGGTCCGACCAACTGGCCTGTTGGTTTAGTGGACCAGTTGGACCAACTAACCTGTCCGGTTGAACCAACTCGCGTGTTTGTCCAATGGACCCGTTGGACCAACTGGCCTATTGGTCCAATGGACCGGTTGGACCCACTGACCTATAGGTCCAATAAACCGATTGGACCAACTAGCCTGTTGGTCCAATGGACCGGTTGGACCAACTCGCCTGTTGGTCCAATGGACCGGTTGGACCAACTGACCTATTGGTCCTATGGACCAGTTGGACCATTCGGCCTGTAGGTCCTGAGGACCGGTCGGACCAACTCGCCTGTTGGTCCAGTGGACCGGTTGGACCAACCGGGCTGTTGGTCCAGTGTACCGGTTTGACCAACTGGCCTGTTGGTCCAATGGACCGGTTGGACCCACTGACCTATAGGTCCAATAAACCGGTTGGACCAACTGGCCTGTTGGTCCAATGGACCGGTTGGACCAACTCGCCTGTTGGTCCAATGGACTGGTTGGACCAACTGACCTATTGGTCCTATGGACCTGTTGGACCATTCGGCCTGTTGGTCCTGAGGACCGGTCGGACCAACTCGCCTGTTGGTCCAGTCGACCGGTTGGACCAACTGGGCTGTTGGTCCAGTGTACCGGTTTGACCAACCGGGCTGTTGGTCCAATGGACCGGTTGGACCAACTGGCCTGTTGGTCCAATAGACCGGTTAGACCAGTGGCCTGTTGGTTCAATACACCGATTGGACCATTTGGCCTGTTGGTCCAATAGACGGGTTGGACCAACTGGCCTATTGGTCCTATGCACCGGTTGGACCAACTGGCCTGTTGGTCCTATAGACCGGTTGGACCATCGGGCCTGTTGGTCCAGTGGTCCGGTTGGACCAACTCGCCTGTTGGTCCTATGGACTGGTCGGACCAACTCGCCTGTTGGTCCTATGGACCGGTCCGACCAACTGGCCTGTTGGTCATATGGGCCGGTCGGACCAACTGGCCAGTTGGTTTAGTGGACCGGTTGGACCAACCAACCTGCCCGGTTGGACCAACTCGCCTGTTGGTCCTATGGACCGGTTGGACCAACTGGCCTGTTGGTCCTATGGACCATTTGGACCAACTGGCATGTTGGTCCTGTCAACGGGAGTGTTGTATGGCCCCGTCCTCGCTTGGGCGGAGCCGACCTTGTGGTCGAGAGTGCGGGGGATGCAGCCGACCAAGAGCAGTGCGCACGGGGGCCACTGCAAGGGCGCCGAGCTGGAGGGCGCCTGGCTGGAGGGCACCGAGCAGGAGGACGCCGTCCTGGGCGCCTAGACGGCGTCCGGGGAGGCTGGACGCCGACCTAGGCGTCTGCACGGCGTCCCAGGAGGTTGGACGCCGACCTGGGCGTCTGCACGGCGTCCTGTGGGCCCGGACGCCGACCTGGACGTCTGGTTGGCGTCCTGGGAGGCTGGACGCCGCCCTGGACTTCTGCACGGCGTCCTGGGCGTCTGGACGCCGACCAGGGAGTTCGGACGGCGTCCTGGGCGTCTGGACGCCGGACTGGGGACGCCGGGCATGTGTGTGGCCGGCTACGGACTGAGCTGGTCGACCAGGCGCGGTTGCCCGGTCGACCGGGATACCCGGGCGACGTGCGCGAGTGTCGCCGGGGTGGAGTCTGCGAGGCCGACCTCGGGGGTGGTATCCCGAGGTCGACGTGGCTGGTGGGCGCAGTTGCTGGCGTGGAGTCTGCCAGGCGTCTGCGTTGTGCACGTGACAAGGAAGAGTGCACCAACCAGCTGCACGCACCTGCGAAGCGGATGCACCGTTTTCCTGTGGGTGCAACGCTGTGCAGCCGACTTGCTGCAGCGTTGGCATACCGTGGACTTGCAACGTTGGCAAACCGCCACTCTGCAACGCTGGAGCGGTGCGAGCTCTGCTGCGCTGGAGCGCGGTCGACCATGCTGCGCTGGAGGTCGACCAGCAGCCTAGCTAGCTCTGATGTAGTCTGTGTTGCCAATGTTGTTGCTAGCCATTGTTGTCAACCTTCTCTAGTGAAACTCTTGCCAAATTGCCCCGTGAACTAGCAAGGAGTGTATGCACTAGGAAAACAACTAAGGACCAACGAACGCAGAGATCACACGAGCACCCGTGCCTAGCCCGCAACCTAGCTCCTGTTGCTAAAGTTATCTCCGCATGGTGCGGTGAGCGTGGACGACACCGCGACGTAGTTCAGTCTAGCCGACTTTGCACCAACTGAGTTCCTAGGCCGGCAGCCGTGCAGTCACTAGCGTGCGCGTAGGTGACACCGAGGTGATGGACACCCTGGAGGCACAGCTGGAAGATGCGAGGAGACGCCATGAGGCCCAGGAGTACGGGGCGATACCCTGGGCAGTCGTCGAGGCAGGACTCCGCTCCGTGTGGGCGGCGGAGCACCCCCCTTCCCGACCAGCCTCTCCTCGACCGGTAAACAACGACGGCGGCGTCGACGTGGGCGTCAACGCCGGTGGAGGTCAGGTCGGCAGCAGTGCAGGAGGCACGTCGAGGCTACGAGGTGTGATACACGCCGGTGAAGCCGGCGGCGTTCAGGCGCGAGGGATGCAGTCATCGGCGGCTGCAGGCTCCTCGCAGGGCGACGTCGGAGGACGTCGAAGCGGATTGTCACCGATGTCGGCGACCCAGGTGACGGCGGGCGGGATTGCACCGAGCTACGGCTACTTCAAGTTCACGCCGGACAGGATCTTGGTCACCCCGCCGCTCGTTGGTCGACCGGACATACTCACCTGGAAGGAAGCCATCGAGCCCCAGTTGGAGATGGCCGGGCTGATCGGCTTCGCCCGAGGGATCGTGGCGACGCCGGAGGAGCACCACGCCGACTTACGAGCGGAGTTTCGCGCCGTGCAGCTGTTGACCTTCACGGTCATCTCGCGGTGCTGCTCGCCGGGCGTGCAGATCGCCTTGAAGTGGTGCCGGGAGTACCTCGACGCCGGCCACCGGGCGTGGCACTTCATCGAGTCGACGTACCAAGTCACCGACGACCTGTTCATCGCCCAGCTTGAGGGGCAGTTGACGCACCTGCGTATGGGCGACGAGGAGTCTGCTACCGACTACTGCAACCGAGCCCGGCGAATTCTCGCCACCATAAGGATGGCCGGCGCGCAGTACTCGACGACGTCGTACATCACGCACGTCATGCAGGGACTCTCGAGCAGCTACAACCTCCTGAAGCGGCTGTCAATGGCGCCGAGCACGAGGGCGACGCTCAACGAGGACAACCTGACCTCGTTCATCCTGCAAGACGAGGCAATGCAGGAGGCTGAGCGGTCCCAGGAGCTCTTGGCGCAGGCAAACTTCGTCGCCCCGGCGAGGCAAGGAGGCCGACCGGGGCAGCGTGGGCAGCCTGGTGGAGGTGGTAGCAGCGGGTGGAAGCCGGCGAAGGACGTCGACAAGCAGAAGTCGGCTACGAGCGGTAGTCGAGGAGGAGGAAGTCGGCGTCGGGAGTGCTGGATCTGCCACAGCCCCGACCACCTGTCCTTCGAGTGCCCCGACCGAAGTGACTCCGACGACGACGACGCCAAGGGAGGCCGCGGGAGGTCTGGCAGTCGTCGTCCTCGTCGAGGAGCCGCGCAAGGAGAAGCAGTCGGAGAAGTCGACCTCGGCGAAGGACGCCGACTCCTCTGTAAGCGGCAAGGGGCGAGACGACAAGGTGGCGTCGTGCTCGCTGGTCGGCGTCGTGGAGCCGACCGTCTCGCTGGCGCCGGAGGCCGTTGAGGACTTCCAGGCGGTGGCGGCAGCTGTGCAGGCGAACCCGGCGGTGGTCCTGCTCGACAGCGGTTGCTCGCACCACCTGATGGGGACGAAGGAGGCCTTCGTCGACCTGCAGCCGGGCGGCTCCATCAAGCACGTGCGCGGCTTCAATGGGGCGCTGCAGGACGTCCAAGGTCGTGGCACTGTCGCTCTGCAAGGGGAGGCCGGGAAGCGGGTGCTCATCCCTGACGTGCTGTACGTCCCAGGCGTCCGGGCAAACCTGCTTTCGGCCGGCCAGCTGAAGGAGACCGGCGTGAAGCTGCAGGAGGACGGCGACGGGATGTTGCTCGTCTCGGCGGCGGGAGAGGCTCTCGGTCGAGCAACGTATACCGGGCGTGTCCTCTGCACCGACCTGCGCCCCTGCTCGGCTAAGCAGACGCCGCCCAGCACGGAGGTGGTGGCCCTGCGGGCGATCGTTTCAGCGACGAAGGCGACGCCGGACAGGCTGCATGCAAGGCTTGCGCACGTTGGCATGGACACCATTCGGAGCTCGGCGAAGCACGAGGTCGCCACCGGGCTGGACCTCAAGTCGGCATCGGCCGCCGACTCACCGTGTGTCTCTTGCGTCGCCGAGAAGCTGGCGCGGCACACCTTCCCCGACAAGGGCTCGGACGCCGACGATGTGCTGGCCGTCGTGCACATCGACTTGTGCGGGCCATTCCGGGTGGCTGCCAAGGATGGCAGCCTGTACTTCTTGCTGCTGAAGGACCGCAAGACCCGCTACGTGTGGGTGCGGCCGGTCGCCAAGAAGTCGGATGCGTTGCAGGAGTTCGTGCAGTGGCTGGCGGTGGCTGAGCGGCAGACAGAGAAGTCGGTGTTGATGCTGCGCTCTGACCGGGGAGGGAAGTTCCTCGGGAAGCAGTTCACCGACTTCGTGAACGGAAAGGGGATCGTCCACGGCCTGACCTGCCCGTACACCCCGCAGCGGCTTCAAACGTTGATAGCGTTCTGCTCACAGCTGAAAATGACTTGATTCAAATTGGATCTGGAGCGTCTTCACGTCGTCTACAATTAGCAATTTAGATTGCACGATTTGATAAAGAATTGACGACACATCGTCGGTTTGAACGAAATGGCACTATGGCAACCACTATAGTCTTAGAACACAAGATAGGAAGAGTTAGGAAGAGTTACGAGTTGGGAATGACTCCCAGCTCCTACAAACCCCAAGAGCCGAGGTACAGTGATGTGGAACAGTGCCACACTGTCCCCAACCACGAAGGGTCTCGAAACTACCCTCCACAAGGGCCTACACCAAGAGAAATGTTACACTACACAAAGTAATGCAACTGTTCTCACTATCTTAAAGTTTACCCTTTTGGAGAGCTTCGAAATAACTTGAATCTTGAAACCAAGGCTCTGGTTCTTCAAGGTAAATTCTTCCTTGAGTTCTTGGAAGTCTGCTGCGCACACCTGCGACACGCCGAACGTTCCACACACGACAAAATAGAAAACCGCACACGACACGCAAACGACGACGTGACACGCGACTAGCGATAACTCGCTATTGACTCGACGCACACATTCAAAATCATGCTTCATCATACACACACTATTGTAAACATGAAATATATATTATTTCATGCCCTCATACCATTCCATGCACACACGCATGCACGCACACGGACAACAAGCCGAATGCAAACCGTAGGGTTGCACCAACAAGGGTCGCCGCACAGCCAGCACTCCCGACATCGACTTCCTCCTCCACGACCGCTATCTTTGGCCGACTTCTTCTTGTCGGCGTCCTTGGTCGACTTCCAGCCACTGCTACTGTCAACGGGAGTGTTGTATGGCCCCGTCCTCGCTTGGGCGGAGCCGACCTTGTGGTCGAGCGTGCGGAGGATGCAGCCGACCAACAGCAGTGGGCACGGGGGCCACTGCAAGGGCGCCGAGCTGGAGGGCGCCTGGCTGGAGGGCGCCGAGCAGGAGGACGCCGTCCTGGGCGCCTAGACGGCGTCCGGGGAGGCTGGACGCCGACCTAGGCGTCTGCACGGCGTCCCAGGAGGTTGGACGCCGACCTGGGCGTCTGCACGGCGTCCTGTGGGCCCGGACGCCGACCTGGACGTCTGGTTGGCGTCCTGGGAGGCTGGACGCCGCCCTGGACGTCTGCACGGCGTCCTGGGCGTCTGGACGCCGACCAGGGAGTTCGGACGGCGTCCTGGGCGTCTGGACGCCGGACTGGGGACGCCGGGCATGTGTGTGGCCGGCTACGGACTGAGCTGGTCGACCAGGCGCGGTTGCCCGGTCGACCGGGATACCCAAGCGACATGCGCGAGTGTCGCCGGGGTGGAGTCTGCGAGGCCGACCTCGGGGGTGGTATCCCGAGGTCGACGTGGCTGGTGGGCGCAGTTGCTGGCGTGGAGTCTGCCAGGCGTCTGCGTTGTGCACGTGACAAGGAAGAGTGCACCAACCAGCTGCACGCACCTGCGAAGCGGATGCACCGTTATCCTGCGGGTGCAACGCTGTGCAGCCGACTTGCTGCAGCGTTGGCATACCGTGGACTTGCAACGTTGGCAAACCGCTACTCTGCAACGCTGGAGCGGTGCGAGCTCTGCTGCGCTGGGGCGCGGTCGACCATGCTGCGCTGGAGGTCGACCAGCAGCCTAGCTAGCTCTGATGTAGTTTGTGTTGCCAATGTTGTTGCTAACCATTGTTGTCAACCTTCTCTAGTGAAACTCTTGCCAAATTGCCCCGTGAACTAGCAAGGAGTGTATGCACTAGGAAAACGACTAAGGACCAAGGAACGCAGAGATCACACGAAGGCCAGGTGGGGCCTTCACCTCGGCGTGTCTGAGGAGAGCAAGGGCTGGGAGCTCCTCGACATCGCCGACAACCGGGTGGTCACCACGTCGGACGTGGTGTTCTACGAGAGCATGTCGCTGGAGGTGTGGAGGTCGGCGCACGGGCCGGCGTCCGGGCGGATGCCAGTTCACCCGCCAACGGACACTTCGACGGCGACGCTGCCTTTGGTCGCCGAGGTCGGTGAGCTTGCTGGTGAGGACGCCGAGGACGTCCCCACTCCCTGCCCTTCACCTGCCCCTCCCCTTGTTGTCGACCTGCGTGGGCTGACCCGGGCGTCGGCCTCCGGCGATGAGGGGAGACGTGGGGCTTCACCTGTGGCGCCAGCCCCGAGCATCGCCGGTGGCCGACGTGATGCTGTGCAAGTCGGCGTGGGAGCGAAGCTGACGCCGACCAGGAGGCAGCAGGTGGTGCGGCCGACTTTGGTGAAGCCGGTGAAGGAGGCAACTGCAGAACAGCAGTCGACAGGGGAGCAGGCAGCAGCGACGCCGACCAAGGAGCAGTCAGCGACCGGGCAGTCGACAGGGTAGCCGACCACAGGGGAGAAGTCGGCTGGGACGCCGACTGAGGTGCAGCAGGACGCCGATAGGGTAGCCGACCACAGGGGAGAAGTCGGCTGGGACGCCGACTGAGGTGCAGCAGGACGCCGAGGACAGCGACGACGGCGACGATGAAGGGGACGCCGAGGAGGTTCAGCCGGGACCACGGCGTACAGGCCGACTTTGGAGGCCGCCTGACTTCTTCGTCCCCGCTGCCTTCACCACGGTGTACGATGTGGACGGTGATGACCTGCTGTACGACGACGCCGAGGAGGATGAGGAGTTTCCGGAGCTCGACCCCGACATGCAGGCCGACCCCGAGCATCGTTGGGACATCTCGACGATGACGGTGAAGGAGGCGTTGGCAAGCTGGAAGGGCCCGGCGGTGAAGGCCGCCATGGAAGAGGAGATCCGCAGCCTCATCAACATGGGCACGTGGGAGCTGGTCGAACGCCCGCCGGGAGTGAACATCATGAAGAACCGGTGGGTGTTGACGACGAAGTACCACATCGACGACACCGTCGAGCGAGAGAAGGCGAGGCTGGTCGTGAAGGGCTTCACGCAGGTGTACGGCGCCGACTACGACGAGACGTTCGCGCCGGTGGGCAGCTACGTGACGCTGAGGATCTTCCTTAGTATCGTCGCCGTCCTCAACCTCAACCTGATGCAGCTCGACATGAAGAACGCCTTCCTGCAGAGCAAGCTCGACCGAGTGCTCTACATGTCCCAGCCGGACTACTTCAACGACGGAACCGGCCAGGTGTGCAAGTTGCTGAAGAGCCTGTACGGGCAGAAGCAGTCGCCGCTGCTGTGGTACTTGGCGCTCAACGATGTGCTGGTCGGCGCCGGGTGGAAGAAGAGCCAGGTCGACGAGGCTCTGTACTTCAAGGTCGGCGTCGACGGTGTGGCCTGCTGGGTGCTGGTCTACGTCGACGACCTGCTCGCCGCCAGCAGCAGCGCCGCGATGTTGAAGGAGCTGAAGGCGCTGCTGGAAGCCGCCTTCGAGCTATGTGAGATCTCGCCGGTGCAGAAGTACCTTGGGCTGGAGATCGTCCGCGACAGGTCGGCGGGGAAGCTGTGGCTGCACCAGCAGGGCTACGCCGACAAGCTGTGTAGGCGCTTCATAGACGAGGAGCAGACCGGGCGCACCCCGAAGACGCCGGTCTCGGTCGACGCCTACGCCGAGCTCACCTTCGACGACGACGAGGCGCAGGAAAGCCAGGAGGAGGAGTACCGGCAGAAAGTCGACTCGCTGCAGTTCGCGGCGACGACGACGAGGCCGAACGTCGCCTTCGCCTGCAGCAAGCTGGGGAGCGGCCTCACGGTGAGGAGTGACCAGCACTGGCGCGAGGTCGACCGCTGCCTCGCCTACCTCGCCAACACGCGTGACACCGCCCTGGAGTTCGGTGGTGGGCCAGAGTCGCTGGAGCTGGTCGGCTACGTGGACGCCGACGACGCCGGTGACAAGCAGAGCCGGACGAGCACAGGCGGCTATGTGTTCGTCTACGGAGGGGCCGCAGTCTCCTGGTCGAGCCAGCGCATCAAGTGCGCGACGCTGTCGTCGACCGAGTCGGAGTATGTGGCGGCCACTGAAGCCGGCAAGGAGGGACGCCGCCTTCGCTTCCTCCTTGTAGAGTTCCGGCAGCTGGACGCCGGGAAGCCGACTAACCTGCGGGTGGACAACAACTCGGCCATCACAGTCGCCGAGGGCATGGGGTTGACGGGCAACCTCAAGCAGATGGAGCGACGACAGGCCTGGCTGCAACACATGGTGAAGCGCGGGAAGTTTTCGCTGAAGTACATCCTGACCGCTGAGCAGCCGGCCGACTTCCTCACGAAGGCGCTGCACTATCCGGCCTTCAACCGGTGCTCCGTTGCAATCGGCCAAGTGCGCCTGGCCGATGTGGGCGACGGCGACAACGACGTGCAGCAGTAGGTGCCATGCCCTCTTGCATGGCTGGTGCGGTGATCGGCGTGCTGTGTGTTGTGTGCACGCCGCTGAGCGTTTCTCCGAGCAGTGCTGCCGTGTGGGCTGGGGCCCAAGCGTGAACGCGGCAGGGGAGTGTCAACGGGAGTGTTGTATGGCCCCGTCCTCGCTTGGGCGGAGCCGACCTTGTGGTCGAGCGTGCGGAGGATGCAGCCGACCAACAGCAGTGGGCACGGGGGCCACTGCAAGGGCGCCGAGCTGGAGTTTCGCGCCGTGCAGCTCTTGACCTTCACGGTCATCTCGCGGTGCTGCTCGCCGGGCGTGCAGATCGCCTTGAAGTGGTGCCGGGAGTACCTTGACGCCGGCCACCTGGCGTGGCACTTCATCGAGTCGACGTACCAAGTCACCGACGACCTGTTCATCGCCCAGCTTGAGGGGCAGCTGACGCACCTGGACCAACTGGCCTGTTTTTCCAAATGACCCGTTGGACCAACTGGCCTTTTTTTCCAATGGACCAGTTGGACCAATTGGCCTGTAGCTCCAATGGACCGGTTGAACCAACTGGCATGTAGGTCCAATGGACCGGTTGGACCAACTCGCCTGTTGGTCCTATGGACCGGATGGACCAACAAGCATGTCGGTTCTATGGACCAGGGGACCGGTTGGACCAACTGGCGTGTTGGTCCAATGGACCGGTTGGACCAACCGGCCTGTTGGTCTAATGGACCGGTTGACCTACTAGCCTGTTGGTCCAATGGACCAGTTGGACCAACTCGCCTCTTGGTCCTATGGACCAGTTGGACCAATTCGCCTGTTGGTCCATGGACGAGTTGTACCAACTGGCGTGTTTGTCCAATGGACCGGTTGGACCAACTTCCCTGTTGGTCCTATGGACGGGTGGGACCAACTGGCATGTTGGTCCTATGGACCGGTTGGACCAACTGGCTTGTTGGTCCAACTGAACAGCTGGACCAACTGGCCTGTTGGTCCAGTGGACCTTTTTGACCATTTGGCCTGTTGGTCCGATGAACCAGTTGGACCAACTAGCCTGTTGGTCCAATGGACCGGTTGGACCAACTGGCCTTGTGGTCGAGTGGACCGGGGCTTGCTGGTCCAATGGACCTGTTGGACCAACTGGCCTGTTGGTCCAGTGGACCGATTGGACCAACTGGCCTGTTGGTCCAATGGACCGGTTGGACCAACTGGCCTGTTGGTCCAGTGGACTGGTTAGACCTACCGGCTTATTGGTCCAGTGGACCGGTTGGACCAACTGGCCAGTTGGTCCAGTGAACCGGTTGGACCAACTGGCCTGTTGGTCCAACGGACCGGTTGGACCAACTGACCTGTTGGTCCAATGGACCGGTTGGACGAACTGGCGGTCTAATGGACCGGTTGGATCAACTGGCCTGTTGGTCCAATGGACCAGTTGGACCAACTGACCTGTTGGTCCACTGGACAGATTGGACCAACTGGCCTGTTGGTTCAGTGGACCCGTTGGACCAACTGGCCTGTTGGTCCAATGGACCAGTTGGACCAACTGACCTGTTGGTCCACTTGACCAATTGGACCAACTGACCTGTTGGTCTACTTGACCGGTTGGACCAACTGGCCTGTTGGTCCAGTGGACCGATAGGACCGACTGGCCTGTTGTTCCAATGAACCAGTTGGACCAACTTGCCTATTGGTCCACTAGACCAATTGAACCAACTGGCCTATTGGTCCACTGGACCGATTGAACCAACTGGCCTGTTGGTCCAGTGGACCAGTTGGACAAACTGGCTTGTTGGTCAAATGGACTCGTTGAACCAACTGACCTGTTGGTCCAGTGGACCGGTTGGACCAACTGGCTAGTTGACTCAGTGGACCGGTTGGACCAACTGGCATGTTGGCCCAGTGGACAGGTGGACCAACTGGCCTGTTGGTCTAGTGGACCGACTAGCGTGTTGGTGAAATGGACCTTTGGGACCAACTGGCCTCTTGGTCCGATGGACCGGTTGGACCAACTGGCCTGTTGGTCCAGTGGACCGATTGGACCAACTGGCCTGCCCATTGGACCAACTGGCCTGTTGGTCCAGTGGACCGATTGGACCAACTGGCTTGTTGGTCCAATGGACCCGTTGGACCAACTGGCCTGTTCGTCCAGTGGACCGGTTGGACCAACTGGCCTGCTGGTCCAATGGACCGGTTGGACCAACTGGCCTGTTGGTCCAATGGACCGGTTGGACCAACTAGCCTGTTGGTTCAATGGACCGGTTGGACCAGCTGGCCTGTTGGTCTGCTGGACCGGTTGCACCAACTGGCCTGTTTGTCCAATGGACCGGTTGGTCCAACTGGCCTGTTGGTCCAATGCCGGTTGGACCAACTGGCCTATTGGTCTGCTGGACAGGTTGGACCAACTGGCCTATTGGTCCAGTGGACCGGTTGGACCAACTGGCATGTTGGTCCACTGGACCGATTGAACCAACAGGCCTATTGGTCCAGTGGACCGATTGAACCAACTGGCCTGTTGATCCAGTGGACCGGCTGAACCAACTAACCTGTTGATCCAGTGGACCGGCTGGACCAACTAACCTGTTGGTCCAATGGACCGGTTGGACCAACTGGCCTGTTGGTCCAATAGACCGGTTGGACCAACTGGCCTGCCCATTGGACCAACTGGCCTGTTGGTCCTGTGGAACGATTGGACCAACTGGCCTGCTGGTCCAATGGACCAGTTGGACCAACTGGCCTGCTGGTCCAATGGACCGGTTGGACCAACTGGCCTGCTGGTCCAATGGACCTTTTGGACGAACTGGCCTGTTGGTCCAATGGACCGGTTGGACGAACTGGCCTGTTGGTCCAATGGACCGGTTGGACCAACTGGCCTGTTGGTCTAATGAAACTGTTGGACGAATTCGCCTGTTGGTCCAATGGACCGGTTGGACGAACTGGCCTGTTGGTCCAGTGGACTGGCTGGACCAACTGGCCTGATGGTCCAATCGACCGGCTGGACCAACTAACCTGTTGGTCTAATGGACCGGTTGGACCAACTGGCCTGTTGGTCCAATGGACCGGTTGGACCAACTGGCCTGTTGGTCCAATGGATCAGTTGGACCAACTGGCCTGTTCGTCTTGTAGATTGGTTGGACCAACTGGCCAGTTGGTCCAATGGACCGGTTGGACGAACTGGTCTGTTGGTCCACTGGACCGGTTGGATGAACTGGCCTGTTGGTCCAATGGACCGGTTGGGCCAACTCGCCTGTTGGTCCAATCTCCTGGTTGGACCAACTGGCCTGTTGGTCCTATGGCCCGGTTGGCCAACTGGCCTGTTGGTCCAATGGACCGGTTGGACGAACTGGCCTGTTGGTCCAATGGACCGGTTGGACCAACTGGCTTGTTGGTCCAATGGACCGGGTGGACGAACTGGCCTGTTGGTCCAATGGACCGGTTGGACCAACTGGCCTGTTGGTCCAATGTCCCGGTTGGACCAACTGGCCTTTTGGTCCAATGGACTGGTTGGACCAACTCGCCTGTTGGTCCAATGGACCGGTTGGACCAACTGGCTTGTTGGTCCAATGAATCGGTTGGACCAACTGGCCTGTTGGCCCAGTGGACCGGCTAGACCAGCTGGCCTGATGGTCCAATGGACCGGCTGGACCAACTAACCTCTTGGTCCAATGGACCGGTTGGACCAACTGGCCTGTTGGTCCAATGGACCGGTTGGACCAACTGGCCTGTTGGTCCAATGGACTGGTTAGACCTACCGGCTTATTGGTCCAGTGGACCGGTTGGACCAACTGGCCAGTTGGTCCAGTGAACCGGTTGGACCAACTGGCCTGTTGGTCCGATGGACCAATTGGACCAACGAGCGTGTTGGTCCGATGGACCAATTGGACCAACTGGCCTGTTGGTCCAGTGGACCGGTTTTACCAACTGGCCTGTTGGTCTGATGGACCGGTTAGACCAACTGGCCTGTTGGTCCAGTGGACCGGTTGGACCAACTGGCATGTTGGTCCCGTGGACCGGTTGGACCAACTGGCGTGTTGGTCCAATGCCGGTTGGACCAACTGGCGTGTTGGTCCGCTGGTCATGTTGGACCAACTAGCCTGTTGGTCCACTGGACCGGTTGGACCAACTGGCCTGTTGGTCCAATGGACCGGTTGGACCAACTGGCCTGTTGGTCCACTGGACTGGTTGGACGAACTGACCTAATGGTCAACTGGATTGGATGGACCAACTAGCCTGATGGTCCACTGGACCGGTTGGACCGACTGGCCTGTTGGTCCAATGGACTGGTTGGACCAACTGGCCTGTTGGTCCAGTGGACCGGTCGGACCAACTGGCCTGTTGGTCCAATGGACCGGTTGGACCAACTGACCTATTGGTCAACTGGATTGGATGGACCAACTAGCCTGATGGTCCACTGGACCGGTTGGACCGACTGGCCTGTTGGTCCTGTGGACCGGTTGGGCCAACCGGCCTGTTGGTCCAATGGACCGGTTGGACGAACTGACCTGTTGGTCCAATGGACCAGGTGGACGAACTGGCCTGTTGGTCCAATGGACTGGTTGGACCAACTGGCCTGTTGGTCCAATGGCCCGGTTGGACCAACTGGTCTTTTGGTCCAATGGACCGGTTGGACCAACTCGCCTGTTGGTCCAATGGACCGGTTGGACCAACTGGCTTGTTGGTCCAATGAACCGGTTGGACCAACTGGCCTGTTGGTCCAGTGGACCGGCTAGACCAGCTGGCCTGATGGTCCAATGGACCGGCTGGACCAACTAACAATTTGGTCCAATGGACCGGTTGGACCAACTGGCCTGTTGGTCCAATGGACCGGTTGGACCAACTGGCCTGTTGGTCCAATGGACCGGTTGGACATACAGGCTTGTTGCTCCAGTGGACCGGTTGGACCAACTGGCCAGTTGGTCCAGTGGACCGGTTGGACTAACTGGCCTGTTGGTTTGATGGACCAATTGGACCAACTGGTCCGATGGACCAATTGGACCAACAGGCCTGTTGGTCCAGTGGACCGGTTTTACCAACTGGCCTGTTGGTCTGATGGACCGGTTGGACCAAATGGCCTGTTGGTCCAATGGACCGGTTGGACCAACTGGCCTGTTGGTCCCGTGGACCGGTTGGACCAGCTGGCGTGTTGGTCCAATGCCGGTTGGACCAACTGGCGTGTTGGTCCACTGGACATGTTGGACCAACTAGCCTGTTGGTCCACTGGACCGGTTGGACCAACTGGCCTGTTGGTCCAGTGGACCGGTTGGACCAACTGGCCTGTTGGTCCAATGGACCGGTTGGACCAACTGGCCTGTTGGTCCACTGGACTGGTTGGACCAACTAGCCTGATGGTCCACTGGACCGGTTGGACCGACTAGCCTGTTGGTCCAATGGACCGTTTGAACCAACTGGCAAGTGCAAGTGCAATGGCACCCTGGCTGTTACAGTAGAGTGGGGTAGGTCCTTGCTGCTCCTCCCCCAATTCAGCGAACAAACGCCGCTGCCACACAATCTCCCGTACGGCACGGAAGAGTGCCATGTACTCGGACTCCACCGAGCTCAATGCTTGGTCCACCTGCTTCTTGCTCTCCCAAGCAGTTGGGCCTCCACCAACACAGCAAATGAACCCTCCAACACTTGTCATGTCCTCTGGTTCCGATGCATATGAAGCATCCGAGTAGGCGGTGAGGAACAAACGCCCGTGTTCTACACCATCCGCGCCCTTTTGGCGCCTTTGCGCCGCCGCCGAGTATTGCAGCCCAACGGTCGGTGTTTGGCCAAGATACTTGGCCACCCTCATTCCAGCTGCTACCTGCTCCTCATTAGGGCATTGCACAACCCTAGCCAGCTGCCGGGTAGCAAAGGCCACGTCTGGCCGAGTGTTTACCGCCGCATACATGAGGCTGCCCACCAACGAGTGAAAACGGCGCCTCTCCTCTTCACCAACGCTCTCCTCCTCTGGTCCCTTCACACACTTGAACCCAGAGGGAATGGGTGTAGCCACATGACCTTCACTCTGCCCAAAGTTGGCAGCCAACGCCTTCAGGTACTTCCGTTGGTGCACCCGCATGCACCGCTTCTCCATGTCGCGTTCGATGTGGAGCCCGAGGTAGAAGTTCACGTCGCCATGTGCCTTGCACTTGAACTTTTCCTGAAGCTTCAGCATCACCTCCTTCACAAGGTCATAGGAGGGTGAGAAGATGAGGATGTCATCCACATACACCACCATGAAGCTCCTCTGCTCCCCCTCGCCAAGCATGAACAAGGAGTGATCGGCCGTTGAGGGAGTGAAGCCGATCTCCTCCAAAACTTCTCGCAGCTTCAAGTACCATTGCCTAGGGGCCTGCTTCAGCCCATAGAGGGCCTTCTTCAGCTTCAAAACTCTGCCACTACCATCATCAAACCCCTCTGGCTGCGCCAAGAAAATCTCTTCTTTGAGGATGCCGTTGAGGAACGCGGTTGTCACGTCCATCTGCTTCACCACCCATCCTTTGATGGCAGCCCCGGCGAGTAGGGTCCGCAGCGTTGTCGGCTTCACCACAGGAGCAAACAGCTCCTTGAAGTCCACCTTCTCCTTCTGCTGGTACCCCTTGGCTACAAGCCTAGACTTGTAGCGCTCGATCTTGCCGTCGGCGTCCGACTTGATCTTGAAGAGCCACTTGGACGTAATCGCCTTACGCCCCTCCGGTAACTCCACCAATTCCCACGTGTCGTTCTCCTCAATGCTCTTCAGCTCACTCTCCATGGCCTTCTTCCACTCCTCAGCATCAGTACTCTCCAAGGCCTCCTTGAGAGTTGCTGGTTCTCCCGGCATCTCCACCGGAGAGAAGAACACGAAGGCACACTCCTCGTACTCGCTTTCCTCGTCATCTCCGACCATCATTGCTGCTCCGGCCAGGGCTGAATTGCCCTGCTTTCCCGGTGCATCATAGCTCAGCCTATTAGGGGCTTGAACTCTCCTCTTGCCCCTTCCTTCCTCCTCAGCTGCAGGGACTTGAAGGCCTTGGCGTTGCTGCGGCTGCTGCTGCCGCTGCTCAGCTCCAAAGGCAGCTCCACGTGCTCCAGGGCGGAACTCTTCACCTCCCCAAACCGCACGCCTATCTTTGCCTCGTTCTCCGCCTTCCAATCCCTGTACATGAGGTTCTCCATGAACTTGCAGTCCCTGCTCACCATGAACTTCTTGGTGAATGGGTCCCAAAGAAGCCACCCCTTGCTGTTTTGAGCCATGCCCATGTGCACGGCCCATATCGCCTTGGCACCAAGCTTGTTGTGCCGAAGATGCTTAGGTACAAGCGCCATGCACATGCACCCGAACACCCGAAGCATATCCACCTTTGGCTTTCTTCCAATCCACTCCACATAGGGCACCCATTTGTCTGCTCCCACATGAGTCAAAGCTCTGTTCTTGGCCACACACGCACTCCGCACCGCATCAGGCCAGAACTAGTCGGGTAGCCCGGCTTCTATGAGCAACCCGCGTGCCGTCTCCGTGATTGTGCGGTTCGCTCGCTCGGCGATGCCGTTCATTGCAGGGGAGTAGGGCATGGTAAGGGAGTGCCTTATCCCATTCTTCTTCAGCCACAATCCGAACTCCTTGATCAGGAACTCTCCCCCTCGATCGGTGCGAATTGACTTGACTAGCCGGTCTTGTTGCCGCTCCACCATCGGCAACCAATCGGTCTTCACCGTTTCAGCCACGTCGCTCTTCTTGGAGAGCACATACACCCAAGTCATGCGGGTGTAGACGTCGACAATGGTGAGGAAATACTCAGCTCCAGCAGCTCCAAGCTTCAGGCGGCCCACCACGTCCATCACCACCTCATCAAGTGGTGCCTTAGCCGTTGCCTCCGAACTCGAGAACGGGAAACGAGTGAACTTGGCTTGCATGCACGTCGGGCAGCCAAGTACCTCATCGGGCTCCCCCTTCACACGTATGCCAGCAACCATCTCATTCTTCACTAGCTGCTGCAAGATGGGCAGGGCCACATGCCCCATTCGCCGATGCAAGGTGAGCCAATCACACTCCCCCGTAGCCGAAGTTGGATTGGAGAATGCCGCGCTCGCAATAGCGCCCCACATACTGTCTCCGTAGTCCTCCTCCGCTGCTGCCTCGGGGTTCTCCTCACCCTTGTGCTGCTCCTTGGATGCTGCACCATTCTTCTTAGGATCACCGAGCTTGCTGGTCCCTCCAGGTTTGCTCTTCTTGAGCTCGTTCTCCTTGGCACGATCGTTCGCGCCATAGCCGCTACCAACCGCTTCGCCCTTGGAGCCGATGCTTGCTGCCACTTGCCTCTCCTTAGGCATGGGGACCACAGGGATCTGCCACATCTCGTTGTAGACATCCCTATCTTCGTGAAGGTCCCATAGAATCCGCTCGCCAATCCTTGCGGTGTAGGTCTTGGCTCCCTTCGAGTTCGTGTCCATGCCGGCCTTTGCCAATCGCCGCACGGAAATCAGGTTCGCAGCAAGGCTGGGCACCCGAAGCACGTTCTTGAGGCCCACCATCTTTCCATCAGCACCCTTGAACATGGCCTTGCCCATGTCTTTCACCTCTGCTCGCTGCCCCAAAGCCGATGTGACATGCTTCACCGGTGACGGTTCAAGTTCGGTGAGCAAGTCCGCGCGAGGTGTCATGGTATAGGTAGCGCCGCTATCGATCACCCAATAGTCCAAGGGGTGTAGGGTGACCTTTCCCACAGCTGCAAGCTCTCAAAATCTTTATCCTTCTCTGGTGCAGCCGGCGCTTGCGTCGAGACGAAGAAGAATTGACCTGGAAAGCGATCGTCCCTCGACTCGCTCTCGTTGCCGTCACTCTTCATATTGGTAGCACCACCTCCGCGACCGCCACGGCCTCCACGGCCTTGAGCAGGGGTCCAACCATCAGGGAGTTTGTAGCAATCGCGCCACATGTGTCCGCTCTTGTGGCAAAAGTGGCACTCACCGTCGAATCGGCCGCGACCGCGTCCGTAGCTCTTGTCGTCTCTGCCGTAACCGCCACTCCCGCGGCCTCTATTGAAGTTGTTGCTGCCAAATCTGCCTCCCCCTCGTCCTCTGCCTCTTCCACGGCCGTACCCCCGGCCGATGCTTGCTGCCCCGGCGCCATCTGCACTCGCCAACTCACGGCGGCGGAAATCCTTTTGGAGGATTGCTCGCTTCACATCTTCGAGCGAGAGGCGGGGCAGATCTCGGTTGAGGTTGATGATGAGCGAGGACCATGACTCTGGGAGTAAGGCCAGCAACTTGGTCTTCTTCTGGAGCACACTGTAGTTCAAATCAGCTCCCTCAAGCCGCGTCAACAAGTCGAAGAATTTCTGCACCCCATCTTCAACCGCTTCATCCTCGTCAATTCGTAGTGTCGCCATTTGCCGTTCCAACACCACCGCTACCGCCGCTGTTGCAGGAGCGTGTACACCCTTGAGAGCAGCCCATGCCTTTGGTCCCTTCTCTGGTTCACGCTGGAATGGCTTGATGTGACGGATTTGGCTGCTCCCCAACGCTTGCCCAAGTAGGAGGTAGCCTTGTGCGCTCTTCCGCACCCACGGGCTCTTCTCCGGGTCGTTCTCGGGACGCTTCTCCGTTCCTTCCATCACCTCCAGCAGGTCATAGTGGTCAAGCACGTTCTCCATTTTGAAAGACCACTCATCAAAGTTGTCACCGTTGAACTTGTCAAGCCCGAACACTCTTGGTTCATCCCTAGAAGGTCCAAGAGTAGGTTGCACGGGCCCCATGGCTGAATCACGGGGTTGACCTTGTGCTTGGGGTCCTCCACTGCATCCAGCACCTCTGTCACCCCTTTCTTCAGGTCCAGCCATCGTCGTAGCTGCTCCAAGGCGCTCTGATACCACTTGTTATAGACACAATAAGCTTCAATGTGCCTAAAATGAAAAATAGAGTGCGCAGACGGATTTTTGCACAGCGGCTTTGAACGTTCATAGAGTTCTGGTCACATCTTCAAATGACCTGGATCTGGAGCGTCTTAACGTCGCCTACAATAGGCAATTTAGATCGCACGATTTCACCAAGTATTGACGACACGGCGTCAGTTTGAACGAACGGCAATATGGCAGCCACTATAGTCTTAGAACACAAGATAGGAAGAGTTACGAGTTGGGAATGACTCCCAGCTCCTACAAACCCCAAGAGCCGAGGTACAGTGATGTGGAACAGTGCCACACTGTCCCCAACCACGAAGGGTCTCGAAACTACCCTTCACAAGGGCCTACACCAAGTGAAATGTTACACTACACAAAGTAATGTAACTATTCTCAATATCTTGAGGTGTACCCTTTTCGCGGGCTTCGCGATCTCTTGAAGCTTGAAACCAAGGCTCTGGTTCTTCACCATAAACTCATCCTTGAGTTCTTGATGGGTCTGCTGCACACACCTGCGACACGCCGAACGTTCCACACACGACAAAATGGAAATCGTGCGACACACACAAACGACAACGTAGACACGCAACTAGCGATGACTCGCTATTGACTCGACACACACACATTCGACATCACGACTCATCATTCACACACTATTATAAGCATGGAATATATATTATCCCATGCCCTCATACCATTCCATGCACACACGCATGCACGCACACGGACAACAAGCCGAGTGCAAACCGTAGGGTTGCACCAACAAACTCCCCCTCGGATTGTTGGCCTTAGGATCCGTTGCTCTCAGTTCAGAGCCATTCCAGCCAGCTTGCAACACTTCCAATGCTGCTGCTCCACCACCCTCTTGGTCATCATGTCTGCCGGCTGCCCCGTCGTCTTCACGTAGTGCAGTTCAACTTCACCCGCGGCCACCATGCTCCTCGTCCAATGCCACTTCACCCTCATGTGCTTGGTGAGGCCGTGGGTTCTTAGCAAGTGCAATAACACCCTGGCTGTCACAGTCGAGTGGGGTAGGTTCTTGCTGCTCCTCCCCCAATTCAGCCAACAAACGCCGCTGCCACACAATCTCCCGTACGGCACGGAAGAGTGCCATGTACTCGGACTCCACCGAGCTCAATGCTTGGTCCACTTGCTTCTTGCTCTCCCAAGCAGTTGGGCCTCCACCAACACATCAAATGAACCCTCCAACACTTGTCATGTCCTCTGGTTCCGATGCATATGAAGCATCCAAGTAGGCGGTGAGGAACAAACGCCCGGGTTCTACACCATCTGCGCCCTTTTGGCGCCTTTGCGCCGCCGCCGAGTATTGCAGCCCAACGGTCGGTGTTTGGCCAAGATACTTGGCCACCCTCATTCTAGCTGCTACCGTGCTCGTCCGGTTCTGCTTGCCGCCGGCGTCGTCGGCGTCCACGTAGCCGACCAGCTTCAGCGACTCAAGTCCACCGCCAAAATCCAGGGCGGTGTCACGGGTGTTGGCGAGGTAGGCGAGGCAGCGGTCGACCTCGCGCCAGTGCTGGTCGCTCCTCACCGTGAGGCCGCTCCCCAGCTTGCTGCAGGCAAAGGCGATGTCCGGCCTCGTCGTTGTCGCTGCAAACTGCAGAGTCGACCTTCTGGCGGTACTCCTCCTCCTGGCGCTCCTGTGCCTCCTCGTCGTCGAAGGTGAGCTCGGCATAGGCGTCGACCGAGACCGGCGTCTTCGGGGTGCGCCCAGTCTGCTCCTCGTCGAGAAAACGCCTACGCAGCTTGTCTGCATAGCCCTGCTGGTGGAGCCACAACTTCCTCGCCGACCTGTCGCATACGATCTCCAGCCCGAGGTACTTCTGCACTGGCGAGATCTCCCGCAGCTCGAAGGCGGCCTCCAGCAGCTCCTTCAGCTCCTTCAGCATCTCGGCACTACTGCTGGCGGCGAGCAGGTCGTCGACGTAGACCAGCACCCAACAGGCCACCTTGTCGACCTTGAAGTACAGAGCCTCGTCGACCTGGCTCTTCTTCCACCCGGCGCCGACCAGAACGTCGTTGAGAGCCTTGTACCACAGCAGCGGCGACTGCTTCAGCCCATACAGGCTCTTCAGCAGCTTACACACCCGGCCGGTCCCGTCGCTGAAGTGGTCTGGATGATACATGTAGAGCACCCGGTCGAGCTTGCTCTGCAGGAAGGCGTTCTTCATGTCGAGCTGCATCAGGTTGAGGTTGAGCACGGTGACGATGTTGAGGAAGATCCTCAGCGTGACATAGCTGCTCACCGGCGTGTACGTCTCGTCGTAGTCGGCACCATACACCTGTGTGAAGCCCTTCACGACCAGCCTCGCCTTCTCGCGCTCGACGGTGTCGTCGATGCGGTACTTCGTCGTCAGCACCCACCGGTTCTTCATGATGTTCACTCCAGGTGGGCGTTCGACCAGCTCCCAAGTTCCCATGCTGATAAGGCTGCGGATATCCTCCTCCATGGCGGCTTTCACCGCCTTGCCCTTCC
This sequence comes from Closterium sp. Naga37s-1, assembly GCA_947471745.1. Lineage (NCBI taxonomy): Eukaryota > Viridiplantae > Streptophyta > Zygnematophyceae > Desmidiales > Closteriaceae > Closterium > Closterium sp. Naga37s-1. Next base: position 98,612 of record CANJKZ010000343.1, on the reverse strand, counting down.
AGCTTGCCAACGCATCCTTCACCGTCATCGTCGAGATGTCCTAACGGTGCTCGGGGTCGGCGTGCATGTCGGGGTCGAGCTCCGGCTGTTCCTCATCCTCCTCGGCGTCGTCGTATAGCAAGTCGTCGTCGCCCTCGTCGTACGCCGTGGTGAAGGCAGCCGGTACATAGAAGTCGGGCGGCCTCCGAAGTCGGCCTGTATGCCTTGGTCCAGGCTGAGCCTCCTCGGCGTCCCCTCCATCATCACCGGCGTTGCTGCCCTCAGCGTCCTGCTGCATCTCAGTCGGCGTCCCAGCCGACTTCTCCCCTGCGGTCGGCTCCCCTGCCGACTGCCCGGTCGCCGACTGCTCCTTGGTCGGCGTCGCTGCTGCCTGCTCCCTTGTCGGCTGCTGCCCTGCTGGTGTCTCCTTCGCCGGCTTCACCAGGGTCGGCTGCACCTCCTCTGCCCGCTGCTCCCTTGTAGGCGTCGACTTGACTCCCACGCCGACTTGCTTGGCGTCACGTCGGCCGCCGGCGATGCTCTTGGTCGGTGCCACAAGCGACGCCCCACTTCTCCCCTCATCGCCGGAGGCCGACACCAAAGTCAGCCCGCGCATGTCGGCCACGAGGGGAGGGGCAGGGGGTGCAGGGGGAGGGGAAGAAGGATGGACGACCTCGGCGTCCTCATCAGCAAGCTCACCGACCTCAGCGAGCAAAGGCAGCGTCGCCGCTGAGGTGTCCGTCGGCGGGGTGGTCGGCGTCCGTCCCGACGCCGGCCCGTGCTCCGACTTCCACACCTCCAACGACATGTGCTCGTAGAACACCACGTCCAACGTGGTGACCACCCGGTTGTCGACGATGTCGAGGAGCTCCCAGCCCTTGCTCTCCTCCGACACACCGAGGTGAAGGCCCCACCTGGCCTTCGCCTTCAGCTTCCCACCTCGCTGCTGCTCGGGGACGAGGAACTGCGCCATGCAGCCCCACACCCGTGCCAGCGACAAGTCGGGCTTCTTCCCGGTCAGCAGCTGGTATGGCGTTGCGAACCCAGCGGCAACGTCGACCTCTCCAGGCAGGTGCGGACCCAGACGGCCTGTCGTAGAGCAAGGTGCCACCAGTGGTGCTGCACGCCCATGTGCAGCAGCATCGTCCGCACCTTCTCCACTACCGTCCTCATCTCCCACTCCGCCATGCCGTTCTGCTGCGGGGTGTACGGGCAGGTCAGGTCGTGGACGATCCCCTTGCCGTTCACGAAGTCGGTGAACTGCTTCCCGAGGAACTCCCCTCCCCGGTCAGAGCGCAGCATCAACACCGACTTCTTTGTCTGTCGCTCAGCAACCGCCAGCCACTGCACGAACTCCTGCAGAGCATCCGACTTCTTGGCGACTGGCCTCACCCACACATAGCGGGTCTTGCGGTCCTTTAGCAGCAAGAAGTAAAGGCTGCCGTCCTTGGCAGCTACGCGGAACGGCCCACACATGTCGATGTGCACGACTGCCAGCACGTCGTCGGCGTCGGAGCCTTGGTCGGGGAAGGTGTGTCGTGCCAGCTTCCCGCCGACGCACGAGACACACGGTGAGGCAGTGCCAGACGTCGACTTGAGGTCCAGCTTAATGGCGACCTTGTGCTTTGCCGAGCTCCGGATGGTGTCCATGGCGACGTGCGCAAGCCTTGCATGTAGTCTGTCCGGGGTCGACTTCGTCGCCGAGACTATCGCCCTCAGGGCCACCACATCCGTCATGGGCGACGTCGACTTCACCGAGCAAGGACGCAGGTCGGTGCACAGGACCCGACCAGTGTAGGACGCCCTGCCAAGGACGTCCCCTGTCGCCGAGACGTGAAGCATCTCGTCGCCGTCCTCCTGCAGCCTCACACCGTTCTCCTTCAGCTGGCCAGCCGACAGCAGGTTCGCGTGGACGCCCGGGACGTAGAGCACGTCGGGGATCAACACCTGCTTCCCGGCCTTCCCTTGCAAGGCGACCGTGCCTCGACCCTGGACGTCCTGCAGAGCCCCGTTGAAGCCACGCACGTGCTTCACGTCACCGCTCGGCTGCAGGTCGACGGAGACTTCCTTCGTCCCCATCAAGTGGTGGGAGCAACCACTATCGAGCAGAACTACTGCTGGGTTTGCCTGCACGGCTGCCGCCATCGCCTGGAAGTTCTCGCCAGCCTCCGGCGCCAACGAGACGGTCGGTTCCACGACGCCGACCAGCGAGCATGACGCCTCCTTGTCATCTCGCCCTTTTCCACCAGCAGAGGAGTCGGCGTCCTTCGCCGAGGTTGACGACTTGGTCAACTGCTTCTCCTTGCGCGGCTGGTTTCTGCCTCGACGGGGACGACGGCTGCCAGACCTCCCGCGGCCTCCCTTGGCGTCGTCGTCGTCGGAGTCACTGCGGTCGGGGCACTCAAAGGAGAGGTGGTCGGGGTCGCCGCACAGCCAGCACTCCCGACGTCGACTTCCTCCTCCACGATCCTTGGCCGACTTCTTCTTGCCGACTTCCTTGGTCGACATCCAGCCACTGCTACTACCGCCGCTAGACTGCCCACGCTGCCCAGGTCCACTACCTTGCTTCACTGGGGCGACGTAGTTCACCTGCGCCAGGAGCTCTGAGGGCCGCTCAGCTTCCTGCATCGCCTCATCCTGCAGGATGTACGAGGTAAGAGAATCCTCGTTGAGTGTCGCCCTAGTACTCGGCGCCAACGACAGTCGTTTCAGCAAGTTGTAGTTGCTCGTAAGCCCTTTGATAACGTGCGTGAGGTATGACGCCGCCGAGTAGTGCACGCCGGCCATCCTCATGGTGGCGAGAATTCACCGAGCCCGGTTGCAGTAGTCGGTCGCCGTCTCCTCTTCGCCCATCCGTATGTGCGACAGCTGCTCCTCAAGCTGGCCGATGTACAGGTCGTCGGTGACCTCGTACGTCGACTCGATGAAGTGCCATGCCCGGTGGCCGGCGTCGAGGTACTCCCTGCACGACTTCAAGGCAATCTGAACGCCCGGCGAGCAGCACCGCGAGATGACCGTGAAGGTTAGCAACTGCACGGCGCGAAACTCTGCACGCAAGTCGGGGTAGTGTTCCTCCGGCGTCGCCAAAGTGCCATTGGCGAAGCTGATCAGCCCGGCCATCTCCAGTTGGGGCTCGATGGCTTCCTTCCAGGTGAGGATATCAGGTCGACCAACAAGCAGAGGGGTGACCGAGATCCTGTCCGGCGTAAACTTGAAGTAGCGGTAGCTCGGTGCAATCCCTCCAGCTGTCACGTGGGTCGCCGACATCGGCGACTGACTGCTTCGTCGACCTCCAACGTCGCCTTGTGAGGTGCGTGCAGCCGCCGACGACCGCATCCCTCGCCCCTGAACGCCGCCGACTTCATCGGCGTGCATCACACCTCGCTGCCTCGACGTGCCTCCCGCGCTGCTGACGACTTGGTCACCACTGGCGTTGACTCCCAAGTCGACGCCGTCCTCGTTGTTCACCGGCCGGTGAGAAGCTGGTCGAGCAGGGTGCTCTTCCGCCCACACCGAGCGGATGCCTGCCTCGATGACCGCCAACGGTAGGTTTGGCCCGTACTCGTTGGCCTCATGGCATCTCCTCGCGTCCTCCAGCCGTGCCTCCAGGGTGTCCACCACCCCTGCGTCACCTACGGCGCCTACCATAGTGACTACCGCACAGCTGCCGGCCTACAAACACGAATTAGGTAAGTGACCACTACGTCGACCTGACTGAAGGGGTAAGTCGTGTGCCGTCCACGCTCACCGCACCATGCGGAGATAACTCAATCAACGGGAGCTAGACTACGGGCTAGGCACGGGGTAGGATGGATCTCTGCGTTCGTTCGTTCCTTAGTCGTTTCCAAGTGCTCACATTACTTGCTAGTTCACGGGGAGAATTGGCAAGAGTTCCACTAGGAAAAGTTCAGAACAATGATTCAACAAAGTTGGCAAGACAAGGCTACATCAGAGCTAGCATGCAAGCAGGTCGACTGCCAGCGCAGCACGGTCGACCGCGCTCTAGCACGACTTGGTCGACGGCGCTCCAGCAGTGCAAAGTTGACGGCGTGCCAACGCTGCAGGTTGACGGCGTGCCAGCGTTGCTCCTGCAGAACAGCCGCGCACCTACTTCGCAGGTGCTTGCAGATGATTGGCGTGCAGTGCCTTGTCACCTGCACAACGCACACACCAAGTCGTCCTTGTGCTGACGATTGCACCTGATCAGCCACGTCGACCTCGGGATACCACCACCGAGGTCGATCTCGCCAATACCACCTGGGCGACCGTCGCATTCCTTCGCAGAACCTCGTCACCCAGGTAACCTGGTCGACCGGGCAACCACCACGTCGACCAGCTGCTTCCTCGTGTGTCCGTCGACCTCCCAAGTCGACGACCACCTTCAGTCGACCATACCAGGTCGACCACACCCTTGGTCGACCAGCTCCAGGTCGACAACCAGCCTGGTCGACAACTCCAGGTCGACCAGCACACCTGTCAGCCGACCACACCAAGTCGGCTTCCCCTGGTCGGCGTCACCCAAGTCGTCGCCCTCTTCTGGTCGACCTCCCAAGTCGACCAGCCGTAGTCGGCGCCCTCCCAAGTCGGCGCCCTTGCAGTGGCCCCCGTGCAGGTCGACCAGACCCGTCGACCAGCTCTCCCACTGCTGCAGGTCGGCTGCACTCCTCACATCCAACCACGAAGTCGGCTCCGCCCAAGCGAGGACGGGGCCAACCACAACTCCCGTTGACACCCATCTCTACGGTCACATCCGCGATGGGCGCCAAGGCCAAGGTCATGGGCATGGGGTGCGCCAAGTTCATGGGAGCGGATGGAGAGCTCGTGGGGCTGAAGAACGTGCTGTGGGTGTCGGACTTGTGCGCGAACCTGATTTCTACCGGCCGATTGGGAGATGCGGGTGTGAACACCGAGACGATAGGCTCGGAGCGCTATCGTGCCTACAACGATGAGCGGCTGATTTGGGACCTGCAGCGGAAAGGGGATGTCCACAAGCGGATGTGGCAGATCCCGGTCCTCCCTTGGCGGAAATCGGGCAAGGCGGCAGCCGCGGCATCTATGGAGGAGAGCGTCACTGAGGAGGCGCAGCAAGGTGTGCAATGAGACGAGCTGATTGGAGGAAGCGCGGCGGTGAAGGCGTCGGCTACCTCGGGCCAAGCAGATTGGGAGACTTGGCATCGGCGGCTCGCACATGTGGCTGTTTCTACATTGGAAGTGATGCACAAGGAGAAGTGCGTGCATGGGCTGCAACTGCAAGGAGATGGTGCTTCCGTTGGCAGCTGCGAGGCGTGCATGCAAAACAAGTTTGTGCAGTTCCCATTTCCACGTGCGGAGGGATCGGCGAAGGCGCCTTCGGAGGTGGTGCACATGGACCTGCTGGGTCCTATGAGGACTGAGGGGACTGGGGGAGTGCTGTACTTCCTCACCATGGTGGACGAATGGAGCAGATTCACATGGGCTCGTCCCTTGTCCAAGAAGAGCGATGCTGCAGCGGCGATCAAGGAGGATTGGTTGCCGATGGTGGAGCGGCAGTCGATGCGGTTGGTGAAGGTGCTGAGGAGTGACCGTGGTGGAGAGTTCCTTGGAGCAGATTTCACCAAGTTTCTCAAGAGGAACGGCATCCGACACCAACTGACTTGCCCTGGAACACCGCAGCAGAACGGCATAGCTGAGCGTGCCAACCGGACCATTGGCGAGGCGGCTAAGACCTTGTTGGGGGCTGCTAGGATGCCCTACAAGTTCTGGCCTGAAGCTGTTCGCCATGTCATCACGGTCAAGAATAGGGTCTTGACGCATTTTGGCGACAAGCACTGGGTGCTGTACGAGCGTTGGCTTGGGAAGAAGCCATCTGTTGACATGCTGCGGGTGTGGGGCTGCATGGGGCTTGTGATGGTGCCTAAGGAGCAGAGGCACAAGCTGGAAGTTGCTGCTGTGTGGGCTGTCCATCTTGGGATGGCTCCTGACTCAAAGGGGTGGCTGATGTGGGACCCCAAAAGCAAGAGGACGCTGGTCAGCCGTGACGTCAAGTTTGTAAAGGACGTCATGTACAAGGACTGGCAGCAGCAGCAGCAGCAGGTGCAGATTGGCTTGCGTCTGCAGGAGATTGAGCGGTCTGCAGTGGAGGAGGTTCATCTGCACCTTGATGACCTCCCTGCGGAGATAACTACTACAACGGGAGCTAGACTACGGGCTAGGCACGGGTGCTCGTGTGATCTCTGCGTTCTTTGGTCCTTAGTTGTTTTCCTAGTGCACACACTGCTTGCTAGTTCACGGGGCAAGTTGGCAAGAGTTTCACTAGAGAAAGTTGACAACAATGGTACAATGAAGTTGGCATGGCAAGACTACATCAGAGCTAGCATTCAGGTCGGTCGACTGCCAGCGCAGCATGGTCGACCGCGTTCCAGCACGACTTGGTCGACCGCGCTCCAGCAGTGCAAAGTCGACGGCGTGCCAACGCAGCAGGTCGACGGCGTGCCAGCGTTGCTCCCGCAGTACAGCATCGCACCAGCTTCGCAGGTGCTCGCAGATGATTGGCGTGCTGGGCCTCGTCACCTGCACAGCGCACACACCAAGTCAACCTGGCGCTGACGACTGCATCTGATCAGCCACGTCGACCTCGGGATACCACCACCAAGGTCGGACTCGCCAACTTCGCCTGAGCGACCGTCGCACTCCTCCGCAGAACCTCGTCACCCAGGTAACCTGGTCGACCGGGCAACCACGTCGACCAGCTGCTCCTGTATGTGCCCGTCGACCTCCCAAGTCGACGACCACCCCAAGTCGACCTCACCAGGTCGACCACCAGGTCGACATCACGCCTGGTCGACCACCACCAAGTCGACCAGCAGACCTGGTCGACCAACCACCAGGTCGACCAGCAGTCTTGTCAGCCGGCCACCCAAGTCGGCTGCCCCAAGTTGACGTCACCAAGTTGACGTCCTCCGCAGGTCGACTTCCCAGGTCGACCTCCCTGAAGTCGGCGCCACCCTGAAGTCGGCGCCCGTGCAGTGGCCCCCGTGCAGGTCGACCTCCTCGTCAACCAGCTCGCCCACTGCTGCAGGTCGGCTGCTCTCCTCACACCCGACCACGAAGTCGGCTCCGCCCAAGCGAGGACGGGGCCAACACACAACTCCCATTGACACTCCCTGGGTCAGAGCTGACCAGTGACCATAGTGGCGGTGGTGAGCAGCAAGTTTCTGGTCGTGCTGGTGAGGAGGGGTTCGAGGATGAGTCGGCACGTGTGGACTCACCAACTCAGCCCGACCCTGCTGCAAACGCCGAGGTCACCAAGAGGAGTGTGCAGAGAGGAGCTTCACCACATGGGCAGCAGATTGCAACCCGCGAGAAGAGACTGGCAGCACCACCATCAAGGCTGAAGTATAGCCGTTTGGGAGGACCCAAGCAAGGTGCCATGGCGGTTCAGGTGGATGAGGGAGATGATGAGGAGATGGCGTTCTGTTTCTTCACACCTCTTCCTGGAGAACCAGCCACATTGGAGGAGGCACTGAGTGGACCCCAGAAGGAGGAGTGGAAGGCTGCCATGGATGCGGAGTTCAACAGTCTCATTGAGAATGGGACTTGGGAGCTTGTTGAGTTACCCGAGGGGCGACGGCCGATCTGCAGCAAGTGGGTCTTCAAGGTGAAGAGTGGTGCTGATGGTGCGCTGGAGCGGTTCAAGAGCCGCTTGGTCGCCAGGGGGTTTCTGCAGAAAGAGAAGGTTGACTTCAAGGAGATCTTCGCTCCCGTTGTTAAGCCAGTGACATTGAGGACTGTGCTGGCTGGCGCCGCTGTGAAGGGATGGCACAAGAAGCAGATGGATATCACCACTGCATTTCTGAATGGAATACTGTTGGAGGATATCTACATGGCGCAACCCGACGGCTATGAGGATGGGACCAGCCGAATGTGCAAGCTCAAGAAGGCTATCTATGGCCTTAAGCAAGCGCCTAGGTGCTGGTACGAGAAGCTGGAGGAGGTGCTGTTGGGTGGAGGCTTCAAGACGTCCCAAGCGTATCACAGCTTGTTCCTGCTTGGAGAGGGGGAGCAGCTGCTCCTGCTGCTGGTGTATGTCGACGACATACTGCTGTTCTCACCTTCCATGGAGCAGATTGAGAGGACAGAGAAGCTGTTGATGGACAACTTCAAGTGCAAGATGCTGGGGGATGTCCAATACTACTTGGGGCTGCAGATTGAGAGGGATGTTGAGAAGAGGTGGCTGAAGATGCATCAGTCACACTACATCTCTGGTGTCATGGAGCGCTATGGTGTGACTGAGGGTCGCACTGTGATGACACCGTTCCCTGCCGGCTTCAAGCTGAAGAAGGCAGCTGAGGAGGATGATGTGCTTGAGGATGAGCAGCAGAATGAGTACCAGTCAATCATTGGGAGTGTGATGTATGCTGCTGTGCATACGCGACCTGATGCTTCATTTGGAGTGGGGCAGCTGGCCAGAGTTGTGCAGCGGCCCACTGAGGAGCAGTTGGAGGTGGCAAAGCGCTTGGTGCGCTACCTCGGATCAACGGCATCTGCTGGTGTTCAGTTTTCAGCTAGCGGTCAGCTGAAACAGTTTGGAGCAGATTGGATCACGCCTGGAACCTTGAAGCTGTCGTGCTTCACCGACGCTACATGGGCCTCGGAGGAGGAGGATCAGTCATCAGTTGGCGGCTTTGTGTGCATGGTCGGAGGTGGACCAGTGAGCTGGAGGTCCAAGAAGCAGAGTGAGATTGCTCAGTCTTCCGGAGAGGCAGAGTACATGGCAATGTACCATGCCATCAAGGAGATCGTGCTTATAAGGAAGCTGCTGGAGGACATGGGAGCTGAACAGGAGGGACCTACACCACTTTTCTCCAACAGCAAGGCTGCTATTGGCATGGCCAATAATCCTATCCTGAATGGGCTGAACAAACACATGAAGATTAAGTGGCACTGGGTGAGGCAGATGGTGAAGGAGGGGATTGTTGTGCTTCACCATGTGAAGGCTAGCAAGCAGGCAGCAGATTTTCTCACCAAGAGACTTCCCGAGAGTGCACATTGGAAGTGTGCAAAGATGTGTGGCATGGTATTGCACTAGTGTGGGCAGCGGTGTCATGGGTGCATGCGTGTTTGTGTGCATGAGTGTTTCATGCTTGTGAGTGTGTATGCATGCAGTCCGTTAGTCTGAGGGGGAGTTTGTTGAATGCACGGCATTTTGAGTGCACGTCATCCTAACGTCCTGCCGAGTGCTCGTGCTATTCATGCGTGCATTGTTTGCATGAGCATATGTCATTGTGCATGGCTGTTGGATATTATCATCTCTGTGCTTTTCTCCAAGTTTAAATGCTTGATCATGCAGGAGAAATCCAGAGCTTTCCAACGATACCAATATCGCCTTATTCCGACCAAGATTTTCAAGACTTGGATTTCTTATTACCTTTTGGGGTTATATCTAATTTGGGTGATTATTGGGTCATGACTATAAAGGGATCTTTGGTTGGGTGGTTAGGGAAGGCAACTTTGACTTTTAGATTGGGGTGGCTAGAAGTTTCTAGCATGGGTTGCAAATGTTGCAACACCTAAGCAAAATCCAACTAGATTGGATTTTGCATGTGACACCTCAAGGACCTCATGATGAGGGTTGCATCCTTGCTGCTAGGAAGGTTCCTACCATCCTTCTCTAGCTATTGGAGAACCCCTTCCCTCATGGTTTTCTTGGAGTCCCCAACTCCAACTTTCTATGCCCTAATGCTTGTACTTCCTCTACCATTTCTAGTCATGCAGCTGCTGGACGTTTTCAAGTGGTTCTCACTCTCTAGACCATCTTTCTAAGTGATTCGAATTGGAGATGGTAGCTAAGCCTAAGGCGCATAATCCTACCGAGCGGATTTGCGTTTAGTTGAGAAATGAATTCGTCGTAAGTTCTCAAAGTGACGGTTCCTGAACAATATGACACGCCAACCTCTCCTGTGGATGGTGTGCCGGCGGCGGGACCGACCCTGGATCCTCTGGTTTCTTCCCCTTCTCCCAAACCTTCCTGCTCTGCTCCTGCCTGCCGTCCTTCCCCCCGCTCCTCAGCCCCATCTCCTCTCTTCCCCTCCATGCCATGAGTGCGCACTGCACGTCCTGTTCCACCTCCTCTCCCTCCTCGTCTCTGGCATACATCCCTGCCTCTTCCCCCCATCTCGGTCCCGTCGCTCGTAACTGCGCCTGCAGCTTGCCGATCTGCCGCTGCAACCCCTCCGGGCTTCTCCTGGCTCCTCCATCCCTCTGATAGCAGTCCTTGGCCTCGTGCCCCTTCTTCCCGCACACCTCACACTTGGCGGCATCAGGACACTCTCGCTTGCGGTGGCCCGGCTTCCCGCACCCATCACAGTTCTTGCAATCTCTGCGGAGATGCCCTGGCTGTCCACAGCGGTGGCAGCTCCTGGTCTCCGCCCGTGCCTCTCCTCGCTCCTCTGCCTTCCCTCGGTCCTCTGGTATCATTGCTGCCGCCCAGGTCGGCCTGCGGGCTCTCTCCAGCTTCCTCGGTAGATACGCCTCATATTTCCTCTGTGCGAGCTCCACCCTCTCAGCCAGCTCAAACACCCTCATCCGCAGCCCGCCTCCCAGTGCCTCGTCCAGGCCCCCCAGGAACTAACTGATCAAAAGGCTACTGTCCGTGCATCTCACATCCTCGGCTACGTTGATTAGCCGGTTGTAATACGCCAGCAGTGACTCTGTCCTTCCTCTCTTGAACTCCTGAAACTCCCTTATCCGCTCTGCCGTGTGCCCCGGGAACTGCCGCTGTAACCTCTCAAAGAACGCTTCAGTGGGGTCTTCCCCGTACTTCCCTGCCCTCCATAGCAGCTCCTCCATCCTCATACGGTACAGAGTCTCTGCTTCCCCATCCAAGGTGTTTGGCAGGCTCAGGAAGAAGTCTATGGGGTCCATGCCGTTCCGGTCACACCGATACTTCACATTCCCCACTTGCATCAGGTAGTTCTTGAGTGACGGCCCTGACCGCTGATCGCCCGAGAACCTGGCCGGCACCTCTACCCTTGTCGTCGTAGCCGCGCCCCCTCTTCCCTCTCCCCACGCCTCACTCACCCCTCCCAGCGGTCTCCCATACCCCCCCCCCTTTGCCTGGCTCGTTCCAGGCCCACTCTAACCACTCGTGCACGCTCGGCCCCTGCGCCAAGCTGCCGCTCCTGGCCCTGCTCTCCTGCTGCTCCCCGCGCGTCTCCCTTGACTGTCCCCACTGACTCCCCTCTCTTCCCGCCCGCTCCCATCGCCGAGCCGGCGAGTGGTGACTCCTCTCCCATCCCCTCGGGCCGGCTTCACGCAGTTGACGTCTCGCCGGGAGTGGCGACCACTCTTCCCTTCCCTTGCCCTGCTGCCGTGTGCCAGGTGGTGAGTGGCCCGCCTCCTCCCGTCTTCCTTCTCGCCAACGGCGCCGGTCGGGCGACCGCGACGCGCCACTGGGCCCTTCCCCCCACTGCTGTTGCCGGCGCGGTGAGCGTGATCCTTCCTTACGTCGCCCCTCCCCGTAGCGCTGCGGCTCCGGCGAGCGATACTCCCCGCCGCGTCCTCCCTCAGGTGGCCGCGGTCGAGCAGCCGAGCGAACCGCGTTCTCCTCTTCTCTTCCCCGCATCCCTTCCGCGCCAGCGTGCCGCTCAGTCCTCGGCGGCGGCTCCCTTGGCGAGCGCGAGCTTCCATCCCTCGGCTCCGCCCGCCGTCGCTGGTCTACCGTCATGCGTGCGTACTCCGCTTCGCTCCGTCTGCGCACTCCCCGTGGCTGCACCGTGCGCGCCTCCTCCTCACGAGTCTGGCCTTCCTGCCGCAGTACATCGCGGGCGCGATGCCCTCCCACGCGGCTGGAGCCGGTGGCGTGTGTCTCCTCCGCCCGTGCCCCCCCCTCTTCCTCTTCCGCTGCCGCCGCGGAGTCGGCGTGTTCCGCGCTGGGCGCGCGCTCCTCTCCCTCGGCCCCGCTCGGGATGTGGGGTTCCGCCCGCGTCTGCTCGTCGCCGTACTCCTGCTCGTCGGCGTGCTCCCGCCCATTGCCGTGCTCCTGTTCGTCGCCGTACGCCGGCTCGTCGCCGTACTCCTGCTCAGCCTCCACATTCCCCGCCTCCTCCTCGTCACTCTCCTCCCGCATTCGCTCGACCCGGGGATCCTCTTCGTCTCGACTGATGCCAGAGCTTTCTCCCCGCTCCCGCGGGAGTCCCTCCCTTCCACGCCAGCGACCTCGCTCATCACGTCGCCGCCCTCCCTCTTCTGGGGAGCGGAACACCCCTTCGTCGCGCGGATGGCGGTGCTCGTCTCCGCGCAGGTGAAACGTATTCCTCCGCCACGGCGCGCCGCTCGTCGACGCGTCGAGCCTGCCACCGTTCGCTACATCGTGCGCCGCGTCTCTCTCTCGGTGGGCCGGCACGACGAGAATCCTATCCGCACGGAAGGCCGGCCTTCGGGGCGATCGCTCTAGGGAACGCCCACGCTCCTGCGAGCGCTCATGCCGCGGCCCTTCCTCCTCGCGACGGGAGAAGACCCTGCCCCATCGCAGCTCATACTTATCCATACTACACGCCTAAACTTGTTTTATGAACGTGATCTCTCCCTCACCCCACTGGTTCCCTCCTGGTGGCGTACCACTGTGTGCTAAGAGCGTAGAGTGCTAACTTCCACTGATATGAGAGAATAACAGAAAACAAGCATCGAGTGGGTGAGCGAGATGGACCTTACCTAGCCCAACCTCAAGCTGCACATTTCCCAATGTGCGGCTCGAGGTTGGGATTTGGTTTCCCATTTCGCCCCTCGGTGCTTTCCCCCTCAAACCAACCGTCCCTTTTCAGTTCCCCCCTTCTTTGCCTATTGCAACAGTCCCTACACTACATTCTATCTCACATGCTAATATTGTTGTATATGCAGTAAGTGCATATACGGTTATCTCCTCTCCTCCCATCTACAACCTCATACTACTGTTATTGCATATGCATAAAGTGCATATGCGGTGACAACACGCCAGTTGGTCCAACCGGTCCGTTGGACCAACAGGCGAGTTGGTCCACCGGTCCATTGGACCAAAAGGCCAGTTGGTCCAACCCGTCCATTGGACCGACAGGCCAGTTGGTCCAACCGGTCCAGTGGACCAACAGGCCAAATGGTCCAAACGGTCCATTGGAGAAACGGGCCAGTTGGTCCAATGGGTCCAATGGACCAACAGGCCTGTTGGTCCAACCAGTCCATTAGGCCAACAGGCCAGTTGGTCCAAAAGGTCAAGTGGACCAACAGGCCAGTTGGTCCAACCTGTCCAGTGGACCAACACACCAGTCGGTCCACTAGACCAACAAGCTAGTTGGTCCACCTGTCCACTGGGCCAACACGCCAGTTGGTCCAACCGGTCCATTGGACCAACAGGCCAGTTGGTCCAACCGGTCCATTGGATTAACAGGCCAGTTGGTCCAACCGGTCCACAGGACCAACAGGCCAGTTGGTCCAACCGGTCCATTGGACCAACACGCCAGTTGGTCCAACAGGTCCACTGGACCAAAAAGCTATGTGGTCCAACCGGTCCAGTGGACCAACAGCCCAGTTGGTCCAACCTCTCCAGCGGACCAACACGCCAGTTCGTTCAACCGGCATTGGACCAACACGCCAATTGGTCCAACAGGTCCACTGGACCAACAAGCTAGTTGGTCCAACATGTCCAGCGGACCAACACGCCAGTTGGTCCAACCAGCATTGGACCAACACGCTAGTTTGTCCAACTGGTCCATTGGACCAACAGGCCAGTTGGTCCAATCGGTCCACTTGACCAACAGGCCAGTTGGTCCAACGGGTCCACTGGACCAACAGGCCTGTTGGTCCAACTGGTCTACTGGACCAACAGGCCAGTTGGTCCAACCGGTCCATTGGACCAACAGGCCAGTTGGTCCAACGGGCCCATTGGACCAACAGGCCAGTTGGTCCAACCGGTCCACTGGACCAACAGGCTAGTTGGTTCAAACGGTCCAGTGGACCAACAGGCTAGTTGGTCCAACCAGTCCATTGGACCAACAAGCCAGTTGGTCCAACCGGTCCATTGGACCAATGGGACAGTTGGTCCAACTGGTCCATTGGACCAACAAGCCAGTTGGTCCAACCGGTCTATTAGACCAAGAGGTTAGTTGGTCCAGCCGGTCCATTGGACCATCAGGCCAATTGGTCCAGCCGGTCCATTGGACCAACAGGCCAGTTCGTCCAGCTGGTCCATTGGACCATCAGGCCAGTTGGTCCAACCGCTCCACTGGACCAACATGCCAGTTGGTCCCACCGGTCCATTTGACCAACAGGCCAGTTGGTCCAACCGGTCCATTGGACCAACAAGCCAGTTGGTCCAACCGGTCCATTGGACCAACAGGCCAGTTGCTCCAACCGGTCCATTGAACCAACAGGCCAGTTGGTCCAACCAGTCCACTGGACCAACAGGTTAGTTGGTCCAACCGGTTTATTGGACCTACAAGCCAGTTGGTCCAATCGGTCCATTTGACCAACAGGTTAGTTGGTCTAGCCGGTCCATTAGACCATCAGGCCAGTTGGTCCAGCCGGTCCATTGGACCAACAGGCCAGTTCATCCAACCGGTCCATTGGACTAACAGGCCAATGCGTCCAGTCGGTCCATTGGACCAACACGCTACTTCGTCCAGCCGGTCCATTGGACCAACAGGCCAGTTGGTCCAACCGGTGCATTGGACCAACAGGCCAATTGGTCCAACGAGTTCATTGGACCAACAAGCCAGTTTGATTAAACCGGTCCATTAGATTAACAGGCCAGTTCGTCCAACCGGTCCATTTGACCAACTGGCCAGTTCGTGCAACCGGTCCATTGGACCAACATGTCAGTTGGTCCAACCGGCCCACAGGAACAACAAGCCAGTTGGTCCAACCGGTCCACTGGACCAACAGGCCAGTTGGTCAACCGGTCCATTGGACCAAGAGGCCAGTTGGTCCAGCCGATCCATTGGACCAACAGGCCAGTTGGTCCAACCGGTCCATTGGACCAACAGGCCAGTTGGTCCAACCGTTCCATTGGACCAACAGGCCAGTTCGTCCAACCGTTCCATTGGACCAACAGGCCAGTTCGTCCAACCGATCCATTGGACCAAATGGCCAGTTCGTCCAACCGGTCCTTTGGACCAACAGGCCAGTTCGTCCAACCAGTCCATTGGACCAACAGGCCAGTTGGTCCAACCGGTCCATAGGACCAACAGGCCAGATGGTACAATCGGTCCATTGGACCAACAGGCCAGTTGGTCCAACTTGTCCACTGGACCAACAGGCCAGTTGGTCCAACCGGTCCAGTAGACCAACAGGCCAGTTGGTCCAACCGGTCTACTGGACCACCAGGCCAGTTGGTCCAACTAGTCCATTGGACCATCAGGCTAGTTGGTCCAACCGGTCCAGTGGACCAACAGGCCAAATGGTCCAACCGGTCCATTGGACGAACGGGCCAGTTGGTCCAACCTGTCCAGCGGACCAACACGCCAGTTGGTCCAATCGGCATTGGACCGACACGCCAGTTTGTCCAACTGGTCCATTGGACCAACAGGCCAGTTGGTCCAATCGTTCCACTTGACCAACAGGCCAGTTGGTCCAACGGGTTTATTGGATCAACAGGCCAGTTGGTCCAACCGGTCGATTGGACCAACAGGTCAGTTGGTCCAACGGGCCCATTGGACCAACAGGCCAGTTGGTCCAACCGGTCCACGGGACCAATAGGCCAGTTGGTTGAAACGGTCCAGTGGACCAACAGGCTAGTTGGTCCAACCAGTCCATTGGACCAACAAGCTTGTTGGTCCATCCGGTCCATTGGACCAACAGGCCAGTTGGTCCAATCGTTCCACTTGACCAACAGGCCAGTTGGTCCAACGGGTTTATTGGATCAACAGGCCAGTTGGTCCAACCGGTCGATTGGACCAACAGGTCAGTTGGTCAAACGGGCCCATTGGACCAACAGGCCAGTTGGTCCAACCGGTCCACGGGACCAATAGGCCAGTTGGTTGAAACGGTCCAGTGGACCAACAGGCTAGTTGGTCCAACCAGTCCATTGGACCAACAAGCTTGTTGGTCCATCCGGTCCATTGGACCAACAGGCCAGTTGGTCCAACCGGTCCATTGGACCAATAGGCCAGTTGGTCCAAACGGTCCATTAGACCAACAGGTTAGTTGGTCCAGCCGGTCCATTGGACCATCAGGCCAGTTGGTCCAGCCGGTCTATTGGACCAACAGTCCAGTTCGTCTAACCGGTCCATTAGACCAACAGGCCAGTTCGTCCTGCCGATCCATTGGACCATCAGGCCAGTTGGTCCAACCGCTCCACTGGACCAACAGGCTAGTTGGTCCAACCGGTCCATTGGACCAACAGGCCAGTTGGTCCAACCGGTCCATTGGACCAACAGGCCAGTTGGTCCAACCAGTCCATTGGACCAACAGGCCAGTTGGTCCAACCGGTCCACTGGACCAACAAGCCAGTTGGTCCAACAGGTCCATTTGACCAACAGGCCAGTTGGTCCAAGCGGTCCATTGGACCAACAGGCCAGTTGGTCCAACCGGTCCACGGGACCAACACGCTAGTTGGTCCAACTGTTCTATTGGACCAACAGGCTAGTTGGTCCTACCAGTCCATTGGACCAACAGGCCAGTTGGTCCAATCGGTCCACTGGATCGACAGGCTAGTTGGTCCAACCGTTCCATCGGACCAACAGTCCAGTTGGTAAAACCGGACCACTAGACCAACAGGCCAGTTGGTCCAATTGGTCCATCGGACCAACACGCCAGTTGGTCCAACCGGTCCTTCGGACCAACAGGCCAGTTGGTCCAATCGGTCCACTGGACCAACAGGCCAGTTGGTACAACCGGTCCACTGGACCAAAAAGCCAGTTGGTCCAACCGGTCAATTGGACCAACAAGTTAGTTGGTCCAACCGGTCCATTGGACCACCAAGCCGGTTGGTCCAACCGGTCCATTGGACCAACAGGCCAGTTGGTCCAACCAGTCCAATGGACCAACATGCCAGTTGGCCCAACCGGTCCATTGGACCAACAGGTTAGTTGGTCCAGCCGGTCCATTGGACCATCAGGCCAGTTGGTGTAGCCGGTCCATTCGACCAACAGGCCAATTGGTCCAACCGGGCCATTGGACCAACAGGCGAGTTGGTCCAACCGGTCCATTGGACCATAAGGCTAGTTTGTCCAACCGGTCCATTGGACCAACAGGCCGGTCCGTCCACCCGGGCCATTGGACCAACAGGCCAGTTCGTCCAACCGCTCCATTGGACCAACAAGCTAGTTCGTCCAACCGGTCTATTGGACCAACAGTCCAGTTGGTCCAACCGGACCACTCGACCATCAGGCCAGTTGGTCCAACCAGTCCATTGGACCAACAGGCTAGTTGGTCCAACCGGTCCATTACACCAACAGGCCAGTTGGTCCAACTGGTCTACTGGACCAACAGGCCAGTTGGTCCAACATGTCCAACGGACCAACATGCCAGTTGGTCAAACAGGTCCATTTGACCAACAGGCCAGTTGGTCCAACCGGTCCATTGGACCAACCGGCCAGTTGGTCCAACCGGTCCACTGGACCAACAGGCCAGTTGGTCCTACCGGTCCATTCTACCAACAGGCCAGTTGGTCCAACTGGTCCATTGGACCAACAGGCCAAATGGTCCAACCGGTCCATTGGACCAACATGCCAGTTGGTCCAAAAGGTCCATTGGTCCAACACGCTAGTCGGTCCACTAGACCAACAGGCCAGTTGGTCCACCTGTCCACTGGGCCACCATGCCAGTTGGTCCAACCGGTCCACTGAGCCAACTAACCAGTTGGTCCAACCGGTCCACTGGACCAACAGGTCAGTTGGTTCAACGATTCCATTTGACCAACAGACCAGTTTGTCCAACTCGTCCACTGGACCAACAGGCCAGTTGGTTCAATCGGTCCAGTGGACCATTGGCCAGTTCGTTCAACCAGTCCACTGGACCAACAGGCCAGTTGGTCCAACCAGTCCACTGGACCAACAGGCCAGTTGGTCCAACCGGTCCATTTGACCAACAGGCCAGTTGCTCCAACCGGTCCATTGAACCAACAGGCCAGTTGGTCCAACCAGTCCACTGGACCAACAGGTTAGTTGGTCCAACCGGTTTATTGGACCTACAGGCCAGTTGGTCCAATCGGTCCATTTGACCAACAGGTTAGTTGGTCTAGCCGGTCTATTAGACCATCAGGCCAGTTGGTCCAGCCGGTCCATTGGACCAACAGGCCAGTTCGTCCAACCGGTCCATTGGACTAACAGGCCAATGCGTCCAGTCGGTCCATTGGACCAACACGCTACTTCGTCCAGCCGGTCCATTGGACCAACAGGCCAGTTGGTCCAACCGGTGCATTGGACCAACAGGCCAATTGGTTCAACGAGTTCATTGGACCAACAAGCCAGTTTGATTAAACCGGTCCATTAGATTAACAGGCCAGTTCGTCCAACCGGTCCATTTGACCAACTGGCCAGTTCGTCCAACCGGCCCACAGGAACAACAGGCCAGTTGGTCCAACCGGTCCACTGGACCAACAGGCCAGTTGGTCAACCGGTCCATTGGACCAAGAGGCCAGTTGGTCCAGCCGATCCATTGGACCAACAGGCCAGTTGGTCCAACCGGTCCATTGGACCAACAGGCCAGTTGGTCCAACCGTTCCATTGGACCAACAGGCCAGTTCGTCCAACCGTTCCATTGGACCAACAGGCCAGTTCGTCCAACCGATCCATTGGACCAAATGGCTAGTTCGTCCAACCGGTCCTTTGGACCAACAGGCCAGTTCGTCCAACCAGTCCATTGGACCAACAGGCCAGTTGGTCCAACCGGTCCATAGGACCAACAGGCCAGATGGTACAATCGGTCCATTGGACCAACAGGCCAGTTGGTCCAACTTGTCCACTGGACCAACAGGCCAGTTGGTCCAACCGGTCCAGTAGACCAACAGGCCAGTTGGTCCAACCGGTCTACTGGACCACCAGGCCAGTTGGTCCAACTAGTCCATTGGACCATCAGGCTAGTTGGTCCAACCGGTCCAGTGGACCAACAGGCCAAATGGTCCAACCGGTCCATTGGACGAACGGGCCAGTTGGTCCAACCTGTCCAGCGGACCAACACGCCAGTTGGTCCAACCGGCATTGGACCGACACGCCAGTTTGTCCAACTGGTCCATTGGACCAACAGGCCAGTTGGTCCAATCGTTCCACTTGACCAACAGGCCAGTTGGTCCAACGGGTTTATTGGATCAACAGGCCAGTTGGTCCAACCGGTCGATTGGACCAACAGGTCAGTTGGTCCAACGGGCCCATTGGACCAACAGGCCAGTTGGTCCAACCGGTCCACGGGACCAATAGGCCAGTTGGTTGAAACGGTCCAGTGGACCAACAGGCTAGTTGGTCCAACCAGTCCATTGGACCAACAAGCTTGTTGGTCCATCCGGTCCATTGGACCAACAGGCCAGTTGGTCCAACCGGTCCATTGGACCAATAGGCCAGTTGGTCCAAACGGTCCATTAGACCAACAGGTTAGTTGGTCCAGCCGGTCCATTGGACCATCAGGCCAGTTGGTCCAGCCGGTCTATTGGACCAACAGTCCAGTTCGTCTAACCGGTCCATTAGACCAACAAGCCAGTTCGTCCTGCCGATCCATTGGACCATCAGGCCAGTTGGTCCAACCGCTCCACTGGACCAACAGGCCAGTTGGTCCAACCGGTCCACTGGACCAACAGGCCAGTTGGTCCAACCGGTCCATTGGACCAATAGGCCAGTTGGTCCAACCAGTCCATTGGACCAACAGGCCAGTTGGTCCAACCGGTCCACTGGACCAACAAGCCAGTTCGTCCAACAGGTCCATTTGACCAACAGGCCAGTTGGTCCAAGCGGTCCATTGGACCAACAGGCCAGTTGGTCCAACCGGTCCACGGGACCAACACGCTAGTTGGTCCAACTGTTCTATTGGACCAACAGGCTAGTTGGTCCTACCAGTCCATTGGACCAACAGGCCAGTTGGTCCAATCGGTCCACTGGATCGACAGGCTAGTTGGTCCAACCGTTCCATCGGACCAACAGTCCAGTTGGTAAAACCGGACCACTAGACCAACAGGCCAGTTGGTCCAATTGGTCCATCGGACCAACACGCCAGTTGGTCCAACCGGTCCTTCGGACCAACAGGCCAGTTGGTCCAATCGGTCCACTCGACCAACAGGCCAGTTGGTACAACCGGTCCACTGGACCAAAAAGCCAGTTGGTCCTACCGGTCCATTGGACCAACAAGTTAGTTGGTCCAACCGGTCCATTGGACCACCAAGCCGGTTGGTCCAACCGGTCCATTGGACCAACAGGCCAGTTGGTCCAACCAGTCCAATGGACCAACATGCCAGTTGGCCCAACCGGTCCATTGGACCAACAGGTTAGTTGGTCCAGCCGGTCCATTGGACCATCAAGCCAGTTGGTGTAGCCGGTCCATTCGACCAACAGGCCAATTGGTCCAACCGGGCCATTGGACCAACAGGCGAGTTGGTCCAACCGGTCCATTGGACCATAAGGCTAGTTTGTCCAACCGGTCCATTGGACCAACAGGCCAGTCCGTCCACCCGGGCCATTGGACCAACAGGCCAGTTCGTCCAACCGCTCCATTGGACCAACATGCCAGTTCGTCCAACCGTTCCATTGGACCAACAAGCTAGTTCGTCCAACCGGTCTATTGGACCAACAGTCCAGTTGGTCCAACCGGTCCACTCGACCATCAGGCCAGTTGGTCCAACCAGTCCATTGGACCAACAGGCTAGTTGGTCCAACTGGTCTACTGGACCAACAGGCCAGTTGGTCCAACATGTCCAACGGACCAACATGCCAGTTGGTCAAACAGGTCCATTTGACCAACAGGCCAGTTGGTCCAACCGGTCCATTGGACCAACCGGCCAGTTGGTCCAACCGGTCCATTGGACCAACATGCCAGTTGGTCCAAAAGGTCCATTGGTCCAACACGCTAGTCGGTCCACTAGACCAACAGGCCAGATGGTACAATCGGTCCATTGGACCAACAGGCCAGTTGGTCCAACTTGTCCACTGGACCAACAGGCCAGTTGGTCCAACCGGTCCAGTAGACCAACAGGCCAGTTGGTCCAACCGGTCTACTGGACCACCAGGCCAGTTGGTCCAACTAGTCCATTGGACCATCAGGCTAGTTGGTCCAACCGGTCCAGTGGACCAACAGGCCAAATGGTCCAACCGGTCCATTGGACGAACGGGCCAGTTGGTCCAACCTGTCCAGCGGACCAACACGCCAGTTGGTCCAACCGGCATTGGACCGACACGCCAGTTTGTCCAACTGGTCCATTGGACCAACAGGCCAGTTGGTCCAATCGTTCCACTTGACCAACAGGCCAGTTGGTCCAACGGGTTTATTGGATCAACAGGCCAGTTGGTCCAACCGGTCGATTGGACCAACAAGTCAGTTGGTCCAACGGGCCCATTGAACCAACAGGCCAGTTGGTCCAACCGGTCCACGGGACCAATAGGCCAGTTGGTTGAAACGGTCCAGTGGACCAACAGGCTAGTTGGTCCAACCAGTCCATTGGACCAACAAGCTTGTTGGTCCATCCGGTCCATTGGACCAACAGGCCAGTTGGTCCAATCGTTCCACTTGACCAACAGGCCAGTTGGTCCAACGGGTTTATTGGATCAACAGGCCAGTTGGTCCAACCGGTCGATTGGACCAACAGGTCAGTTGGTCCAACGGGCCCATTGGACCAACAGGCCAGTTGGTCCAACCGGTCCACGGGACCAATAGGCCAGTTGGTTGAAACGGTCCAGTGGACCAACAGGCTAGTTGGTCCAACCAGTCCATTGGACCAACAAGCTTGTTGGTCCATCCGGTCCATTGGACCAACAGGCCAGTTGGTCCAACCGGTCCATTGGACCAATAGGCCAGTTGGTCCAAACGGTCCATTAGACCAACAGGTTAGTTGGTCCAGGCGGTCCATTGGACCATCAGGCCAGTTGGTCCAGCCGGTCTATTGGACCAACAGTCCAGTTCGTCTAACCGGTCCATTAGACCAACAGGCCAGTTCGTCCTGCCGATACATTGGACCATCAGGCCAGTTGGTCCAACCGCTCCACTGGACCAACAGGCCAGTTGGTCCAACCGGTCCATTGGACCAACAGGCCAGTTGGTCCAACCGGTCCATTGGACCAACAGGCCAGTGGGTCCAACCAGTCCATTGGACCAACAGGCCAGTTGGTCCAACCGGTCCACTGGACCAACAAGCCAGTTGGTCCAACAGGTCCATTTGACCAACAGGCCAGTTGGTCCAAGCGGTCCATTGGACCAACAGGCCAGTTGGTCCAACCGGTCCACGGGACCAACACGCTAGTTGGTCCAACTGTTCTATTGGACCAACAGGCTAGTTGGTCCTACCAGTCCATTGGACCAACAGGCCAGTTGGTCCAATCGGTCCACTGGATCGACAGGCTAGTTGGTCCAACCGTTCCATCGGACCAACAGTCCAGTTGGTAAAACCGGACCACTAGACCAACAGGCCAGTTGGTCCAATTGGTCCATCGGACCAACACGCCAGTTGGTCCAAACGGTCCTTCGGACCAACAGGCCAGTTGGTCCAATCGGTCCACTGGACCAACAGGCCAGTTGGTACAACCGGTCCACTGGACCAAAAAGCCAGTTGGTCCAACCGGTCAATTGGACCAACAAGTTAGTTGGTCCAACCGGTCCATTGGACCACCAAGCCGGTTGGTCCAACCGGTCCATTGGACCAACAGGCCAGTTGGTCCAACCAGTCCAATGGACCAACATGCCAGTTGGCCCAACCGGTCCATTGGACCAACAGGTTAGTTGGACCAGCCGGTCCATTGGACCATCAGGCCAGTTGGTGTAGCCGGTCCATTCGACCAACAGGCCAATTGGTCCAACCGGGCCATTGGACCAACAGGCGAGTTGGTCCAACCGGTCCATTGGACCATAAGGCTAGTTTGTCCAACCGGTCCATTGGACCAACAGGCCGGTCCGTCCACCCGGGCCATTGGACCAACAGGCCAGTTCGTCCAACCGCTCCATTGGACCAACATGCCAGTTCGTCCAACCGTTCCATTGGACCAACAAGCTAGTTCGTCCAACCGGTCTATTGGACCAACAGTCCAGTTGGTCCAACCGGTCCACTCGACCATCAGGCCAGTTGGTCCAACCAGTCCATTGGACCAACAGGCTAGTTGGTCCAACCGGTCCATTACACCAACAGGCCAGTTGGTCCAACTGGTCTACTGGACCAACAGGCCAGTTGGTCCAACATGTCCAACGGACCAACATGCCAGTTGGTCAAACAGGTCCATTTGACCAACAGGCCAGTTGGTCCAACCGGTCCATTGGACCAACCGGCCAGTTGGTCCAACCGGTCCACTGGACCAACAGGCCAGTTGGTCCTACCGGTCCATTCTACCAACAGGCCAGTTGGTCCAACTGGTCCATTGGACCAACAGGCCAAATGGTCCAACCGGTCCATTGGACCAACATGCCAGTTGGTCCAAAAGGTCCATTGGTCCAACACGCTAGTCGGTCCACTAGACCAACAGGCCAGTTGGTCCACCTGTCCACTGGGCCACCATGCCAGTTGGTCCAACCGGTCCACTGGACCAACAGGTCAGTTGGTTCAACGATTCCATTTGACCAACAGACCAGTTTGTCCAACTCGTCCACTGGACCAACAGGCCAGTTGGTTCAATCGGTCCAGTGGACCATTGGCCAGTTCGTTCAACCAGTCCACTGGACCAACAGGCCAGTTGGTCCAACCAGTCCACTGGACCAACAGGCCAGTTGGTCCAACCGGTCCATTTGACCAACAGGCCAGTTGCTCCAACCGGTCCATTGAACCAACAGGCCAGTTGGTCCAACCAGTCCACTGGACCAACAGGTTAGTTGGTCCAACCGGTTTATTGGACCTACAGGCCAGTTGGTCCAATCGGTCCATTTGACCAACAGGTTAGTTGGTCTAGCCGGTCCATTAGACCATCAGGCCAGTTGGTCCAGCCGGTCCATTGGACCAACAGGCCAGTTCGTCCAACCGGTCCATTGGACTAACAGGCCAATGCGTCCAGTCGGTCCATTGGACCAACACGCTACTTCGTCCAGCCGGTCCATTGGACCAACAGGCCAGTTGGTCCAACCGGTGCATTGGACCAACAGGCCAATTGGTCCAACGAGTTCATTGGACCAACAAGCCAGTTTGATTAAACCGGTCCATTAGATTAACAGGCCAGTTCGTCCAACCGGTCCATTTGACCAACTGGCCAGTTCGTCCAACCGGTCCATTGGACCAACATGTCAGTTGGTCCAACCGGCCCACAGGAACAACAGGCCAGTTGGTCCAACCGGTCCACTGGACCAACAGGCCAGTTGGTCAACCGGTCCATTGGACCAAGAGGCCAGTTGGTCCAGCCGATCCATTGGACCAACAGGCCAGTTGGTCCAACCGGTCCATTGGACCAACAAGCCAGTTGGTCCAACCGTTCCATTGGACCAACAGGCCAGTTCGTCCAACCGTTCCATTGGACCAACAGGCCAGTTCGTCCAACCGATCCATTGGACCAAATGGCTAGTTCGTCCAACCGGTCCTTTGGACCAACAGGCCAGTTCGTCCAACCAGTCCATTGGACCAACAGGCCAGTTGGTCCAACCGGTCCATAGGACCAACAGGCCAGATGGTACAATCGGTCCATTGGACCAACAGGCCAGTTGGTCCAACTTGTCCACTGGACCAACGGGCCAGTTGGTCCAACCGGTCCAGTAGACCAACAGGCCAGTTGGTCCAACCGGTCTACTGGACCACCAGGCCAGTTGGTCCAACTAGTCCATTGGACCATCAGGCTAGTTGGTCCAACCGGTCCAGTGGACCAACAGGCCAAATGGTCCAACCGGTCCATTGGACGAACGGGCCAGTTGGTCCAACCTGTCCAGCGGACCAACACGCCAGTTGGTCCAACCGGCATTGGACCGACACGCCAGTTTGTCCAACTGGTCCATTGGACCAACAGGCCAGTTGGTCCAATCGTTCCACTTGACCAACAGGCCAGTTCGTCCAACGGGTTTATTGGATCAACAGGCCAGTTGGTCCAACCGGTCGATTGGACCAACAGGTCAGTTGGTCCAACGGGCCCATTGGACCAACAGGCCAGTTGGTCCAACCGGTCCACGGGACCAATAGGCCTGTTGGTTGAAACGGTCCAGTGGACCAACAGGCTAGTTGGTCCAACCAGTCCATTGGACCAACAAGCTTGTTGGTCCATCCGGTCCATTGGACCAACAGGCCAGTTGGTCCAACCGGTCCATTGGACCAATAGGCCAGTTGGTCCAAACGGTCCATTAGACCAACAGGTTAGTTGGTCCAGCCGGTCCATTGGACCATCAGGCCAGTTGGTCCAGCCGGTCTATTGGACCAACAGTCCAGTTCGTCTAACCGGTCCATTAGACCAACAGGCCAGTTCGTCCTGCCGATCCATTGGACCATCAGGCCAGTTGGTCCAACCGCTCCACTGGACCAACAGGCCAGTTGGTCCAACCGGTCCACTGGACCAACAGGCCAGTTGGTCCAACCGGTCCATTGGACCAATAGGCCAGTTGGTCCAACCAGTCCATTGGACCAACAGGCCAGTTGGTCCAACCGGTCCACTGGACCAACAAGCCAGTTGGTCCAACAGGTCCATTTGACCAACAGGCCAGTTGGTCCAAGCGGTCCATTGGACCAACAGGCCAGTTGGTCCAACCGGTCCACGGGACCAACACGCTAGTTGGTCCAACTGTTCTATTGGACCAACAGGCTAGTTGGTCCTACCAGTCCATTGGACCAACAGGCCAGTTGGTCCAATCGGTCCACTGGATCGACAGGCTAGTTGGTCCAACCGTTCCATCGGACCAACAGTCCAGTTGGTAAAACCGGACCACTAGACCAACAGGCCAGTTGGTCCAATTGGTCCATCGGACCAACACGCCAGTTGGTCCAACCGGTCCTTCGGACCAACAGGCCAGTTGGTCCAATCGGTCCACTGGACCAACAGGCCAGTTGGTACAACCGGTCCACTGGACCAAAAAGCCAGTTGTTCCAACCGGTCCATTGGACCAACAAGTTAGTTGGTCCAACCGGTCCATTGGACCACCAAGCCGGTTGGTCCAACCGGTCCATTGGACCAACAGGCCAGTTGATCCAACCAGTCCAATGGACCAACATGCCAGTTGGCCCAACCGGTCCATTGGACCAACAGGTTAGTTGGTCCAGCCGGTCCATTGGACCATCAGGCCAGTTGGTGTAGCCGGTCCATTCGACCAACAGGCCAATTGGTCCAACCGGGCCATTGGACCAACAGGCGAGTTGGTCCAACCGGTCCATTGGACCATAAGGCTAGTTTGTCCAACCGGTCCATTGGACCAACAGGCCAGTCCGTCCACCCGGGCCATTGGACCAACAGGCCAGTTCGTCCAACCGCTCCATTGGACCAACATGCCAGTTCGTCCAACCGTTCCATTGGACCAACAAGCTAGTTCGTCCAACCGGTCTATTGGACCAACAGTCCAGTTGGTCCAACCGGTCCACTCGACCATCAGGCCAGTTGGTCCAACCAGTCCATTGGACCAACAGGCTAGTTGGTCCAACTGGTCTACTGGACCAACAGGCCAGTTGGTCCAACATGTCCAACGGACCAACATGCCAGTTGGTCAAACAGGTCCATTTGACCAACAGGCCAGTTGGTCCAACCGGTCCATTGGACCAACCGGCCAGTTGGTCCAACCGGTCCATTGGACCAACATGCCAGTTGGTCCAAAAGGTCCATTGGTCCAACACGCTAGTCGGTCCACTAGACCAACAGGCCAGTTGGTCCACCTGTCCACTGGGCCACCATGCCAGTTGGTCCAACCGGTCCACTGAGCCAACTAGCCAGTTGGTCCAACCGGTCCACTGGACCAACAGGTCAGTTGGTTCAACGATTCCATTTGACCAACAGACCAGTTTGTCCAACTCGTCCACTGGACCAACAGGCCAGTTGGTTCAATCGGTCCAGTGGACCATTGGCCAGTTCGTTCAACCAGTCCACTGGACCAACAGGCCAGTTGGTCCAACCAGTCCACTGGACCAACAGGCCAGTTGGTCCAACCGGTCCATTTGACCAACCGGTCCATTGGACCAACAGGCCAGTTGGTCCAACCGGTCCATTGGACCAACAAGCCAGTTCGTCCAACCAGTCCATTGGACCAGCAGGCCAGTTGGTCCAACCGGTCCATTGGACTAGCAGGCCAGTTGGTCCAACCGGTCCACTAGACCAACAGGCTAGTTGGTCCAATCGGTCCACTGGACCAACAGGCCAGTTGGTCCAATGGGCAGGCCAGTTGGTCCAATCGGTCCACTGGACCAACAGGCCAGTTGGTCCAAACGGTCCACTGGACCAACAGGCCAGTTGGTCCAACCGGTCCACTGGACCAACAGGCCAGTTGGTCCAACCGGTCCATTTGACCAACAGGCCAGTTGGTCCAACCGGTCCATTCGACCAGCAGGCCAGTTGGTCCAATTGGTCTACTGGACCAACAGGCCAGTTGGTCCAATGGGTCCATTGGACCAACTGGCTTGATGGTCCAATCGGTCCACTGGACCAACAGGCCAGTTGGTCCAATGGGCGAGCTAGATGGTCCAATCGGTCCACTGGACCAACAGGCCAGTTCGTCCAACCGGTCCATTAGACCAACAGTCCTGTTGGTCCAACCGTTCCATTGGACCAACAGGCCTGTTCGTCCAACCGGTCCATTGGACCAGCAGGCCAGTTGGTCCAACCGGTCCATTGGACTAGCAGGCCAGTTGGTCCAATCGGTCCAGTGGACCAACACGCCAGTCGGTCCACTAGATAAACATGCCAGTTGGTCCACCTGTCCACTGGGCCAACAGGCCAGTTGATCCAACCGGTCCCCTGGGCCAACTAGCCAGCTGGTCCAATCGGTCCACAGGACCAACAGGCCAGTTGGTCCAACCGGTCCATGTTATAGACACAGTAGGCTTCAATGTGATAGAGTGCGCAGACGGATTTCTGCACAGCGGCCTTAAACGTTCATAGCGTTCTGGTCACAGCTTCAAATGACCTGATTCAACTTGGATCTGGAGCGTCTTAACGTCGCCTACAATAGGCAATTTAGATCGCACAATTTCACCAAGTATTGACGACGCAGCGTCAGTTTTGAACGAACGGCACTATGGCAGCCACTATAGTCTTAGAACACAAATTAGGAAGAGTTACGAGTTGGGAATGACTCCCAGCTCCTACAAACCCCAAGAGCCGAGGTACAGTTATGTGGAACAGTGCCACACTGTCCCCAACCACGAAGGGTCTCGAAACTACCCTTCACGCCTACACCAAGTGAAATGTTACACTACATAAAGTAATGTAACTATTCTCAATATCTTGAGGTGTACCTTCGTGATCACTTGAATCTTGACACCGAGGCTCTGATTCTTCACCATAAACTCATCCTTGAGTTCTTGATGGGTCTGCTGCACACACCTGCGACACGCCGAACGTTCCACACACGACAAAATAGAAAACGCACACGAGACACACGACAAAATAGAAACCGCGCACGGAACACAAACGACCGCGTGACACGCGACTAACGATAACTCGCTCTTGACTCGACACACACATTCGACATCATGACTCAACATTCACACACTATTATAAGCATGAAATATATATCATCCCATGCCCTCATACCATTCCATGCACACACGCATGCACGCACACGGACAACAAGCCGAGTGGAAACCGTAGGGTTGCACCAACAGTCCATTGGACCAACAGGCCAGTTGGTCCAACCGGTCCACTGGACCAACAGGCCAGTTGGTCCAACCGGTCCATTGGACCAACAGGCCAGTTGGTCCAACCGGTCCATTGGACCAACAGGTCAGTTGGTCCAACCGGTCGATTGGACCAACAGGCCAGTTGGTCCAACCGGTCCATTGGACCAACAGGCCAGTTGGTCCAACCGTACCATTGGACCAGTAGGCCAGTTGGTCCAACCGGTACACTGGACCAACAGGCCAGTTGGTCCAATTGGTCCATTGGACCAACTGGCTTGCTGGTCCAATCGGTCCACTAGACCAACAGGCCAGTTGGTCCAATGGGCAGGCGAGATGGTCCAATCGGTCCATTGGACCAACAGGCCGGTTGGTCCAACCGGTCCACTGGACCAACAGGCCAGTTGGTCCAACCGGTCCATGTGACCAACAGGCCAGTTGGTCCAACCGGTCCATTGGACCAACAGGCCAGGTCGTCCAACCGGTCCATAGGACCAACAGGCCAGTTGGTCCAACCGGTCCATTGGACCAACAGGCCAGTTGGTCCAACCGGTCAATCGGACCAAAAGGCCAGTTGGTCCAACCGGTCATCTGGACCAAAAGGCCAGTTCGTCCAACCGGTCCATTGGACCAACGGCCAGTTTGTCCAACCGATCCATTGGACCTGCAGGCCAGTTGGTCCAACCGGTCAACTGGACCAACAGGCCAGTTGGTCCAATGGGCAGGCCAGTTGGTCCAATCGGTCCACTGGACCAACAGGCCAGTTGGTCCAACCAGTCCATTGGACCAACAGGCCAGTTGGTCCAACCGGTCCACTGGACCAACAGGCCAGTTGGCCCAACCGGTCCATTCTACCAACAGGCCAGTAGGTCCAACTGGTCCATTGGACCAACAGGCCAAATGGTCCAACCGGTCCATTAGACCAACAGGCCAGTTGATCCCAAAGGTCCATTGGACCAATACGCTAGTTGGTCCACTAGACGAACAGGCCAGTTGGTCCACCTGTCCACTGGGCCAACATGCCAGTTGGACCAACCGGTCCACTGAGCCAACTAACCAGTTGGTCCAACTGGTCTACTGGACCAACAGGTCAGTTGGTTCAACGAGTCCATTTGACCCACAGGCCAGTTTGTCCAACTGGTCCACTGGACCAACAGGCCAGTTGGTTCAATCGGTCCAGTGGACCAATAGGCCAGTTTGTTCAATCAGTCTAGTGGACCAACAGGCAAGTTGGTCCAACTGGTCCATTGGACCAACAGGCCAGTTGGTCCAACAGGTCCACTGGACCAACACGCTAGTTGGTTCAACCGAACCACTAGACCAACACGCTAGTTGGTCCAACTGTTCCATCGGACCAACTGGCCAGTTGGTCCATCCGGTCCATTGGACCAACAGGCCAGTTGGTCCAATCGGTCCAATGGACCAACAAGCCAGTTGGTCCAACCGGTCCATCGGTCCAACAGGCCAGTTGGTCCAATTGGTCTAGTGGACCAACAAGCCAGTTGGTCCAACCGGTCAAGTGGACCAACAGGCCAGTTGGTCCAACCGGTCCCCTGGACCAACACGCCAGTTGGTCCAATCGGTTCACTGAACCAACAAGCCAGTTGGTCCAACCGGTCCATCGGGCCAACTGGCCAGTTGGTCCAACCGGTCCATCGGACCAACAGGCCAGTTGGTCCAACCGGTCCATTGGACCAACCTGCCAGTTCGTCCAACCGGTCCATTGGACCAACAAGCCAGCTGGTCCAACCGGTCCATTGGACCACCATCATAGTTGGTCCAACCAGTCCATTGGACAATCAGGCCAGTTGGTCCAACCGGTCCATTGGACCAACCAGCCTGTTGGTCCAACCGGTCCATTGGACCAACAGGCCAGTTGGTCCAACCGGTCCATTGGACCAACTGGCTTGCTGGTCCAATCGGTCCACTGGACCAACAGGCCAATTGGTCCAATGGGCAGGCCAGTTGGTCCAATCGGGCCACTGGACCAACAGGCCAGTTGGTCCAACCGGTCCATTGGACCAACAGGCCAGTTGGTCCAACCGGTCCACTGGACCAACAGGCCAGTTGGTCCAACCGGTCCATTTGACCAACAGGCCAGTTGGTCCAACCGGTCCATTGGACCAACAGGTCAATTGGTCCAACCGGTCCATTGGACCAACAGGCCTGTTCGTCCAACCGGTCCATTGGACCAACAGGCCAGTTGGTCCAACCGGTCCATTGGACCAGTAGGCCAGTTGGTCCAACCGGTACACTGGACCAACAGTCCAGTTGGTCCAATGGGCAGGCCAGTTGGTCCAATCGGTCCACTTGATCAACAGGCCTGTTGGTCCAACCGGTCCATTGGACCAACAGGCCAGTTGGTCCAACCGGTCCACTGGACCAACAGGCCAGTTGGTCCATCCAGTCCATTTGACCAACAGGCCAGTTGGTCGAACCGGTCCATTGGACCAACAGGCCAATTGGTCCAACCGGTCCATTGGACCAACAGGCCAGTTCGTCCAACCGGTCCATTGGACCAACAGGCCAGTTCGTCCAACCGGTCCATTGGACCAACAGGCCAGTTCGTCCAACCGGTCCATTGGACCTGCAGGCCAGTTGGTCCAACCGGTCCATTGGATCAGCAGGCCAGTTGGTCCAACCGGTCCACTGGACCAACAGGCCAGTTGGTCAAATTGGCAGGCAAGTTGGTCCAATCGGTCCACAGGACCAACAAGCCAGTTGGTCCAACCGGACCAATGGACCAACAGGCCAGTTGGTCCAACCGGTCCACTGGACCAACAGGCCAGTTGGTCCAACCGGTCCATTCTACCAACAGGCCAGTTGGTCCAACTGGTCCATTGGACCAACAGGCCAAATGGTCCAACCGGTCCATTGGACAATCAGGCCAGTTGGTCCAACCGGTCCATTGGACCAACCAGCCTGTTGGTCCAACCGGTCCATTGGACCAACAGGCCAGTTGGTCCAACCGGTCCATTGGACCAACTGGCTTGCTGGTCCAATCGGTCCACTGGACCAACAGGCCAGTTGGTCCAATGGGCAGGCCAGTTGGTCCAATCGGGCCACTGGACCAACAGGCCAGTTGGTCCAACCGGTCCATTGGACCAACAGGCCAGTTGGTCCAACCGGTCCACTGGACCAACAGGCCAGTTGGTCCAACCGGTCCATTTGACCAACAGGCCAGTTGGTCCAACCGGTCCATTGGACCAACAGGTCAATTGGTCCAACCGGTCCATTGGACCAACAGGCCTGTTGGTCCAACCGGTCCATTGGACCAACAGGCCAGTTGGTCCAACCGGTCCATTGGACCAGTAGGCCAGTTGGTCCAACCGGTACACTGGACCAACAGTCCAGTTGGTCCAATGGGCAGGCCAGTTGGTCCAATCGGTCCACTTGATCAACAGGCCTGTTGGTCCAACCGGTCCATTGGACCAATAGGCCAGTTGGTCCAACCGGTCCACTGGACCAACAGGCCAGTTGGTCCATCCAGTCCTTTTGACCAACAGGCCAGTTGGTCGAACCGGTCCATTGGACCAACAGGCCAATTGGTCCAACCGGTCCATTGGACCAACAGGCCAGTTGGTCCAACCGGTCCATTGGACCAACAGGCCAGTTCGTCCAACCGGTCCATTGGACCAACAGGCCAGTTTGTCCAACCGGTCCATTGGACCTGCAGGCCAGTTGGTCCAACCGGTCCATTGGATCAGCAGGCCAGTTGGTCCAACCGGTCCACTGGACCAACAGGCCAGTTGGTCCAATGGGCAGGCCAGTTGGTCCAATCGGTCCACTGGACCAACAAGCCAGTTGGTCCAACCGGTCCAATGGACCCACAGGCCAGTTGATCCAACCGGTCCACTGGACCAACAGGCCAGTTGGTCCAACCGGTCCATTCTACCAACAGGCCAGTTGGTCCAACTGGTCCATTGGACCAACAGGCCAGTTGGTCCAACCGGTCCATTGGACCAACGGTCCAGTTGGTCCCAAAGGTCCATTGGACCAACAGGCCAGTTGGTCCAACCGGTCCATTCTACCAACAGTCCTGTTGGTCCAACCGGTCCATTGGACCAACAGGCCAGTTGGTCCAACCGGTCCACTGGACCAACAGGCCAGTTGGTCCAACCGGTCCATTCTACCAACAGGCCAGTTGGTCCAACCGGTCCATTCTACCAACAGGCCAGTTGGTCCAACCGGTCCATTGGACCAACGGTCCAGTTGGTCCCAAAGGTCCATTGGACCAACATGCTAGTCCGTCCACTAGACCAACAGGCCAGTTGGTCCACCTGTCCACTGGGCCAACATGCCAGTTGGTCCAATCGGTCCACTGAGCCAACTAGCCAGTTGGTCCAACCGGTCCACTGGACCAACAGGTCAGTTGGTTCAACGAGTCCATTTGACCAACATGCCAGTTTGTCCAACTGGTCCACTGGACCAACAGGCCAGTTGGTTCAATCGGTCCAGTGGACCAATAGACCAGGTTGTTCAATCGGTCCATTGGACCAACAGGCCAGTTGGTCCAACCGGTCCATCGGACCAACAGGCCAATTGGTCCAACCGGTCCACTGGACCAAGAAGCCAGTTGGTCCAACCGGTCCATCGGGCCAACAGGCCAGTTGGTCCAACCGTTCCATCGGACCAACAGGCGAGTTGGTTCAACCGTTCCATCGGACCAAGAAGCCAGTTCGTCCAATGGGTCCATCGGACCAACAGGCCAGTTGGTCCAACCGGTCCATTGGACCAACAGGCCAGTTGGTCCAACCGGTCCATTGGACAATCAGACCAGTTGGTCCAGCCGGTCCATAGGACCAATAGGCCAGTTGAACCAACCGGTCCATTGGACAATCAGGCCAGTTTGTCCAGCCGGTCCATAGGACCAAAAGGCCAGTTGGTCCAACCGGTCCATTGGACCAACAGGCCAATTGGTCCAACCGGTCCATTGGACCAACAGGCGAGTTGGTCCAATTGGTCCATTGGACCAACAGGCAAGTTGGTCCAACCGGGCCATTGGACCAACAGGCCAGTTGGTCCAACCGGTCCATTGGACCAACAGGCGAGTTGGTCCAACCGTTCCATTGGACCAACAGGCCAGTTCGTCCAACCGGTCCATTGGACCAACAGGCAAGTTCGTCCAACTTGTCCTCTGGACCAAGAGGCTAGTTGGTCCAACCGGTCCATTGGACCAACAGGCGAGTTCATCCAACAGTTCCATTAGACCAACAGGCCTGTTGGTCCAACCGGTCCACTGGACAAATAGGCCAGTTGGTCCAACCGGTCCATTTGACCAACAGGCCAGTTGGTCCAACCGGTCCATTGGACCAACAGGTCAATTGGTCCAACCGGTCCATTGGACCAACAGGCCAGTTGGTCCAACCGGTCCATTGGACCAACAGGCCAGTTGGTCCAACCGGTCCACTGGACCAACAGGCCAGTTGGTCCAACCGGTCCATTTGACCAATAGGCCAGTTGGTCCAACCGGTCCATTGGACCAACAGGTCAATTGGTCCAACCGGTCCATTGGACCAACAGGCCAGTTGGTCCAACCGGTCCATTGGACCAACAGGCCAATTGGTCCAACCGGTCCATTGGACCAACAGGTCAATTGGTCCAACCGGTCCATTGGACCAACAGGCCAGTTGGTCCAACCGGTCCATTGGACCAACAGGCCAATTGGTCCAACCGGTCCACTGGACCAACAGGCCAGTTGGTCCAATCGGTCCATTTGACCAACAGGCCAGTTGGTCCAATGGGTCCATAGGACCAACTGGCTTGCTGGTCCAATCGGTCCACTGGACCAACAGGCCAGTTGGTCCAATGAGCAGGCCAGTTGGTCCAATCGGTCCACTGGACCAACAGGCTTGTTGGTCCAACCGGTCCATTGGACCAACAGGCTAGTTGGTCCAACCGGTCCACTGGACAAACAGGCCAGTTGGTCCAACCAGTCCATTTGACCAACAGGCCAGTTGGTCGAACCGGTCCATTGGACCAACAGGCCAATTGGTCCACCCGGTCCATTGGACCAAGAGGCCAGTTGGTCCAACCGGTCCATTCTACCAACAGGCCAGTTGGTCCCAAAGGTCCATTGGACCAACACTCTAGTCCGTCCACTAGACCAACAGGCCAGTTGGTCCACCTGCCCACTGGGCCAACATGCCAGTTGGTCCAACTGGTCCACTGAGCCAACTAGCCAGTTGGTCCAACCGGTCTACTGGACCAACAGGTCAATTGGTTCAACAAGTCCATTTGACCAACAGGCCAGTTTGTCCAACTGGTCCACTGGACCAACAGGCTAGTTGGTTCAATCGGTCCACTGGACCAATAGGCCAGTTGGTTCAATCGGTCTAGTGGACCAACAGGCAAGTTGGTCCAACTGGTCCATTGGACCAACAGGCCAATTGGTCCAATCGGTCCACTGGACCAAAAGGCCAGTTGGTCCAACCGGTCAAGTGGACCAACAGGTAAGTTGGTCCAACCGGTCAAGTGGACCAACAGGTCAGTTGGTCCAACTGGTCCATTGGACCAACAGGCCAGTTGGTCCAACAGGTCCAGTGGACCAACACGCTAGTTGGTCCAACCATTCCACTAGACCAACACGCTACCTGGTCCAACTGTTCCATCGGACCAACAGGCCAGTTGGTCCAATCTGTCCACTAGACCAACACGCCAGTTGGTCCACCTGTCCACTGGGCCAACATGCCAGTTGGTCCAACCGGTCCACTAAGCCAACTGGCCAGTTGATCCAACCGGTCCACTGCACCAACAGGTCAGTTGGTTCAACGAGTCCATTTGACCAACAGGCCAGTTGGTTCAATCGGTCCAGTGGACCAATAGGCCAGTTGGTTCAATCGGTCTAGTGGACCAACATGCAAGTTGGTCCAACTGGTCCATTGGACCAACAGGCCAGTTGGTCCAATCGGTCCACTGGACCAACAGGCAAGTTGGTCCAACCGGTCAAGTGGACCAACAGGTCAGTTGGTCCAACCGATCAAGTGGACCAACAGGTCAATTGGTCCAACTGGTCCATTGGACCAACATGTCAGTTGGTCCAACGGGTCCACTGGACCAACACGCTAGTTGGTCCAACCGGTCCACTAGACCAACACGCTAGTTGGTCCAATCGGTCCATTGGACCAACAGGCCAGTTGGTCCAATCGGTCCAATGGACCAACAAGCCAGTTGGTCCAACCGGTCCATCAGACCAACAGGCCAGGAGGTCCAATTTCTCTAGTGGACCAACAGGCCAGTTGGTCCAACCGGTCAAGTGGACCAACAGGCCAGTTGGTCCAACCGGTCCACTGGACCAACAGGCCAGTTGGTCCAATCGGTTCACTAAACCAACAGGCTAGTTGGTCCAACCGGTCCACTGGACCAACAAGCCAGCTAGTCCAACCGGTCCATCGGGCCAACAGGCCAATTGGTCCAACCGGTCCATCGGACCAACAGGCCAGTTGGTCCAACCGGTCCACTGGACCAAGAAGCCAGTTGGTCCAACCGGTCCATCGTTCCAACAGGCCAGTTGGTCCAACCGTTCCATCGGACCAACAGGCGAGTTGGTTCAACCGTTCCATCGGACCAAGAAGCCAATTCGTCCAATGGGTCCATCGGACCAACAGGCCAGTTGGTCCAACCGGTCCATTGGACCAACCAGCCAGTTGGTCCAACCGGTCCATTGGACCAACAAGCCAGCTGGTCCAATCGGTCCACTAGACCAACAGGCCAGTTGGTCCAACCGGTCCATTGGACAATCAGACCAGTTGGTCCAGCCGGTCCATATGACCAATAGGCCGGTTGGTCCAACCGGTCCATTGGACAATCAGGCCAGTTTGTCCAGCCGATCCATATGACCAACAGGCCAGTTTGTCCAGCCGGTCCATTGGACCAACAGGCCAGTTGGTCCAACCGGTCCATCGGGCCAACAGGCTAGTTGGTCCAACCTGTCCAGCAGACCAACAGGCCAGTTGGTCCAACAGGCATTGGATCAACATGCCAGTTGGACCAACCGGTCCATTGGACCAACAGGCCAATTGGTGCAACCGGTCCATTGGACCAGCAGGCCAGCTGGTCCAACCGGTCCATTGAACCAACAGGCCAGTTGGTCCAACCGGTCCATTGGACCAACAGGCCAGTTGGTCCAACCGGTCCATTGGACCAGCAGGCCATTTGGTCCAACCGGTCATTTGGGCCAACAAGCCAGTTGGTCCAACCCTTCCATCGGACCAACAGGCCAGTTGGTTTAACCGTTCCATCGGACCAAGAAGCCAGTTCGTCCAATGGGTCCATCGGACCAACAGGCCAGTTGGTCCAACCGGTCCATTGGACCAACCAGCCAGTTGGTCCAACCGGTCCCCGACCAACAAGCAGCTGGTCCAACCGGTCCATTTGACAATCAGGACAGTTGGTCCAGCCGGTCCGTAGGACCAACAGGCCAGTTGGTCCAACCGGTCCATTCGACAATCAGGCCAGTTTGTCCAGCCGGTCCATAGGACCAACAGGCTAGTTGGTCCAACCGGTCCATTGGACCAACAGGCCAGTTGGTCCAACCGGTCCATTGGACCAACAGGCAAGTTGGTCCAACCAAGCCATTGGACCAACAGGCCAGTTGGTCCAACCGTCCATTGGACCAACAGTCGAGTTGGTACAACCGGTCCATTGGACCAACAGGCCAGTTCGTCCAACCGGTCCATTGTACCAACACGCAAGTTCGTCCAACTTGTCCACTGGACCAACAGGCCAGTTGGTCCAACCGGTCCATTGGACCAACAGGCGAGTTTGTCCACCAGTTCCATTAGACCAACAGGCCAGTTGGTCCAACCGGTCCATTGGACCAACAGGCCAGTTCGTCCAACCGGTCCATTGGACCAACAGGCCAGTTCGTCCAAGCGGTCCATTGGAGCAGCATGCCAGTTGGTCCAACCGGTCCATTGGACCAGCAGGCCAGTTGGTCCAATCGGTCCACTGGACCAACAGGCCAGTTGGTCCAATAGGTCCCAGTTGGTCCTATCGGTCCACTGGACCAACAGGCCAGTTGGTCCAATGGGCAGGCCAGTTGGTCCAATAGGCAGGCCAGTTGGTCCAACCGGTCCATTGGACCAACAGGCCAGGTTGTCCAACCGGTCCATTGGACCAACAGGTTAGTTGGTCCAGCCGGTCCACTGGACCAACAGGTTAGTTGGTCCAACCGGTCCACAGGACCAACAGGTTAGTTGGTCCAACCGGTCCACTGGACCAACTAGCCAGTTGGTCCAACCGGTCCACTGACCAACAGGTCAGTTGGTTCAACGAGTCCATTTGACCAACAGGCCAGTTTGTCCGACTGGTCCACTAGACCAACATGCCAGTTGGTTCAATCGGTCCAGTGGACCAATAGGCCAGTTGGTTCAATCGGTCTAGTGGACCAACAAGCAAGTTGGTCCAACTGGTCCATTGGACCAACAGGCCAGTTGGTCCAATCGGTCCACTGGACCAACACGCTAGTTAGTCCAACCGGTCAAGTGGACCAACAGGCCCGTTGGTCCAACCGGTCCACTGGACCAACAGGCCAGTTGGTCCAATCGGTTCACTGAACCAACAGGCCAGTTGGTCCAACCGGTCCACTGGACCAACAAGCCAGTTGGTCCAACCGGTCCATCGGGCCAACAGGCCAGTTGGTCCAACCGGTCCATCAGACCAACGGCCAGTTGGTCCAACCGGTCCACTAGACCAAGAAGCAAGTTGGTCCAACCGGTCCATCGGGCCAACAAGCCTGTTGGTCCAACCGTTCCATCGGACCAACAGGCCAGTTGGTTTAACCGTTCCATCGGACCAAGAAGCCAGTTTGTCCAATGGGTCCATCGGACCAACAGGCCAGTTGATCCAACCGGTCCATTGGACCAACCAGCCAGTTGGTCCAACCGGTCCCCAACCAACAAGCAGCTGGTCCAACCGGTCCATTTGACAATCAGGACAGTTGGTCCAGCCTGTCCATAGGACCAACAGGCCAGTTGGTCCAACCGGTCCACTGGACAATCAGGCCAGTTTGTCCAGCCGGTCCATAGCACCAACAGGCTAGTTGGTCCAACCGGTCCAGTGGACCAACAGGCCAGTTGGTCCAACCGGTCCATTGGACCATAGGCGAGTTGGTCCAACTGGTCCATTGGACCAACAGGCAAGTTGGTCCAACCGGGCCATTGGACCAACAAGCCAGTTGGTCCAACCGGTCCATTGGACCAACAGGCGAGTTGGTCCAACCGGTCCATTGGACCAACAGACCAGTTCGTCCAACCGGTCCATTGTACCAACAGGCAAGTTCGTCCAACTTGTCCACTGGACCAACAGGCCAGTTGGTCCAATCGGTCCATTGGACCAACAGGCGAGTTCGTCCAACAGTTCCATTGGACCAACAGGCCAGTTGGTCCAACCGGTCCATTGGACCAGCATGCCAGTTGGTCCAATCGGTCCACTGGACCAACAGGCCAGTTGGTCCAATGGGCAGGCCAGTTGGTCCAACCGGTCCATTGGACCAACAGGCCAGTTGGTCCAACCGGTCCATTGGACCAACAGGTTAGTTGGTCCAGCCAGTCCACTGGACCATCAGGTTAGTTGGTCCATCCGGTCCCCGACCAACAAGCAGCTGGTCCAACCGGTCCATTTGACAATCAGGACAGTTGGTCCAGCCGGTCCATAGGAACAACAGGCCAGTTGGTCCAACCGGTCCATTCGACAATCAGGCCAGTTTGTCCAGCCGGTCCATAGGACCAACAGGCTAGTTGGTCCAACCGGTCCATTGGACCAACAGGCCAGTTGGTCCAACCAGTCCATTGGACCATAGGCGAGTTGGTCCAACTGGTCCATTGGACCAACAAGCAAGTTGGTCCAACCGGGCCATTGGACCAACAGGCCAGTTGGTCCAACCGGTCCATTGGACCAACAGGAGAGTTGGTCCAACCGGTCCATTGGACCAACAGGCCAGTTCGTCCAACCGGTCCATTGTACCAACAGGCAAGTTCGTCCAACTTGTCCACTGGACCAACAGGCCAGTTGGTCCAACAGGTCCATTGGACCAACAGGCGAGTTCGTCCATCAGTTCCATTAGACCAACAGGCCAGTTGGTCCAACCGTTCCATTGGACCAACAGGCCAGTTCGTCCAACCGGTCCATTGGACCAACAGGCCAGTTCGTCCAACCGGTCCATTGGACCAGCAGGCCAGTTGGTCCAACCGGTCCATTGGACCAGCAGGCCAGTTGGTCCAATCGGTCCACTGGACCAACAGGCCAGTTGGTCCAATCGGTCCTAGTTGGTCCTATCGGTCCACTGGACCAACAGGCCAGTTGGTCCAATGCGCAGGCCAGTTGGTCCAATAGGCAGGCCAGTTGGTCCAACCGGTCCATTGGACCAACAGGCCAGTTGGTCCAACCGGTCCATTGGACCAACAGGTTAGTTGGTCCAGCCGGTCCACTGGACCAACAGATAAGTTGGTCCAATCGGTCCACTGGACCACCACGCTAGTTAGTCCAACCGATCAAGTGGACCAACAGGCCAGTTGGTCCAACCGGTCCACTGGACCAACAGGCCAGTTGGTCCAATCGGTTCACTGAACCAACAGGCCAGTTGGTCCAACCGGTCCACTGGACCAACAAGCCAGTTGGTCCAACCGGTCCATCAGACCAACGGCCAGTTGGTCCAACCGGTCCATTGGACCAACCAGCCAGTTGGTCCATCCGGTCCCCGACCAACAAGCAGCTGGTCCAACCGGTCCATTTGACAATCAGGACAGTTGGTCCAGCCGGTCCATAGGACCAACAGGCCAGTTGGTCCAACCGGTCCATTCGACAATCAGGCCAGTTTGTCCAGCCGGTCCATAGGACCAACAGGCTAGTTGGTCCAACCGGTCCATTGGACCAACAGGCCAGTTGGTCCAACCAGTCCATTGGACCATTGGCGAGTTGGTCCAACTGGTCCATTGGACCAACAAGCAAGTTGGTCCAACCGGGCCATTGGACCAACAGGCCAGTTGGTCCAACCGGTCCATTGGACCAACAGGAGAGTTGGTCCAACCGGTCCATTGGACCAACAGGCCAGTTCGTCCAACCGGTCCATTGTACCAACAGGCAAGTTCGTCCAACTTGTCCACTGGACCAACAGGCCAGTTGGTCCAACAGGTCCATTGGACCAACAGGCGAGTTCGTCCATCAGTTCCATTAGACCAACAGGCCAGTTGGTCCAACCGTTCCATTGGACCAACAGGCCAGTTCGTCCAACCGGTCCATTGGACCAACAGGCCAGTTCGTCCAACCGGTCCATTGGACCAGCAGGCCAGTTGGTCCAACCGGTCCATTGGACCAGCAGGCCAGTTGGTCCAATCGGTCCACTGGACCAACAGGCCAGTTGGTCCAATCGGTCCTAGTTGGTCCTATCGGTCCACTGGACCAACAGGCCAGTTGGTCCAATGCGCAGGCCAGTTGGTCCAATAGGCAGGCCAGTTGGTCCAACCGGTCCATTGGACCAACAGGTTAGTTGGTCCAACCGGTCCATTGGACCAACAGGTTAGTTGGTCCAGCCGGTCCACTGGACCAACAGGTTAGTTGGTCCTGCCGGTCCACTGGACCAACAGGTTAGTTGGTCCAATCGGTCCACTGGACCAACAAGCTAGTTAGTCCAACCGATCAAGTGGACCAACAGGCCAGTTGGTCCAACCGGTCCACTGGACCAACAGGCCAGTTGGTCCAACCGGTCCACTGGACCAACAAGCCAGTTGGTCCAACCGGTCCATCGGGCCAACAGGCCAGTTGGTCCAACCGGTCCATCAGACCAACGGCTAGTTGGTCCAACCGGTCCAATGGACCAAGAAGCAAGTTGGTCCAACCGGTCCATCGGGCCAACAAGACAGTTGGTCCAACCGTTCCATCGGACCAACAGGCCAGTTGGTTTAACCGTTCCATCGGACCAAGAAGCCAGTTCGTCCAATGGGTCCATCGGACCAACAGGCCAGTTGATCCAACCGGTCCATTGGACCAACCAGCCAGTTGGTCCAACCGGTCCCCAACCAACAAGCAGCTGGTCCAACCGGTCCATTTGACAATCAGGACAGTTGGTCCAGCCTGTCCATAGGACCAACAGGCCAGTTGGTCCAACCGGTCCACTGGACAATCAGGCCAGTTTGTCCAGCCGGTCCATAGCACCAACAGGCTAGTTGGTCCAACCGGTCCAGTGGACCAACAGGCCAGTTGGTCCAACCGGTCCATTGGACCATAGGCGAGTTGGTCCAACTGGTCCATTGGACCAACAGGCAAGTTGGTCCAACCGGGCCATTGGACCAACAAGC
Organism: Closterium sp. Naga37s-1; assembly: GCA_947471745.1. NCBI lineage: Eukaryota > Viridiplantae > Streptophyta > Zygnematophyceae > Desmidiales > Closteriaceae > Closterium > Closterium sp. Naga37s-1. The sequence continues at coordinate 56,489 of CANJKZ010000343.1, read as the reverse complement.
CAGTTGGTCCAACCGGTCCATTGGACCAACAGGCGAGTTGGTCCAACCGGTCCATTGGACCAACAGACCAGTTCGTCCAACCGGTCCATTGTACCAACAGGCAAGTTCGTCCAACTTGTCCACTGGACCAACAGGCCAGTTGGTCCAATCGGTCCATTGGACCAACAGGCGAGTTCGTCCAACAGTTCCATTGGACCAACAGGCCAGTTGGTCCAACCGGTCCATTGGACCAGCATGCCAGTTGGTCCAATCAGTCCACTGGACCAACAGGCCAGTTGGTCCAATGGGCAGGCCAGTTGGTCCAACCGGTCCATTGGACCAACAGGCCAGTTGGTCCAACCGGTCCATTGGACCAACAGGTTAGTTGGTCCAGCCAGTCCACTGGACCATCAGGTTAGTTGGTTCAGCCGGTCCACTGGATCAACAGGTCAGTTGATTCAATCGGTCCACTGGACCAATAGGCCTGTTGGTTCAATCGGTCCACTGGACCAACAGGCCAGTTGGTCCAATGGGCAGGCCTGTTGGTCCAATAGGCAGGCCAGTTTGTCCAACCGGTCCATTGGACCAACAGGCCAGTTGGTCCAACCGGTCCATTGGACCAACAGGTTAGTTGGTCCAGCCGGTCCACTGGACCAACAGGTTAGTTGGTCCAACCGGTCCACAGGACCAACAGGTTAGTTGGTCCAACCGGTCCACTGGACCAACTAGCCAGTTGGTCCAACCGGTCCACTGGACCAACAGGTCAGTTGGTTCAACGAGTCCATTTGACCAACAGGCCAGTTTGTCCAACTGGTCCACTGGACCAACAGGCCAGTTGGTTCAATCGGTCCAGTGGACCAATGGGCCAGTTGGTTCAATCGGTCTAGTGGACCAACAAGCAAGTTGGTCCAACTGGTCCATTGGACCAACAGGCCAGTTGGTCCAATCGGTTCACTGGACCAACACGCTAGTTAGTCCAACCGGTCAAGTGGACCAACAGGCCAGTTGGTCCAACCGGTCCACTGGACCAACAGGCCAGTTGGTCCAATCGGTTCACTAAACCAACAGGCCAGTTGGTCCAACCGGTCCACTGGACCAACAAGCCAGTTGGTCCAACCGGTCCATCGGGCCAACAGGCCAGTTGGTCCAACCGGTCCATCAGACCAACGGCCAGTTGGTCCAACCGGTCCACTGGACCAAGAAGCAAGTTGGTCCAACCGGTCCATCGAGCCAACAAGCCTGTTGGTCCAACCGTTCCATCGGACCAACAGGCCAGTTGGTTTAACCGTTCCATCGGACCAAGAAGCCAGTTCGTCCAATGGGTCCATCGGACCAACAGGCCAGTTGGTCCAACCGGTCCATTGGACCAACCAGTCAGTTGGTCCATCCGGTCCCCGACCAACAAGCAGCTGGTCCAACCGGTCCATTTGACAATCAGGACAGTTGATCCAGCCGGTCCATAGGACCAACAGGCCAGTTGGTCCAACCGGTCCATTCGACAATCAGGCCAGTTTGTCCAGCCGGTCCATAGGACCAACAGGCTAGTTGGTCCAACCGGTCCATTGGACCATAGGCGAGTTGGTCCAACTGGTCCATTGGACCAACAAGCAAGTTGGTCCAACCGGGCCATTGGACCTACAGGCCAGTTGGTCCAACCGGTCCATTGGACCAACAGGCGAGTTGGTCCAACCGGTCCATTGGACCAACAGGCCAGTTCGTCCAATGCGCAGGCCAGTTGGTCCAATAGGCAGGCCAGTTGGTCCAACCGGTCCATTGGACCAACAGGCCAGTTGGTCCAACCGGTCCATTGGACCAACAGGTTAGTTGGTCCAGCCGGTCCACTGGACCAACAGGTTAGTTGGTCCAATCGGTCCACTGGACCAACACGCTAGTTAGTCGAACCGGTCAAGTGGACCATCAGGCCATTTGGTCCAACCGGTCCACTGGACCAACAGGCCAGTTGGTCCAATCGGTTCACTGAACCAACAGGCCAGTTGGTCCAACCGGTCCACTGGACCAACAAGCCAGTTGGTCCAACCGGTCCATCGGGCCAACAGGCCAGTTGGTCCAACCGGTCCATCAGACCAACGGCCAGTTGGTCCAACCGGTCCACTGGACCAAGAAGCAAGTTGGTCCAACTGGTCCATCGGGCCAACAAGACAGTTGGTCCAACCGTTCCATCGGACCAACAGGCCAGTTGGTTTAACCGTTCCATCCGACCAAGAAGCCAGTTCGTCCAATGGGTCCATCGGACCAACAGGCCAGTTGGTCCAACCGGTCCATTGGACCAACCAGCCAGTTGGTCCAACCGGTCCCCAACCAATAAGCAGCTGGTCCAACCGGTCCATTTGACAATCAGGACAGTTGGTCCAGCCGGTCCATAGGACCAACAGGCCAGTTGGTCCAACTGGTCCATTGGACAATCAGGCCAGTTTGTCCAGCCGGTCCATAGCACCAACAGGCTAGTTGGTCCAACCGGTCCAGTGGACCAACAAGCCAGTTGGTCCAAGCGGTCCATTAGACCATAGGCGAGTTGGTCCAACTGGTCCATTGGACCAACAGGCAAGTTGGTCCAACCGGGCCATTGGACCAACAGGCCAGTTGGTCCAACCGGTCCATTGGACCAATAGGCGAGTTGTTCCAACCGGTCCATTGGACCAACAGACCAGTTCGTCCAACCGGTCCATTGTACCAACAGGCAAGTTCGTCCAACTTGTCCACTGGACCAACAGGCCAGTTGGTCCAACCGGTCCATTGGACAAACAGGCGAGTTCGTCCAACAGTTCCATTGGACCAACAGGCCAGTTGGTCCAACCGGTCCATTGGACCAGCATGCCAGTTGGTCCAATCGGTCCACTGGACCAACAGGCCAGTTGGTCCAATGGGCAGGCCAGTTGGTCCAACCGGTCCATTGGACCAACAGGCCAGTTGGTCCAACCGGTCCATTGGACCAACAGGTTAGTTGGTCCAGCCAGTCCACAGGACCATCAGGTTAGTTGGTTCAGCCGGTCCACTGGATCAACAGGCCAGTTGATTCAATCGGTCCACTGGACCAATAGGCCTGTTGGTTCAATCGGTCCAGTGGACCAACATGCCAGTTGGTCCAACAGGTCCACTGGACCAAAAGGCCAGTTGGTCCAACCTGTCCAGCAGACCAACAGGCCAGTTGGTCCAACCGGCTTTGGACCAACAGGCCAGTTGGACCAACCGGTCCATTGGACCAACAGGCCAGTTGGTGCAACCGGTCCATTGGACCAACAGGCCAGCTGGTCCAACCGGTCCATTGTAACAACAAGCCAGTTGGTCCAACCAGTCCATTGGACCAGCAGGCCAGTTGGTCCAACCGGTCCACTGGACCAACAGGCCAGTTGGTCCAACGGGTCCATTGGACCAACAAGCCAGTTGGTCCAATCGGTCCACTGGACCAACAGGCCAGTTGGTCCAACCGGTCCATTGGACCAAGAGGCCAGTTGGTCCAACCAGTCCACTGGACCAACAGGCCAGTTGGTCCAACCGGTCCATTTGACCAACTGGCCAGTTGGTCCAACCAGTCCATTGGACCAACATGCCAGTTGGTCCAACCGGTCCATTGGACCAACAGGCCAGTTGGTCCAACCGGTCCATTGGACCAGCAGGCCAGTTGGTCCAACCGGTCCATTCTACCAACAGGCCAGTTGGTCCAACTGGTCCATTCGACCAACAGGCCAAATGGTCCAATCGGTCCATTGGACCAACAGGCCAGTTGGTCGCAAAGGTCCATTGGACCAACACGCTAGTCGGTCCACTAACCAACAGGCCAGTTGGTCCACCTGTCCACTGGGCCAACATGCCAGTTGGTCCAACCGGTCCACTGAGCCAACTAGCCAGTTGGCCCAACCGGTCCACTGGACCAACAGGTCAATTGGTTCAACGAGTCCATTTGACCAACAGGCCAGTTTGTCCAACTGGTCCACTGGACCAACAGGCCAGTTGGTTCAATCGGTCCAGTGGACCAATAGGCCAGTTGGTTCAATCGGTGTAGTGGACCAACAAGCAAGTTGGTCCAACTGGTCCATTGGACCAACAGGCCAGTTGGTCCAATCGGTCCACTGGACCAACACGCTTGTTAGTCCAACCGGTCAAGTGGACCAACAGGCCAGTTGGTCCAACTGGTCCACTGGACCAACAGGCCAGTTGGTCCAATTGGTTCACTGAACCAACAGGCCAGTTGGTCCAACCGGTCCACTGGACCAATAAGCCAGTTGGTCCAACCGGTCCATCGGGCCAACAGGAAAGTTGGTCCAACCGGTCCATTGGACCAACGGCCAGTTGGTCCAACCGGTCCATTGGACCAAGAAGCAAGTTGGTCCAACCGGTCCATCGGGCCAACAAGCTAGTTGGTCCAACCGTTCCATCAGACCAACAGGCCAGTTGGTTTAACCGTTCCATCGGACCAAGAAGCCAGTTCGTCCAATGGGTCCATCGGACCAACAAGCCAGTTGGTCCAACCGGTCCATTGGACCAACCAGCCAGTTGGTCCAACCGGTCCCTGACCAACAAGCAGCTGGTCCAACCGGTCCATTGGACAATCAGGCCAGTTGGTTCAGCCGGTCCATAGGACCAACAGGCCAGTTGGTCCAACCGGTCCATTGAACAATCAGGCCAGTTTTTCCAGCCGGTCCATAGGACCAACAGGCCAGTTGGTCCAACCGGTCCATTGGACCAACAGGCCAGTTGGTCCAACCGGTCCATTGGACCATAGGCGAGTTGGTCCAACTTGTCCATTGGACCAACAGGCAAGTTGGTCCAACCGGGCCATTGGACCAACAGGCCAGTTCGTCCAACCGGTCCATTGGACCAACAGGCCAGTTCGTCCAACCGGTCCATTGGACAAGCAGGCCAGTTGGTCCAACCGGTCCATTGGACCAGCTGGCCAGTTGGTCCAATCGGTCCACTGGACCAACAGGCCAGTTGGTCCAATGGGCAGGCCAGTTGGTCCAACCGGTCCATTGGACCAACAGGCCAGTTGGTCCAACCAGTCCATTGGACCAACAGGTTAGTTGGTCCAGCCGGTCCACTGGACCAACAGGTTAGTTGGTTCAGCCGGTCCACTTGACCAATTGGCCTGTTGGTTCAATCGGTCCAGTGGACCAACATGCCAGTTGGTCCAACCGGTCCACTGGACCAACAGGCCAATTGGTCCAACCTGTCCAGCAGACCAACAGGCCAGTTGGTCCAACCGGCTTTGGACCAACAGGCCAGTTGGACCAACCGGTCCATTGGACCAACAGGCCAGTTGGTGCAACCGGTCCATTGGACCAACAGGCCAGCTGGTCCAACCGGTCCATTGTAACAACAAGCCAGTTGGTCCAACCAGTCCATTGGACCAGCAGGCCAGTTGGTCCAACCCGTCCACTGGACCAACAGGCCAGTTGGTCCAACGGGTCAATTGGACCAACAAGCCAGTTGGTCCAATCGGTCCACTGGACCAACAGGCCAGTTGGTCCAACCGGTCCATTGGACGAAGAGGCCAGTTGGTCCAACGAGTCCACTGGACCAACAGGCCAGTTGGTCCAACCGGTCCATTTGACCAATTGGCCAGTTGGTCCAATCGGTCCATTGGACCAACAGGCCAGTTGGTCCAACCGGTCCATCGGACCAACAGGCCAGTCGGTCCAACCGGTCCATTGGACCAACAGGCCAGTTGGTCCAACCGGTCCATTCTACCAACAGGCCAGTTGGTCCAACTGGTCCATTGGACCAACAGGCCAAATGGTCCAATCGGTCTATTGGACCAACAGGCCAGTTGGTCGCAAAGGTCCATTGGACCATTGGACCAACAGGCCAGTTGGTCCAACCGGTCCATCGGACCAACAGGCCAGTCGGTCCAACCGGTCCATTGGACCAACAGGCCAGTTGGTCCAACCGGTCCATTCTACCAACAGGCCAGTTGGTCCAACTGGTCCATTGGACCAACAGGCCAAATGGTCCAATCGGTTATTGGACCAACAGGCCAGTTGGTCGCAAAGGTCCATTGGACCAACACGCTAGTCGGTCCACTAACCAACAGGCCAGTTGGTCCACCTGTCCACTGGGCCAACATGCCAGCTGGTCCAAACGGTCCACTGAGCCAACTAGCCAGTTGGCCCAACCGGTCCACTGGACCAACAGGTCACTTGGTTCAACGAGTCCATTTGACCAACAGGCCAGTTTGTCCAACTGGTCCACTGGACCAACAGGCCAGTTGGTTCAATCGGTCCAGTGGACGATTAGGCCAGTTGGTTCAATCAGTGTAGTGGACCAACAAGCAAGTTGGTCCAACTGGTCCATTGGACCAACAGGCCAGTTGGTCCAATCAGTCCACTGGACCAACACGCTTGTTAGTCCAACCGGTCAAGTGGACCAACAGGCCAGTTGGTCCAACCGGTCCATCGGGCCAACAGGAAAGTTGGTCCAACCGGTCCATTGGACCAACGGCCAGTTGGTCCAACCGGTCCACTGGACCAAGAAGCAAGTTGGTCCAACCGGTCCATCGGGCCAACAAGCCAGTTGGTCCAACCGTTCCAATCGGACCAAGAGGCCAGTTGGTTTAACCGTTCCATCGGACCAAGAAGCCAGTTCGTCCAATGGGTCCATCGGACCAACAGGCCAGTTGGTCCAACCGGTCCATTGGACCAACCAGCCAGTTGGTCCAACCGGTCCCCGACCAACAAGCAGCTGGTCCAACCGGTCCATTGGACAATCAGGCCAGTTGGTTCAGCCGGTCCATAGGACCAACAGGCCAGTTGGTCCAACCGGTCCATTGAACAATCAGGCCAGTTTTTCCAGCCGGTCCATATGACCAACAGGCCAGTTGGTCCAACCGGTCCATTGGACCAACAGGCCAGTTGGTCCAACCGGTCCATTGGACCATAGGCGAGTTGGTCCAACTTGTCCATTGGACCAACAGGCAAGTTGGTCCAACCGGGCCATTGGACCAACAGGCCAGTTGGTCCAACCGGTCCATTGGACCAACTGGCGAGTTGGTCCAACCGGTCCATTGGACCAACAGGCCAGTTCGTCCAACCGGTCCGTTGTACCAACAGGCAAGTTCGTCCAACTTGTCCACTGGACCAACAGGCCACTCGGTCCTACCGGTCCATTGGACCAACAGGCCAGTTGGTCCAACCGGTCCATTCTACCAACAGGCCAGTTGGTCCAACTGGTCCATTGGACCAACAGGCCAGTTGGTCCAATCGGTCTATTGGACCAACAGGCCAGTTGGTCGCAAAGGTCCATTGGACCAACACGCTAGTCGGTCCACTAACCAACAGGCCAGTTGGTCCACCTGTCCACTGGGCCAACATGCCAGCTGGTCCAAACGGTCCACTGAGCCAACTAGCCAGTTGGCCCAACCGGTCCACTGGACCAACAGGTCAGTTGGTTCAACGAGTCCATTTGACCAACAGGCCAGTTTGTCCAACTGGTCCACTGGACCAACAGGCCAGTTGGTTCAATCGGTCCAGTGGACCAATAGGCCAGTTGGTTCAATCGGTGTAGTGGACCAACAAGCAAGTTGGTCCAACTGGTCCATTGGACCAACAGGCCAGTTGGTCCAATCGGTCCACTGTACCAACACGCTTGTTAGTCCAACCGGTCAAGTGGACCAACAGGCCAGTTGGTCCAACCGGTCCATCGGGCCAACAGGAAAGTTGGTCCAACCGGTCCATTGGACCAACGGCCAGTTGGTCCAACCGGTCCATCGGGCCAACAAGCCAGTTGGTCCAACCGTTCCATCGGACCAAGAGGCCAGTTGGTTTAACCGTTCCATCGGACCAAGAAGCCAGTTCGTCCAATGGGTCCATCGGACCAACAGGCCAGTTGGTCCAACCGGTCCATTGGACAATCAGGCCAGTTGGTTCAGCCGGTCCATAGGACCAACAGGCCAGTTGGTCCAACCGGTCCATTGAACAATCAGGCCAGTTTTTCCAGCCGGTCCATAGGACCAACAGGCCAGTTGGTCCAACCGGTCCATTAGACCAACAGGCCAGTTGGTCCAACCGGTCCATTGGACCATAGGCGAGTTGGTCCAACTTGTCCATTGGACCAACAGGAAAGTTGGTCCAACCGGGCCATTGGACCAACAGGCCAGTTGGTCCAACCGGTCCATTGGACCAACTGGCGAGTTGGTCCAACCGGTCCATTGGACCAACAGGCCAGTTCGTCCAACCGGTCCATTGTACCAACAGGCAAGTTCGTCCAACTTGTCCACTGGACCAACAGGCCAGTTGGTCCAACCGGTCCATTAGACCAACAGGCAAGTTGGTCCAACCGGTCCATTGGACCAACAGGCCAGTTCGTCCAACCGGTCCATTGGACCAACAGGCCAGTTCGTCCAACCGGTCCATTGGACCAGCAGACCAGTTGGTCCAACCGGTCCATTGGACCAGCAGGCCAGTTGGTCCAATCGGTCCACTGGACCAACAGGCCAATTGGTTCAATGGGCAGGCCAGTTGGTCCAACCGGTCCATTGGACCAACAGGCCAGTTGGTCCAACCAGTCCATTGGACCAACAGGTTAGTTGGTTCAGCCGGTCCACTGGACCAACAGGTTAGTTGGTTCAGCCGATCCACTGGACCAATTGACCTGTTGGTTCAATCGGTCCAGTGGACCAACATGCCAGTTGGTCCAACCGGTCCACTAGACCAACAGGCCAGTTGGTCCAACCTGTCCAGCAGACCAACAGGCCAGTTGGTCCAACCGGCATTGGACCAACAGGCCAGTTGGACCAACCGGTCCATTGGACCAACAGGCCAATTGGTGCAACCGGTCCAGTGGACCAGCAGGCCAGCTGGTCCAACCGGTCCATTGAACCAACAGGCCAGTTGGTCCAACCGGTCCATTGGACCAACAGGCCAGTTGGTCCAATCGGTCCATTGGACCAGCAGGCCATTTGGTCCAACCGGTCCACTGGACCAACAGGCCAGTTGGTCCAACTGGTCCATTGGACCAACAAGCCAGTTGGTCGCAAACGTCCATTGGACCAACACGCTAGTCGGTCCACTAGACCAACAGGCCAGTTGGTCCACCTGTCCACTGGGCCAACATGCCAGTTGGTCCAACCGGTCCTCTGAGCCAACTAGCGAGTTGGTCCAACCGGTCCACTGGACCAACAGGTCAGTTGGTTCAATGAGTCCATTTGACCAACAGGCCAGTTTGTCCAACTGGTCCACTGGACCAACAGGCCAGTTGGTTCAATCGGTCCAGCGGACCAATAGGCCAATTGGTTCAATCGGTGAGGTGGACCAACAAGCAAGTTGGTCCAATTGGTACATTGGACCAACAGGCCAGTTGGTCCAATCAGTCCACTGGACCAACACGCTTGTTAGTCCAACCGGTCAAGTGGACCAACAGGCCAGTTGGTCCAACCGGTCCACTGGACCAACAGGCCAGTTGGTCCAATCGGTTCACTGAACCAACAGGCCAGTTGGTCCAACCGGTCCACTGGACCAATAAGCCAGTTGGTCCAACCGGTCCATCGGGCCAACAGGAAAGTTGGTCCAACCAGTCCATCGGACCAACGGCCAGTTGGTCCAACCGGTCCACTGGACGAAGAAGCAAGTTGGTCCAACCGGTCCATCGGGCCAACAAGCCAGTTGGTCCAACCGTTCCATCGGACCAACAGGCCAGTTGGTTTAACCGTTCCATCAGACCAAGAAGCCAGTTCGTCCAATGGGTCCATCGGACCAACAGGCCAGTTGGTCCAACCGGTCCATTGGACCAACCAGCCAGTTGGTCCAACCGTTCCCTGACCAAGAAGCAGCTGGTCCAACCGGTCCATTGGACAATCAGGCCAGTTCGTTCAGCCGGTCCATAGGACCAACAGGCCAGTTGGTCCAACCGGTCCATTGGACCAACAGGCGAGTTGGTCCAACCGGTCCATTGGACCAACAGGCCAGTTCGTCCAACCGGTCCGTTGTACCAACAGGCAAGTTCGTCCAACTTGTCCACTGGACCAACAGGCCAGTTGGTCCAACCGGTCCATTGGACCAACAGGCGAGTTCGTCCAACAGTTCCATTAGACCAACAGGCAAGTTGGTCCAGCCGGTCCATTGGACCAACAGGCCAGTTCGTCCAACCGGTCCATTGGACCAACAGGCCAGTTCGTCCAACCGGTCCATTGGACAAGCAGGCCAGTTGGTCCAACCGGTCCATTGGACCAGCTGGCCAGTTGGTCCAATCGGTCCACTGGACCAACAGGCCAGTTGGTCCAATGGGCAGGCCAGTTGGTCCAACCGGTCCATTGGACCAACAGGCCAGTTGGTCCAACCAGTCCATTGGACCAACAGGTTAGTTGGTCCAGCCGGTCCACTGGACCAACAGGTTAGTTGGTTCCGCCGGTCCACTGGACCAATTGGCTTGTTGGTTCAATCGGTCCAGTGGACCAACATGCCGGTTGGTCCAACCGGTCCACTGGACCAACTGGCTAGTTGGTCCAACCTGTCCAGCAGACCAACAGGCCAGTTGGTCCAACAGGCATTGGATCAACATGCCAGTTGGACCAACCGGTCCATTGGACCAACAGGCCAATTGGTGCAACCGGTCCAGTGGACCAGCAGGCCAGCTGGTCCAACCGGTCCATTGAACCAACAGGCCAGTTGGTCCAACCGGTCCATTGGACCAGCAGGCCATTTGGTCCAACCGGTCCACTGGGCCAACAAGCCAGTTGGTCCAACCGTTCCATCGGACCAACAGGCCAGTTGGTTTAACCGTTCCATCGGACCAAGAAGCCTGTTCGTCCAATGGGTCCATCGGACCAACAGGCCAGTTGGTCCAACCGGTCCATTGGACCAACTTGCCAGTTGGTCCAACCGGTCCATTGGACCAACCAGCCAGTTGGTCCAACCGGTCCCCGACCAACAAGCAGCTGGTCCAACCGGTCCATTTGACAATCAGGATAGTTGGTCCAGCCGGTCCATAGGACCAACAGGCCAGTTGGTCCAACCGGTCCATTCGACAATCAGGCCAGTTTGTTCAGCCGGTCCATAGGACCAACAGGCTAATTGGTCCAACCGGTCCATTGGACCAACAGGCCAGTTGGTCCAACCGGTCCATTGGACCAACAGGCGAGTTGGTCCAACCGGTCCATTGGACCAACAGGCCAGTTCGTCCAACCGGTCCATTGTACCAACAGGCCAGTTGGTCCAACCGGTCCATTGGACCAGCAGGCCAGTTGGTCCAATCGGTCCACTGGACCAACAGGCCAGTTGGTCCAATAGGTCCTAGTTGGTCCTATCGGTCCACTGGACCAACAGGCCAGTTCGTCCAATGGGCAGGCCAGTTGGTCCAATAGGCAGGCCAGTTGGTGTCACCGCATATGCACCTAATGCATATGCAATAACAGTATGATGATGGTGTAAGGGGGGCTTGTAGTGGCTGTTATGGGAACATTAGCTAGTTATAAGAGTATTAGTTAGGAATCAGTTGTAGGTGTAGAACGTAGGAAAGTTACTGTTAGGGAGGGGTGTAGAAAGGGGGAAATTGGATGGGAGCGGTTGGGATTGCGAGGGAAAAGGCACCGAAGGGCGAAATAGGAAGCCAAGCAGTCCCAACCCTGAGCCGCACTTTTGGGAATGTGCAGCTTGGGGTTGGGTAAGGGCAGTCACAGCCAACCCCTCGATGCTTTCGTGCTGTTATTCTCTCATATTAGTGGAAAGCTGTTACCTCTGATCTAGCATCCGGTGGCACGCCACTAGGGGAGGACCTACGGGGTGAGGGAGGAAACTCGTTCATAACAGCACGAAAGCCCATCGAGCGGTTCTAGCAAATAGCATAGAATGGACTGCCACGAGCTGCGCTGGCAGCGGACAGACTCGCGACGGGAAATCTTGCCGTCGCGGAGGATGTGCTCACGGGAGCATGGGAGATCACTTGTGCGTTCGCCACGGAGGGCGGCGTACGGCGCGGATTTGGTGACGCCCGTCGGTGGGCGAGCTGAAGGTGTCAGGTCGGAGCCCAGGATGGGCAGTGACCCGCGGATTCTGGCAGGAGGCCAGCGCGGAACGGGTGTAAGGCGTCGCGACGGTGTGGACGGGGTAGATTCGTCCGATTCGGCAATCGAGGCTGACGGCGCGGAAGAAGCAGACGGCGCGGAAGAAGCAGACGGCGCGGAAGAAGCAGACTGCGCGGAAGAAGCAGACGGCGCGGAAGAAGCTGACGGCGCGGAAGAAGCGGACGGCGCGGAAGGAGCAGACGGCGCGGAAGAAGCAGACGGCGCGGAAGAAGCAGACGGCGCGGAAGAAGCAGACGGTGCGGAAGAAGCGGACGGCGCGGAAGGAGCAGACGGCGCGGGAGAAGCAGACGGCGCGGAAGAAGCAGACGGCGCGGAAGGAGCAGATGGCGCGGGAGAAGCAGACGGCGCGGAAGAAGCAGACGGCGCCATCCCGATGGCGCGGGATGGTGAGAGGGAGGAAGTGGCGGAAGAAGGGCGCGACGGAGAGAGCAAGGATGCGGGAGGAAATTGCTCGCCGGTAAGGATGCGCGGAGGCGGCGCGAAGCGTCACGGGAACATGACGACAGGTCGTTCGCCGGAAGACATGCGCAAGGGAAGCGTGAGGCGCTGCGGGAGCACGGATGCAAACGGATTGGCAGACGAAGGGCGTGAGGAGGGCGCGAGGCACCGCGGGGGCGCGAATGCAGACGGATTGGCAGACGAAGGGCGCGGGGGCGCGGATGCAGATGGTACGGTGGACGAAATAGGTGGAAACAGCGTGAGGCACTGCGGAGGCAAGGATGCAGGTCGCTCGGCAGACGAAATGCGAGGTGGCAGCGCAAGGCGCCGCGGGAGAGCGGATGCAGACAGCTCGCCAGAACGGATGCGCGGGAGTGGCGGGAGGCGCCAAGGGAACATGGCGGCAGATCGTTCGCCAGAGGAGGTGCGCGAGGGAGATGCGAGGCGCCGCGGAACCGCAGCGGCAGGTCGCTCGCCGGACGATCTTCGGGAGGACAGCAGGAAAAACCATGCGCCAACGGGACGGTACAGCTCGCCTGAGCTGCGAGGACGTGGGAGGAGACGCGTGGCGATGGCCGCGCGGCGATCGCCAGAGGTGCGGAGGGAGCAGTATGAGCGAGGGAGACTGGCAGGTCAACGGGGGCCCACTGTTTGGGGGAGAGAGAGAGAGAGAGAGAGAGAGAGAGAGGTGAGGAGCAACGTGGGCGACGGGAGAGTAAGCCAGAGGAAGAACGGGGCAGACGAGCAGGTCCGGACGGGGAGCGAGGGGATTGTGAGGAAAGAGATGGGTGGTGCTCACCAGAGAGAGGAGGGGGGCGTGAGGAGGGACGCATCAGGGAAGGTGCACGACGATCGCTGGGCGCAACAAGGGCAGAAGAAAGGGGGAGAGGGAACCGACGGCGGCGGGAAGATGTGGAGCGAGAAAGGCGGTATCAGGAGCACTCGCATGATGGGAAGGAAAGGCGGTGGGACGGAGCAGAGAAGCGGAGAGCGGCTTACGAGAGAGAGCGAGGAAGGAGTCCGAGTACAAGGGGCCCGAGGGGGCGATGGCAATCAGGAGGAGGATCCGAAGGAGCCAGAGAGGGGACAGAACGGGCGCTGTATGGGGCAAGCTCGGGCAGCAGGGGAACAAGGAAAAGGGGTGAAGAGAAGCAGAGTAGGCGACGGGAAATGATGCTTGCGCATGAAACGGAGAGTGAGGACGAAGGAGAGTGTGACGGACCTACGCGCCACAGGTCGGGCCGAAGGGAGGGGCGTTGGAAAGAACATTCCCCGGAGAAGAGGGAGAGACCAGGGTGGGGATCGGAGAGATATGGGGAGGCTCAAGAGAGAGAGGGGGGAAGGAGCATAGGTCCGACGTGGCGGAGAAGGCGGCAGCAGTCATGGGTAGGCGCTACAGGGGCAAGGGCAGCCAGGGAAGGAAGTGGTCGAGTGCTGTATGGGACAGAGTCAAGAAGCAGAGAGTTGAGGGAGAGGAGGGGAGAGAGTAGCAGGAGGAATGAGAGCTCAGGGACTTGGGAGACAGGGAGGTGGAGTGCGCAGGCCCCACCTCAGGTAGAGGTGCCAGTGCGCTTTACGGGGGGAGCAGGGTCAGACACAAACGGTAATGTGAAGTACCGCTGCGACAGGAGTGGGATGGACCCGATAGAGTTTTTCTTGAGCCTGCCGAACACGCTGGGAGGCGAAGTTGAGACGCTATATCGTATGAAGATGAAGGAATGGCTGAGGAGGGCAGAGGAGGAGGATGAGGACCCAACCATTCTGTTCCTAGAGCGACTGCGGAAGCAGTTTCCAGGGCACACGGCGGAGAGGGTGAGAGAATTTCAGGAATTCCAGCGAGGGAGGGCCGAGTCACTGCTCACCTACTACGGTAGGTTGACGGATCTGGCGGAAGACGTGGTGTGCACAGATGGCAGCATGCTTATAAGCAAGTTCCTGGGGGGTCTGGATGAGGGATTGAGCGGCGGGCTGAGAATGAGAGTGTATGAGTTGGGAGCTGAAGCAACGCTGAAGGAGGTGTTTGAGTTGGCAGAGAGAGTGGAGCTGGCGCAGAGGCGGTATGAGGCGTACCTGCCGAGGGTGTTAGAGAAAGGGCGGCCCAGGTGGGCTGCAGCGATGATAACCGAGGACGGGGGTGGGGAGGAGCAGTGGCAGGAGAGGCGAGCAGAAACACGGACGTGCCACAGGTGCGGGCAGGAGGGGCATATCAGGAGGGAGTGCAAGAACTGTGATGTGTGCGGAAAGCCTGGGCACCGACGGAGGGACTGCCCAGATGCACCGAGCTGTGAGGTGTGTGGGAATCGGGCAAGAAACTGCTATGAGACGAGCAGGTGGGGGCAGAAGCGTGTGCATTAGCAGCGGCGGAAGCGGGAGGGAAGAACGAGAAGGTGGGGGCATGTTCGGGTGTACCAGTGGCAGCAGAAGCGGAAGGGAGGGAAGGGAAGGTGGGAGCACAGGCGGGCATGACAGCAGTAGCGGAAGCGGAAAGCGGGGCAGTGAAGGTGGTGGCACAGGCGTGCATGACATCAGTAGAGGAAGCGGAAAGCGGGGTAGTGAAGGTGGGGGCACAGGCGGGCATGACAGCAGTAGCGGAAGCGGAAAGCGGGGCAGTGAAGGTGGGGACACAGGCGTGCATGACAGCAGTAGCGGAAGCGGAAAGCGGGGCAGTGAAGGTGGGGGCACAGGCGTGCAAACCAGAAGTAGCAGAAGCGGCAGGGAGGAAAGAGAAGGAGAGAGCACCGGCGTGCGCAGTAGCAGCAGCGGAAACGGAAGAGGAAAGGAAAGAAGAGAAGTTGGGGGGCACAGGCGTGTGCAGTAG
The DNA here is from genome assembly GCA_947471745.1 of Closterium sp. Naga37s-1. Classification (NCBI taxonomy): domain Eukaryota; kingdom Viridiplantae; phylum Streptophyta; class Zygnematophyceae; order Desmidiales; family Closteriaceae; genus Closterium; species Closterium sp. Naga37s-1. The sequence continues at coordinate 41,223 of CANJKZ010000343.1, read as the reverse complement.
CAGCAGCAGAATAGGAAGGGAAAGAAGCGAGGTTGGGGGCACAGGCGTGTGCAGTAGCAGCAGCAGAAGAGGAAGGGAAAGACGAGAAGTTGGGGGGCACAGGCGTGTGTAGTAGCAGCAGCAGAAGAGGAAGGGAAGGAGAGAAGTTGGGGCACAGGCGTGTGCAGCGGCAGCAGCAGAAGAGGAAAGGAAGGAAGAGACGTTGGGGACACAGGCGTGTGCAGCAGCAGCAGCAGAAAAGGAAGGGAAAGAAGAGAATTTGGAGACACAGGCGTGTGGAGCAGCAGCAGAAGAAGAGGAAGGGAAGGAAGAGAAAGTAGGGGCACCTGAGTGTGTAGCAGCAGCAGCGGAGGCGGGAGTGGAGGATGAGGAGGGAGGATGGGCAGGGTGGACTGCAAAGGAAGGATCTAAGTGGACGGTGGGGGGGGGGCCAATGAGCGGGCAGGGGAGGGAGGTCACACTCGTGACACAGACAGTGGGAACAGGAGGGGTGGAGAATGGCGTGGCATTGGTAGAAACCAGGGCAAGGTACCTGAAGGAAGGACTGCCGGCAGCACGGGAGAACTTACAGACAGTGCAGCTGAGAGATGCACACAGGCCAGAGGAGCGGCTGCAGCAGGGCTGCACCAAGCACAAGGGCGGCAGAAGGAGTGAGACAGGAAGTCTACCCCTCGGGGGGACAGAAGGATACTCTGGAACAGGAAGTGGTGCTGGGCACACAGAGAAGGAGGGCGACGAATCTGAGGGGGCGGGAGTGCTGTGTCAGAGAGTGGGCGAAGAGAGAAGACAGGGGACCACCAATACTGCAGTGGTGAGAAGTACCCCGGCCTCAGCAAGAGTGTCCAGTGCCTCGTGCACGGGAGACCCGAGCACGAGCTCTGGAGGGGGCATGTGGTGGCTGAGGCAGAGAAGGGAAGGTATCACGGGAACAGGGCAGAGGGAAAAAGGGAGGGAGGATGAGTGCCGGGAGGAGAGGGCAGGCCATGGGAGGAAACAGAGGAGGGGGCAGTGGTACGAGTGAGGCATCTCCAAGAGGGTCCTGTGACACGAGCTCAAGCGGCTAGAGCACGAGCACAGGAGGGGGCAGCGGTTGAGTGAGGCTTTGCAACACGGAGAAGGGAGGAAGCAGAGAGACAGCAGGAGAAGAGCAGGTGCAGGAAGAAGAGCAGGAGCAGGGAGAAGAGTAGCTGCGAGGAGCGGAGCATGGGCTGGGAGAAGGAAGGTTCTCCGACAGCTGTCACCGCATATGCACCTAATGCATATGCAATAACAGTAGGATGATGGTGTAAGGGGGGCTTGTAGTGGCTGTTATGGGATCATTAGCTAGTTATAAGAGTATTAGTTAGGAATCAGTTGTAGGTGTAGAACGTAGGAAAGTTACTGTTAGGGAGGGGTGTAGAAAGGGGGAAATTGGATGGGAGCGGTTGGGATTGCGAGGGAAAAGGCACCAAAGGGCGAAATAGGAAGCCAAGCAGTCCCAACCCCGAGCCGCACTTTTGGGAATGTGCAGCTTGGGGTTGGGTAAGGGCAGTGACAGCCAACCCCTCGATGCTTTCGTGCTGTTATTCTCTCATATTAGTGGAAAGCTGTTACCTCTGATCTAGCATCCGGTGGTACGCCACTAGGGGAGGACCTACGGGGTGAGGGAGGAAACTCATTCAATGTGGTGGCTGAGGCAGAGAAGGGAAGGTATCATGGGAACAGGGCAGAGGGAAGAAGGGAGGGAGGATGAGTGCCGGGAGGAGAGGGCAGGCCATGGGAGGAAACGGAGGAGGGGGCAGTGGTACGAGTGAGGCATCTCCAAGAGGGTCCTGTGACACGAGCTCAAGCGGCTAGAGCACGAGCACAGGAGGGGGCAGCGGTTGAGTGAGGCTTTGCAACACGGAGAAGGGAGGAAGCAGAGAGACAGCAGGAGAAGAGCAGGTGCAGGAAGAAGAGCAGGAGCAGGGAGAAGAGTAGGTGCGAGGAGCAGAGCATGGGCTGGGAGAAGGAAGGTTCTCCGACATTGGTCCAACCAGTCCATTGGACCAACAGGCCAGTTGGTCCAACCGGTCCATTGGACCAACAGGTTAGTTGGTCCAGCCGGTCCACTGGACCAACAGGTTAGTTGGTCCAACCGGTCCACAGGACCAACAGGTTAGTTGGTCCAACCGGTCCACTGGACCAACTAGCCAGTTGGTCCAACCGGTCCACTGGACCAACAGGTCAGTTGGTTCAACGAGTCCATTTGACCAACAGGCCAGTTTGTCCAACTGGTCCACTGGACCAACAGGCCAGTTGGTTCAATCGGTCCAGTGGACCAATAGGCCAGTTGGTTCAATCGGTCTAGTGGACCAACAAGCAAGTTGGTCCTACTGGTCCAAACGGTCCACTGGACCAACACGCTAGTTAGTCCAACCGGTCAAGTGGACCAACAGGCCTGTTGGTCCAACCGGTACACTGGACCAATAGGCCAGTTGGTCCAATCGGTTCACTGAACCAACAGGCCAGTTGGTCCAACCGGTCCACTGGACCAACAAGCCAGTTGCTCCAACCGGTCCATCGGGCCAACAGGCCAGTTGGTCCAACCGGTCCATCAGACCAACGGCCAGTTGGTCCAACCGGTCCACTGGACCAAGAAGCAAGTTGGTCCAACCGGTCCATCGGGCCAACAAGCCAGTTGGTCCAACCGTTCCATCGGACCAACAGGCCAGTTGGTTTAACCGTTCCATCGGACCAAGCAGCCAGTTCGTCCAATGGGTCCATCGGACAAACACGCCAGTTGGTCCAACCGGTCCATTGGACCAACCAGCCAGTTGGTCCAACCGGTCCCCAACCAACAAGCAACTGGTCCAACCGGTCCATTTGACAATCAGGACAGTTGGTCCAGCCGGTCCATAGGACCAATAGGCCAGTTGGTCCAACCGGTCCATTGGACAATCAGGCCAGTTTGTCCAGCCGGTCCATAGGACCAACAGGCTAGTTGGTCCAACCGGCCCATTGGACCAACAGGCCAGTTGGTCCAACCGGTCCATTGGACCATAGGCGAGTTGGTCCAACTGGTCCATTGGACCAACAGGCCAGTTGGTCCAACCGGTCCATTGGACCTACAGGTCAATTTGTCCAACCGGTCCATTGGACCAACAGGCCCGTTGGTCCAACCGGTCCATTGGACCAACAGGCCAGTTGGTCCAACCGGTCCACTGGACCAACAGGCCAGTTGGTCCAACCGGTCCATTTGACCAACAGGCAAGTTGGTCCAACCGGTCCATTGGACCAACAGGTCAATTGGTCCAACCGGTCCATTGGACCAACAGGCCAATTGGTCCAACCGGTCCATTGGACCAACAGGCCAATTGGTCCAACCGGTCCACTGGACCAACAGGCCAGTTGGTCCAACCGGTCCATTTGACCAACAGGCCAGTTGGTCCAATGGGTCCATAGGACCAACTGGCTTGCTGGTCCAATCGGTCCACTGGACCAACAGGCCAGTTGGTCCAATGGGCAGGCCAGTTGGTCCAATCGGTCCACTGGACCAACAGGCCTGTTGGTCCAACCGGTCCATTGGACCAACAGGCCAGTTGGTCCAACCGGTCCACTGGACAAACAGGCCAGTTGGTCCAACCAGTCCATTTGACCAACAGGCCAGTTGGTCGAACCGGTCCATTGGACCAAGAGGCCAGTTGGTCCAACCGGTCCATTGGACCAACAGGCCAATTGGTCCAACCGGTCCATTGGACCAAGAGGCCAGTTGGTCCAATCGGTCCATTGGACCAAGAGGCCAGTTGGTCCAATCGGTCCACTAGACCAACAAGCCAGTTGGTCCAACCGGTCCATTGGACCAACAGGCCAGTTGGTCCAACCGGTCCACTAGACCAACAGGCCAGTTGGTCCAACCGGTCCATTCTACCAACAGGCCAGTTGGTCCCAAAGGTCCATTGGACCAACACTCTAGTCCGTCCACTAGACCAACAGGCCAGTTGGTCCACCTGCCCACTGGGCCAACATGCCAGTTGGTCCAACCGGTCCACTGAGCCAACTAGCCAGTTGGTCCAAATGGTCTACTGGACCAACAGGTCAGTTGGTTCAACGAGTCCATTTGACCAACATGCCAGTTTGTCCAACTGGTCCACTGGACCAACAGGCCAGTTGGTTCAATCGGTCCACTGGACCAATAGGCCAGTTGGTTCAATCGGTCTAGTGGACCAACAGGCAAGTTGGTCCAACTGGTCCATTGGACCAACAGGCCAGTTGGTCCAATCGGTCCACTGGACCAACAGGCCAGTTGGTCCAACCGGTCAAGTGGACCAACAGGTCAGTTGGTCCAACCGGTCAAGTGGACCAACAGGTCAGTTGGTCCAACAAGCTAGTTGGTCCAATGGACAGGCCAGTTGGTCCAACCGGTCCACTGGACCAACAGGCTAGTTGGTCCAACCTGTCCAGCAGACCAACAGGCCAGTTGGTCCAACAGGCATTGGACCAACAGGCCAGTTGGACCAACCGGTCCATTGGACCAACAGGCCAATTGGTGCAACCGGTCCAGTGGACCAGCAGGCCAGCTGGTCCAACCGGTCCATTGAACCAACAGGCCAGTTGGTTTAACCGGTCCATTGGACCAACAGGCCAGTTGGTCCAACCGGTCCATGGGACCAGCAGGCCATTTGGTCCAACCGGTCCACTGGCCCAACAAGCCAGTTGGTCCAAGCGTTCCATCGGACCAAGAGGCCAGTTGGTTTAACCGTTCCATCGGACCAAGAAGCCAGTTCGTCCAATGGGTCCATCGGACCAACAGGCCAGTTGGTCCAACCGGTCCATTGGACCAACCAGCCAGTTGGTCCAACCGGTCCCCGACCAACAAGCAGCTAGTCCAACCGGTCCATTTGACAATCAGGACAGTTGGTCCAGCCGGTCCATAGGACCAACAGGCCAGTTGGTCCAACCGGTCCATTTGAAAATCAGGCCAGTTTGTCCAACCGGTCCATTGGACCAACAGGCCAGTTGGTCCAACCGGTCCATTGGACCATAGGCGAGTTGGTCCAACTGGTCCATTGGACCAACAGGCAAGTTGGTCCAACCGGGCCATTGGACCAACAGGCCAGTTGGTCCAACCGGTCCATTGGACCAACAGGCGAGTTGGTCCAACCGGTCCATTGGACCAACAGGCCAGTTCGTCCAACCGGTCCATTGTACCAATAGGCAAGTTCATCCAACTTGTCCACTGGACCAACAGGCCAGTTGGTCCAACAGGTCCATTGGACCAACAGGCGAGTTCGTCCATCAGTTCCATTAGACCAACAGGCCAGTTGGTCCAACCGGTCCATTGGACCAACAGGCCAGTTCGTCCAACCGGTCCATTGGACCAACAGGCCAGTTCGTCCAACCGGTCCATTGGACCAGCAGGCGAGTTGTTCCAACCGGTCCATTGGACCAGCAGGCCAGTTGGTCCAATCGGTCCACTGGACCAACAGGCCAGTTGGTCCAATAGGTCCCAGTTGGTCCTATCGATCCACTGGACCAACAGGCCAGTTGGTCCAATGGGCAGGCCAGTTGGTCCAATAGGCAGGCCAGTTGGTCCAACCGGTCCATTGGACCAACAGGCCAGTTGGTCCAACCGGTCCATTAGACAAACAGGTTAGTTGGTCCAGCCGGTCCACTGGACCAACAGGTTAGTTGGTCCAACTGGTCCACAGGACCAACAGGTTAGTTGGTCCAACCGGTCCACTGGACCAACTAGCCAGTTGGTCCAACCGGTCCACTGGACCAACAGGTCAGTTGGTTCAACGAGTCCATTTGACCAACAGGCCAGTTTGTCCAACTGGTCCACTGGACCAACAGGCCAGTTGGTTCAATCGGTCCAGTGGACCAATAGGCCAGTTGGTCCTATCGGTCCACTGGACCAACAGGCCAGTTGGTCCAATGGGCAGACCAGTTGGTCCAACCGGTCCATTGGACCAACAGGCCAGTTGGTCCAACCGGTCGATTGGACCAACAGGTTAGTTGGTCCAGCTAGTCCACTGGACCATCAGGTTAGTTGGTTCAGCCAGTCCACTGGACCAATAGGCCTGTTGGTTCAATCGGTCCAGTGGACCAACATGCCAGTTGGTCCAACCGGTCCACTGGACCAACAGGCCTCTTGGTCCAACCTGTCCAGCAGACCAACAGGCCAGTTGGTCCAACCGGCTTTGGACCAACCGGTCCATTGGACCAACAGGCCAGTTGGTGCAACCGGTCCATTGGACCAACAGGCCAGCTGGTCCAACCGGTCCATTGTACCAACAAGCCAGTTGGTCCAACCAGTCCATTGGACCAGCAGGCCAGTTGGTCCAACCGGTCCACTGGACCAACAGGCGAGTTCGTCCAACAGTTCCATTAGACCAACAGGCCAGTTGGTCCAACCGGTCCATTGGACCAACAGGCCAGTTCGTCCAACCGGTCCATTGGACCAACAGGCCAGTTGGTGCAACCGGTCCAGTGGACCAGCAGGCCAGTTGGTCCAATCGGTCCATTGGACCAACAGGCCAGTTGGTCCAACCGGTCCAGTGGACCAGCACGCCAGTTGGTCCAATCGGTCCACTAGACCAACAGGCCAGTTGGTCCAATGGGCAGGCCAGTTGGTCCAACCGGTCCATTGGACCAACAGGCCAGTTGGTCCAACCGGTCCATTGGACCAACAGGTTAGTTGGTCCAGCCAGTCCACTGGACCATCAGGTTAGTTGGTTCAGCCAGTCCACTGGACCAATAGGCCTGTTGGTTCAATCGGTCCAGTCCACTGGACCAACAGGCCAGTTGGTCCAACCTGTCTTGCAGACCAACAAGCCAGTTGGTCCAACCGGCTTTGGACCAACGGGCCAGTTGGACCAACCGGTCCATTGGACCAACAGGCCAGTTGGTGCAACCGGTCCATTGGACCAACAGGCCAGCTGGTCCAACCGGTCCATTTTAACCAACAAGCCAGTTGGTCCAACCAGTCCATTGGACCAGCAGGCAAGTTGGTCCAACCGGTCCACTGGACCAACCGGCTAGTTGGTCCAACGGGTCCATTGGACCAACAAGACAATTGGTCCAATCGGTCCACTGGACCAACAGGCCAGTTGGTCCAACCGTTCCATTGGACCAAGAGGCTTGTTGGTCCAATCAGTCCACAGGACCAACAGGCCAGTTGGTCCACCCGGTCCATTTGACCAACTGGCCAGTTGGTCCAACCGGTCCATTGGACCAACAGGCCAGTTGGTCCAACCGGTCCATTGGACCAACAGGCCAGTTGGTCCAACATGTCCATTGGACCAACAGGCCAGTTGGTCCAACCGGTCCATTCTACCAACAGGCCAGTTGGTCCAACTGGTCCATTGGACCAACAGGCCAAATGGAACAACTAGTCCATTGGACCAACAGGCCAATTGGTCGCAAAGGTCCATTGGACCAACACGCTAGTCGGTCCACTAGACCAACAGGCCAGTTGGTCCACCTGTCCACTGGGCCAACATGCCAGTTGGTCCAACCGGTCCACTGAGCCAACTAACCAGTTGGTCCAACCGGTCCACTGGACCAACAGGTCAGTTGGTTCAACGAGTCCATTTGACCAATAGGCCAGTTTGTCCAACTGGTCCACTGGACCAACAGGCCAGTTGGTTCAATCGGTCCACTGGACCAATAGGCGAGTTGGTTCAATCGGTGTAGTGGACCAACAAGCAAGTTGGTCCAACTGGTCCATTAGACCAACAGGCCAGTTGGTCCAATCGGTCCACTGGACCAACACGCTTGTTAGTCCAACCGGTCAAGTGGACCAACAGGCCAGTTGGTCCAACCGGTCCACTGGACCAACAGGCCAGTTGGTCCAATCAGATCACTGAACCAACAGGCCAGTTGGTCCAACCGGTCCACTGGACCAATAAGCCAGTTGGTCCAACCGGTCCATCGGGCCAACAGGAAAGTTGGTCCAACCGGTCCATCGGACCAACGGCCAGTTGGTCCAACCGGTCCACTGGACCAAGAAGCAAGTTGGTCCAACCGGTCCATCGGGCCAACAAGCCAGTTGGTCCAACCGTTCTATCTGACCAACAGGCCAGTTGGTTTAACCATTCCATTGGACCAAGAAGCCAGTTCGTCCAATGGGTCCATCGGACCAACAGGCCAGTTGGTCCAACCGGTCCCCGACCAACAAGTAGCTGGTCCAACCGGTCCATTGGACAATCAGGCCAGTTTGTTTTGCCGGTCCATAGGACCAACAGGCCAGTTGATCCAACTGGTCCATTGAACAATCAGGCCAGTTTGTCCAGCCGGTCCATAGGACCAACAGGCCAGTTGGTCCAACCGGTCCATTGGACCAACAGGCCAGTTGGTCCAACCGGTCCATTGGACCATAGGCGAGTTGGTCCAACTGGTCCATTGGACCAACAGGCAAGTTGGTCCAACCGGGCCATTGGACCAACAGGCCAGTTGGTCCAACCGGTCCATTGGACCAACAGGCGAGTTGGTCCAACCGGTCCATTGGACCAACAGGCCAGTTCGTCCAACCGGTCCGTTGTACCAACAGGCCAGTTCGTCCAACTTGTCCACTGGACCAACAGGCCAGTTGGTCCAACCGGTCCATTGGACCAACAGGCGAGTTCGTCCAACAGTTCCATTAGACCAACAGGCAAGTTGGTCCAACCGGTCCATTGGACTAACAGACCAGTTCGTCCAACCGGTCCATTGGACCAACAGGCCAGTTCGTCCAACCGGTCCATTGGACCAGCAGGCCAGTTGGTCCAACCGGTCCATTGGACCAGCAGGCCAGTTGGTCCAATTGGTCCACTGGAGCAACAGGCCAGTTGGTCCAATGGGCAGGCCAGTTGGTCCAACCGGTCCATTGGACCAACAGGCCAGTTGGTCCAACAAGTCCATTGGACCAACAGGTTAGTTGGTCCAGCCGGTCCACTGGACCAACAGGTTAGTTGGTTCAGCCAGTCCACTAGACCATTTGGCCTGTTGGTTCAATCGGTCTAGTGGACCAACATGCCAGTTGGTCCAACCGGTCCACTGGACCAACAGGCCAGTTGGTCCAACCTGTCCAGCAGACCAACAGGCCAGTTGGTCCAACCGGCTTTGGACCAACAGGCCAGTTGGACCAACCGGTCCATTGGACCAACAGGCCAGTTGGTGCAACCGGTCCATTGGACCAACAGGCCAGCTGGTCCAACCGGTCCACTGAGCCAACTAACCAGTTGGTCCAACCGGTCCACTGGACCAACAGGTCAGTTGGTTCAACGAGTCCATTTGACCAACAGGCCAGTTTGTCCAACTGGTCCACTGGACCAACAGGCCAGTTGGTTCAATCGGTCCACTGGACCAATAGGCGAGTTGGTTCAATCGGTGTAGTGGACCAACAAGCAAGTTGGTCCAACCAGTCCATTGGACCAGCAGGCCAGTTGGTCCAACCGGTCCACTGGACCAACAGGCGAGTTCGTCCAACAGTTCCATTAGACCAACAGGCCAGTTGGTCCAACCGGTCCATTGGACCAACAGGCCAGTTCGTCCAACCGGTCCATTGGACCAACAGGCCAGTTGGTGCAACCGGTCCAGTGGACCAGCAGGCCAGTTGGTCCAATCGGTCCATTGGACCAACAGGCCAGTTGGTCCAACCGGTCCAGTGGACCAGCACGCCAGTTGGTCCAATCGGTCCACTAGACCAACAGGCCAGTTGGTCCAATGGGCAGGCCAGTTGGTCCAACCGGTCCATTGGACCAACAGGCCAGTTGGTCCAACCGGTCCATTGGACCAACAGGTTAGTTGGTCCAGCCAGTCCACTGGACCATCAGGTTTGTTGGTTCAGCCAGTCCACTGGACCAATAGGCCTGTTGGTTCAATCGGTCCAGTAGACCAACATGCCAGTTGGTCCAACCGGTCCACTGGACCAACAGGCCAGTTGGTCCAACCTGTCTTGCAGACCAACAAGCCAGTTGGTCCAACCGGCTTTGGACCAACGGGCCAGTTGGACCAACCGGTCCATTGGACCAACAGGCCAGTTGGTGCAACCGGTCCATTGGACCAACAGGCCAGCTGGTCCAACCGGTCCATTTTAACCAACAAGCCAGTTGGTCCAACCAGTCCATTGGACCAGCAGGCAAGTTGGTCCAACCGGTCCACTGGACCAACCGGCTAGTTGGTCCAACGGGTCCATTGGACCAACAAGACAATTGGTCCAATCGGTCAACTGGACCAACAGGCCAGTTGGTCCAACCGTTCCATTGGACCAAGAGGCTTGTTGGTCCAATCAGTCCACAGGACCAACAGGCCAGTTGGTCCAACCGGTCCATTTGACCAACTGGCCAGTTGGTCCAACCGGTCCATTGGACCAACAGGCCAGTTGGTCCAACATGTCCATTGGACCAACAGGCCAGTTGGTCCAACCGGTCCATTCTACCAACAGGCCAGTTGGTCCAACTGGTCCATTGGACCAACAGGCCAAATGGAACAACTAGTCCATTGGACCAACAGGCCAATTGGTCGCAAAGGTCCATTGGACCAACACGCTAGTCGGTCCACTAGACCAACAGGCCAGTTGGTCCACCTGTCCACTGGGCCAACATGCCAGTTGGTCCAACCGGTCCACTGAGCCAACTAACCAGTTGGTCCAACCGGTCCACTGGACCAACAGGTCAGTTGGTTCAACGAGTCCATTTGACCAACAGGCCAGTTTGTCCAACTGGTCCACTGGACCAACAGGCCAGTTGGTTCAATCGGTCCACTGGACCAATAGGCGAGTTGGTTCAATCGGTGTAGTGGACCAACAAGCAAGTTGGTCCAACTGGTCCATTAGACCAACAGGCCAGTTGGTCCAATCGGTCCACTGGACCAACACGCTTGTTAGTCCAACCGGTCAAGTGGACCAACAGGCCAGTTGGTCCAACCGGTCCACTGGACCAACAGGCCAGTTGGTCCAATCAGATCACTGAACCAACAGGCCAGTTGGTCCAACCGGTCCACTGGACCAATAAGCCAGTTGGTCCAACCGGTCCATCGGGCCAACAGGAAAGTTGGTCCAACCGGTCCATCGGACCAACGGCCAGTTGGTCCAACCGGTCCACTGGACCAAGAAGCAAGTTGGTCCAACCGGTCCATCGGGCCAACAAGCCAGTTGGTCCAACCGTTCTATCTGACCAACAGGCCAGTTGGTTTAACCATTCCATTGGACCAAGAAGCCAGTTCGTCCAATGGGTCCATCGGACCAACAGGCCAGTTGGTCCAACCGGTCCCCGACCAACAAGTAGCTGGTCCAACCGGTCCATTGGACAATCAGGCCAGTTTGTTTTGCCGGTCCATAGGACCAACAGGCCAGTTGATCCAACTGGTCCATTGAACAATCAGGCCAGTTTGTCCAGCCGGTCCATAGGACCAACAGGCCAGTTGGTCCAACCGGTCCATTGGACCAACAGGCCAGTTGGTCCAACCGGTCCATTGGACCATAGGCGAGTTGGTCCAACTGGTCCATTGGACCAACAGGCAAGTTGGTCCAACCGGGCCATTGGACCAACAGGCCAGTTGGTCCAACCGGTCCATTGGACCAACAGGCGAGTTGGTCCAACCGGTCCATTGGACCAACAGGCCAGTTCGTCCAACCGGTCCGTTGTACCAACAAGCCAGTTCGTCCAACTTGTCCACTGGACCAACAGGCCAGTTGGTCCAACCGGTCCATTCGACCAACAGGCGAGTTCGTCCAACAGTTCCATTAGACCAACAGGCAAGTTGGTCCAACCGGTCCATTGGACTAACAGACCAGTTCGTCCAACTGGTCCATTGGACCAACAGGCCAGTTCGTCCAACCGGTCCATTGGACCAGCAGGCCAGTTGGTCCAACCGGTCCATTGGACCAGCAGGCCAGTTGGTCCAATTGGTCCACTGGAGCAACAGGCCAGTTGGTCCAATGGGCAGGCCAGTTGGTCCAACCGGTCCATTGGACCAACAGGCCAGTTGGTCCAACAAGTCCATTGGACCAACAGGTTAGTTGGTCCAGCCGGTCCACTGGACCAACAGGTTAGTTGGTTCAGCCAGTCCACTGGACCATTTGGCCTGTTTGTTCAATCGGTCTAGTGGACCAACATGCCAGTTGGTCCAACCGGTCCACTGGACCAACAGGCCAGTTGGTCCAACCTATCCAGCAGACCAACAGGCCAGTTGGTCCAACCGGCATTGGACCAACAGGCCAGTTGGACCAACCGGTCCATTGGACCAACAGGCCAATTGGTGCAACCGGTCCTGTGGACCAGCAGGCCAGCTGGTCCAACCGGTCCATTGAACCAACAGGCCAGTTGGACCAACCGGTCCATTGGACCAACAGGCCAGTTGGTCCAACCGGTCCATTGGACCAGCAGGCCATTTGGTCCAACCGGTCCATTGGACCAACAGGCCACTTGGTCCAACGGGTCCATTGGACCAACAAGCTAGTTGGTCAATCGGTCCACTGGACCAACATGCCAGTTGGTCCAACCGGTCCATTGGACCAACAAGCCAGCTGGTCCAACCGGTCCATTGGACCAACAGGATAGTTGGTCCAACCGGTCCATTGGACAATCATGCCAGTTGGTTCAATCGGTCTAGTGGACCAACAGGCCAGTTGGTCTAACCGGTCCATTAACCAATCAGGCCAGTTTGTCCAGTCGGTCCATAGGACCAACAGGCCAGTTGGTCCAACCGGTCCATTGGACCAACAGGCCAGTTGGTCCAACCGGTCCATTGGACCAACAGGCGAGTTGGTCCAACGGGTCCATTGGACCAAGAGGCCAGTTGGTCCAACCGGTCCATTTGACCAACAGGCGAGTTGGTCCAACCGGTCCATTGGACCAACAGGCCAGTTCGTCCAACCGGTCCATTGGACCAACAGGCGAGTTCGTCCAACAGTTCCATTAGACCAACAGGCCACTTGGTCCAACAGGTCCATTGGACCAACAGGCCAGTTCGTCCAACCGGTCCATTGGACCAACAGGCCAGTTCGTCCAACCGGTCCATTGGACCAGCAGGCCAGTTGGTCCAACCGGTCCATTGGACCAGCAGGCCAGTTGGTCCAATCGGTCCACTGGACCAACAGGCCAGTTGGTCCAACGGGTCCATTGGACCAACAGGCCAGTTGGTCCTATCGGTCCACTGGACCAACAGGCTAGTTGGTCCAGCCAGTCCACTGGACCAACAGGTTAGTTGGTTCAGCCGGTCTACTGGATCAATAGGCTAGTTGGTTCAATCGGTCCACTGGACCAATAGGCCCGTTGGTTCAATCAGTCCAGTGGACCAACATGCCAGTTGGTCCAACCGGTCCACTGGACCAACAGGCCAGTTGGTCCAACGGGTCCATTGGACCAACAGGCCAGTTGGTCCTATCGGTCCACTGGACCAACAGGCCAGTTGGTCCAATGGGCAGGCCAGTTGGTCCAACCGGTCCATTGGACCAACAGGCCAGTTGGTCCAACCGGTCCATTGGACCAACAGGCTAGTTGGTCCAGCCAGTCCACTGGACCAACAGGTTAGTTGGTTCAGCCGGTCTACTGGATCAATAGGCTAGTTGGTTCAATCGGTCCACTGGACCAATAGGCCCGTTGGTTCAATCAGTCCAGTGGACCAACATGCCAGTTGGTCCAACCGGTCCACTGGACCAACAGGCCAGTTGGTCCAACGGGTCCATTGGACCAACAAGCCAGTTGGTCCAATCGGTCCACTGGACCAACAGGCCAGTTGGTCCAATGGGCAGGCCAGTTGGTCCAATCGGTCCGCTGGACCAACAGGACAGTTGGTCCAACCGGTCCATCGGACCAAGAGGCCAGTTGGTCCCAAAGGTCCATTAGACCAACACGCTAGTCGGTCCACTAGACCAACAGGCTAGTTGGTCCACCTGTCCACTGGGCCAACATGCCAGTTGGTCCAACCGGTCCAGTGAGCCAACTAGCCAGTTGGTCCAACCGGTCCACTGGACCAACAGGTCAGTTGCTTCAACGAGTCTATTTGACCAACAGGCTAGTTTGTCCAACTGGTCCACTGGACCAACAGGCCAGTTGGTTCAATCGGTCCAGTGGACCAATAGGCCAGTTGGTTCAATCGTTCTAGTGGACCAACAGGCAAGTTGGTCCAACTGGTCCATTGGACCAACAGGCCAGTTGGTCCAATCGGTCCACTGGACCAACAGGCCAGTTGGTCAAACCGGTCAAGTGGACCAACAGGTCAGTTGGTCCAACCGGTTAAGTGGACCAACAGGTTAGTTGGTCCAACTGGTCCATTGGACCAACAGGCCAGTTGGTCCAACGGGTCCATTGGACCAACAAGCCAGTTGGTCCAATCGGTCCACTGGACCAACACGCCAGTTGGTCCAATGGGCAGGCCAGTTGGTCCAATCGGTCCACTGGACCAACAGGCCAGTTGGTCCAACCGGTCCATCCGACCAAGAGGCCAGTTGGTCCCAATGGTCCATTGGACCAACACGCTAGTCGGTCTACTAGACCAACAGGCCTGTTGGTCCACCTGTCCTCTAGGCCAACATGCCAGTTGGTCCAACCGTTCCACTTAGCCAACTAGCCAGTTGGTCCAACCGGTCCACTGGACCAACAAGTCAGTTGGTTCAACGAGTCCATTTGACCAACAGGCCAGTTTGTCCAACTGGTCCACTGGACCAACAGGCCAGTTGGTTCAATCGGTCCAGTGGACCAATATGCCACTTGGTTCAATCAGTCTAGAGGACCAATAGGCAAGTTGGTCCAACTGGTCCATTGGAACAACAGACTAGTTGGTCCAATCGGTCCACTTGACCAACAAGCCAGTTGGTCCAACCGGTCAAGTAGACCAACAGGTCAGTTGGTCCAACCGGTCAAGTGGACCAACAGGTCAGTTGGTCCAACTGGTCCATTGGACCAACAGGCCAGTTGGTCCAACGGGTCCACTGGACCAACAGGCCTGTTGGTCCAATCTGTCCAGTGGACCAACACGCTAGTCGGTCCACTAGACCAACAGGCCAGTTGGTCCACCTTTCCACTGGGCCAACATGCCAGTTGGTCCAACCGGTCCACTGAGCCAACTAGCCAGTTGGTCCAACCGGTCCACTGGACCAACAGGTCAGTTGGTTCAACGAGTCCATTTGACCAACAGGCCCGTTTGTCCAACTGGTCCACTGGACCAACAGGCCAGTTGGTTCAATCAGTCCAGTGGACCTACAGGCCAGTTGGTTCAATCAGTCCAGTGGACCAATAGGCCAGTTGGTCCAACGGGTCCACTGGACCAACAGGCCAGTTGGTCCAATCTGTCCAGTGGACCAACACGCTAGTCGGTCCACTAGACCAACAGGCCAGTTGGTCCACCTTTCCACTGGGCCAACATGCCAGTTGGTCCAACCGGTCCACTGAGCCAACTAGCCAGTTGGTCCAACCGGTCCACTGGACCAACAGGTCAGTTGGTTCAACGAGTCCATTTGACCAACAGGCCAGTTTGTCCAACTGGTCCATTGGACCAACAGTCCAGTTGGTCCAGTCAGTCCACTGGACCAACAGGCCAGTTGGACCAACCGGTCAAGTGGACCAACAGGTCAGTTGGTCCAATCGGACAAGTGGACCAACAGGTTAGTTGGTCCAACTAGTCCATTGGACCAACAGGCCAGTTGGTACAATCGGTCCACTGGACCAACAGGCCAGTTGGTCCAACTGGTCCAGTGGACCAACAGGCCAGTTTGTCCAACTAGTCCATTGGACCAACTGGCCTGTTGGTCCAACCGGCATTGGGCCAACAGGCCACTTGGACCAACTGGTCCATTGGACCAAAAGGCCTGTTGGTCCAACCGGTCCACTGGACCAAAAGGCCAGTTGGTCCAACCGGTCCAGTGGACCAAAAGGCCAGTTGATCCAACCGGTCTATTGGACAACAAGGCCAGTTGGTCCAACCCGTCAAGAGGACCAACATGCCAGTTGGTCCAACCGGTCTAGTGGACCAACAGGCCAAATGGTCCAATCGGTCCATTGGACCAACAGGCCAGTTGGTCCAACGGGTCCAATGGACCAACAGGCCAGTTGGTCCAACGACTCCATTGGGCGAACAGGCTAGATGGTCCAAAAGGTCCATTGGACCAACAGGCCAGTCGGTCCACTAGATTAACAGGCCAGTTGGTCCACCTGTCCACTGGGCCAACATGCCAGTTGATCCAACCAATCCACTGGGCCAACTAGCCAGTTGGTCCAACTGGTCCATTGGACCAACAGGCCAGTTTGTCCAATGTGTCCATTTGACCAACAGGCCAGTTTGTCCAACCGGTCCATTGGATCAACAGGCCAGTTGGTTCAATCGGTCCACTGGGCCAATAGGCCTGTTGGTTCAATAGGTCCAGTGGACCAACATGCCAGTTGGTCCAACCGGTCCAGTGGACCAACAGGCCAGTTGGTCCAACCTGTCCTGCAGACCAACAGGCCATTTGGTCCAACAGGCATTGGACCAACAGGCCAGTTGGACCAACCGGTCCATTGGACCAACAGGCCAGTTGGTGCAACCGGTCCAGTGGACCAACCGGCCAGCTGGTCCAACCGGTCCATTGAACGAACAGGCCAGTTGGTCCAACCGGTCCATTGGACCAACAGGCCAGTTCGTCCAACCGGTCCATTGGACCAGCAGGCCAGTTGGTCCAACAGGTCCACTGGACCAACAAGCCAGTTGGTCCAATCGGTCCACTGGACCAACAGGCCAGTTGGTCCAATGTGCAGGCCAGTTGGTCCAATCGGTCCACTGGACCAACATGCCAGTTGGTCCAACCGGTCCATCGGACCAAGAGGCCAGTTGGTCGAACCAGTCCAGTGGACCAACAGGCCAGTTGGTCCAACCGGTCCATTTGACCAACAGGCCAGTTGGTCCAACCGGTTCATTGGACCAACAGGCCCGTTGGTCCAACCGATCCATCGGACCAACAGGCCAGTTGGTCCAACCGGTCCATTGGACCAACAGGCCAGTTGGTCCAACCGGTCCATTGGACCAACAGGCCAGTTGGTCGCAAAGGTCCATTGGACCAACACGCTAGTCGGTCCACTAACCAACAGGCCAGTTGGTCCACCTGTCCACTGGGCCAACATGCCAGTTGGTCCAACCGGTCCACTGAGCCAACTAGCCAGTTGGCCCAACCGGTCCACTGGACCAACAGGTCAATTGGTTCAACGAGTCCATTTGACCAACAGGCCAGTTTGTCCAACTGGTCCATTTGACCAAGAGGCCAGTTCGTCCAACCGGTCTTTTGGACCAGCAGGCCAGTTGGTCCAACCGGTCCATTGGACCAGCAAGCCAGTTTGTCCAACCGGTCCATTGGACTAGCAGGCCAGTTGGTTCAACCGGTCCACTAGACCAACAGGCCAGTTGGTCCATCCGGTCCATTCTACCAACAGGCCAGTTGGTCCAACTTGTCCATTGGACCAACAGGCCAAATGGTCCAACCGGTCCATTGGACCAACAGGCCAGTTGGTCCCAAAGGTCCATTGGACCAACACGCTAGTCAGTCCACTAGACCAAAAGGCTAGTTGGTCCAATCGGTCCAGTGGACCAATAGGCTAGTTGGTTCAATCACTCTAGTGGACCAACAGGCAAGTTGGTCCAACTGGTCCATTGGACCAACAGGCCAGTTGGTCCAACCGGTCAAGTGGACCAACAGGTCAGTTGGTCCAACCCGTCAAGTGGACCAACAGGTCAGTTGGTCCAACTGGTCCATTGGACCAACAGGCCAGTTGGTCCAACGGGTCCACTAGACCAACAGGCCAGTTGGTCCAATATGTCCAGTGGACCAAGACGCTAGTCGGTCCACTAGACCAACAGGTCAGTTGGTCCACCTGTCCACTGGGCCAACATACCAGTTGGTCCAACCAGTCCACTGAGCCAAGTAGCCAGTTGGTCCAACCGGTCCACTGGACCAACATGTCAGTTGGTTCAACGAGTCCATTTGACCAACAGGCCAGTTTGTCCAACTGGTCCACTGGACCAACATGCCAGTTGGTTCAATCGGTCCAGTGGACCAATATGCCAGTTGGTTCAATCGGTCTAGTGGACCAACAGGCAAGTTGGTCCAACTGGTCCATTGGACCAACAGGCCAGTTGGTCCAATCGGTCCACTGGACCAAAGCCAGTTGGTTCAACTGGCCAAGTGGACCAACAGGTCAGTTGGTCCAACCGGTCAAGTGGACCAACAGGTTAGTTGGTCCAACTGGTCCATTGGACCAACAGGCCAGTTGGTCCAACGGGTCCACTGGACCAACACGCTAGTTGGTTCAACCGGTCCACTAGACCAACACGCTAGTTGGTCCAACTGTTCCATCGGACCAACTGGCCTGTTGGTCCAACCGGTCCATTGGACCAACAGGCCAGTTGGTCCAATCGGTCCAATGCACCATCAAGCCAGTTGGTCCAAGCGGTTCATCGGACCAACAGGCCAGTTGGTCCAATTGGTCTAGTGGACCAACAGGCCAGTTGGTCCAACCGGTCAAGTGGACCAACAAACCAGTAGGTCCGACCGGTCCACTGGACCAACAGGCCAGTTGGTCCAATCGGTTCACTGAACCAACAGGCCAGTTGGTCCAATCGGTCCACTAGACCAACAAGCCAGTTGGTCCAACCGGTCCATCGGGCCAACAGGCCAGTTGGTCCAACCGGTCCATCGAACCAACAGGCCAGTTGGTCCAACCGGTCCACTGGACCAAGAAGCCAGTTGGTCCAACAGGTCCATCGGGCCAACAGGCCAGTTGGTCCAACCGTTCCATCGGACCAACAGGCCAGTTGGTTCAACCGTTCCATCAGACCAAGAAGCCAGTTCGTCCAATGGGTCCATCGGACCAACAGGCCAGTTGGTCCAACCGGTCTATTGGACCAAGAGGCCAGTTGGTCCAACCATTCCACTGGACCAACAAGCCAGTTGGTCCAACCGGTCCATTTGACCAACAGGCCAGTTGGTCCAACCGGTCCATTGGACCAACAGGCCAGGTTGTCCAACCGGTCCATTGGACCAACAGGCCAGTTGGTCCAACCGTTCCATTGGACCAACAGGCCAGTTCGTCCAACCGGTCCATTGGACCAGCAGGCCAGTTGGTCCAACCGGTCCATTGGACCAGCAGGCCAGTTGGTCCAACCGGTCCATTGGACCAACAGGCCAATTGGTCCAATGGGCAAGCCAGTTGGTCCAATCGGTCCACTGGACCAACAGGCCACTTCGTCCAACCGGTCCATTGGACCAACAGGCCAGTTGGTCCAACCGTTCCATTGGACCACCAGGCCTGTTCGTCCAACCGATCCATTGGACCAGCAGGAAAGTTGGTCCAACCGGTTCATTGGACCAGCAGGCCAGTTGGTCCAACCGGTCCACCAGACCAACATGTCAGTTGGTCCAATGGGCAGGCCATTCGAGCCACTGGACTAACAGGCCAGTTGGTCCAACCGGTCCATTGGACCAACCGGCCAGTTGGTCCAACCGGTCCACTGGACCAACAGGCCAGTTGGTCCAACCGGTCCATTTGACTAACAGGCCAGTTGGTCCAACCGGTCCATTGGACCAACAGGTCAGTTGGTCCAACCGGTCCATTGGACCAACAGGCTAGTTGGTCCAACCGGTCCATTGGACCAACAGGCCAGTTGGTCCAACCGGTACACTGGACCAATAGGCTTGTTGGTCCAATGGGTCCATTGGACCAACTGGCTTGCTGGTCCAATCGGTCAACTGGACCAACAGGCCAGTTGGTCCAATGGGCAGGCCAGTTGGTCCAATCGGTCCACTGGACCAACAGGCCTGTTGGTCCAACCGGTCCATTGGACCAACAGGCCAGTTGGTCCAACCGGTCCACTGGACCAACAGGCCAGTTGGTCCAACCGGTCCATTTGACCAACAGGTCAGTTGGTCCAACCGGTCCATTGGATCAACAGGCCAGTTCGTCCAACCGGTCCATTGGACCAACAGGCCAGTTCGTCCAACCGGTCCATTGGACCTGCAGGCCAGTTGGTCCAACCGGTCCATTGGATTAGCAAGCCAGTTGGTCCAACCGGTCCACTGGACCAACAGGCCAGTTGGTCCAATGGGCAGGCCAGTTGGTCCAATCGGTCCACTGGACCAACAAGCCAGTTGGTCCAACCGGTCCACTAAGCCAACTAGCCAGTTGGTTCAACCGGTCCATTGGACCAACAGGCCAATTGGTCCAACCGGTCCATTGGACCAACAGGCCAGTTGGTCCAACCGGTCCATTGGACCAACAGGCCAGTTCGTCGAACCGGTCCATTGGACCAACAGGCCAGTTGGTCCAACCGGTCCACCGGACCAACAGGCCAGTTGGTCCAACCGGTCCATTCTACCAACAGGCCAGTTGGTCCAACTGGTCCATTGTACCAACAGGCCAAATGGTCCAACCGGTCCATTGGACCAACGGGCCAGTTGGTCTCAAAGGTCCATTGGACCAACACGCTAGTCCGTCCACTAGACCAACAGGCCAGTTGGTCCACCTGTCCCTGGGTCAACATGCCAGTTGGTCCAACCGGTCCACTGGACCAACAGGTCAGTTGGTTCAACGAGTCCATTTGACCAACAGGCCAGTTTGTCCAACTGGTCCAGTGGACCAACAGGCCAGTTGGTTCAATCGGTCCAGTGGACCAATAGGCCAGTTGGTTCAATCGGTCTAGTGGACCAACAGGCAAGTTGGTCCAACTGGTCCATTGGACCAACAGGCCAGTTAGTCCAATCGGTCCACTGGACCAACAGGCCAGTTGGTCCAACCGGTCAAGTGGACCAACAGGTCAGTTGGTCCAACCGGTCAAGTGGACCAACATGTCAGTTGGTCCAACTGGTCCATTGGACCAACAGGCCAGTTTGTCCAACGGGTCCACTGGACCAACAGGCCAGTTGGTCCACCTGTCCACTAGGCCAACATGCCAGTTGGTCCAACCGGTCCACTGAGCGAACTAGCCAGTTGGTCCAACCGGTCCACTGGACCAACAGATCAGTTGGTTCAACGAGTCCATTTGACCAACAGGCCAGTTTGTCCAACTGGTCCATTGGACCAACAGGCCAGTTGGTTCAATCGGTCCAGTTGACCAATAGGTCAGTTGGTCCAAACGTTCGAGTGGACGAACAGGTCAGTTGGTCCAACGGGTCCACTGGACCAACACGCCAGTTGGTCCAACCGGTCCACTAGATCAACACGCTAGTTGGTCCAACTGTTCCATCGGACCAACAGGCCAGTTGGTCCAATCTGTCCACTAGACCAACATGCCAGTTGGTCCACCTGTCCACTGGGCCAACATGCCAGTTGGTCCAACCGGTCCACTAAGCCAACTAGCCAGTTGGTCCAACCGGTCCACTGGACCAACAGGTCAGTTGGTTCAACGAGT
Organism: Closterium sp. Naga37s-1; assembly: GCA_947471745.1. NCBI lineage: Eukaryota > Viridiplantae > Streptophyta > Zygnematophyceae > Desmidiales > Closteriaceae > Closterium > Closterium sp. Naga37s-1. The sequence continues at coordinate 19,908 of CANJKZ010000343.1, read as the reverse complement.
CCATTTGACCAACAGGCCAGTTGTCCAACTGGTCCACTGGACCAACAGGCCAGTTGGTTCAATCGGTCAAGTGGACCAATAGGCCTGTTAGTTCAATCGGTCTAGTGGACCAACAGGGTCCAACTGGTCCATTGGACCAACAGGCCAATTGGTCCAATCGGTCCACTGGACCAACAGGCCAGTTGGTCCAACCGGTCAAGTGGACCAACAGGTCAGTTTGTCCAACTGGTCAAGTGGACCAACAGGTCAGTTGGTCCAACCGGTCAAGTGGACCAACAGGTCAGTTGGTCCAACTGGTCCATTGGACCAACAGGCCAGTTGGTCCAACGGGTCCACTGGACCAACACGCTAGTTGGTCCAACCGGTCCACTAGACCAACACGCTAGTTGGTCCAACAGTTCCATCGGACCAAGTGGCCAGTTGGTCCAACCGGTCCAATGGACCAACAAGCCAGTTGGTCCAACCGGTCCATCGGACCAACTGGCCAGGAGGTCCAATTGGTCTAGTGGACCAACAGGCCAGTTGGTCCAACCGGTCCAGTGGACCAATAGGCCAGTTGGTTCAATCGGTCTAGTGGACCAACAAGCAAGTTGGTCCAACTGGTCCATTGGACCAACAGGCGAGTTGGTCCAATCGGTCCACTGGACCAACACGCTAGTTAGTCCAACCGGTCAATTGGACCAACAAGCCAGTTGGTCCATCCGGTCCATCGGACCAACAGGCCAGGAGGTCCAATTGGTCTAGTGGACCAACCGGCCAGTTGGTCCAACCGGTCCAGTGGACCAATAGGCCAGTTGGTTCAATCGGTCTAGTGGACCAACAAGCAAGTTGGTCCAACTGGTCCATTGGACCAACAGGCGAGTTGGTCCAATCGGTCCACTGGACCAACACGCTAGTTAGTCCAACCGGTCAATTGGACCAACAGGCCAGTTCGTCCAACCGGTCCATTGGACCAACAGGCTAGTTGGTCCAGCCGGTCCACTGGACCAACAAGCCAGTTGGTCCAACCGGTCCATCGGGCCAACAGGCCAGTTGGTCCAACCGGTCCATCGGACCAACAGGCCAGTTGGTCCAACCGGTCCACTGGACCAAGAAGCAAGTTGGTCCAACCGGTCCATTGGGCCAACAGGCAAGTTGGTCCAACCGTTCCATCGGACCAACAGGCCAGTTGGTTTAACCGTTCCATCAGACCAACAAGCCAGTTCGTCCAATGGGTCCATCGGACCAACAGGCCAGTTGGTCCAACCGGTCCATTGGACCAACCAGCCAATTGGTCCAACCGGTCCATTGGACCAATAGGCCAGTTGGTTCAACCGGTCCAATGGACAATCAGGCCAGTTTGTACAGCCGGTCCATAGGACTGTCAGAGACTCCTCTTCGGTTCCTGCTTTTCTGCTTCCTTGCTTCATCCTTCCTCTCCTGCTCTCCAGCTCACCTCCTCTGCCCAAGGAGACCTGTCTCCTTGCCGCCTCTTCTTTCTTTCTCCTGTCTGTCTCCCTCCTGCTTCCTTCCTTGTTGTGCTCTGCCTCAGTCACCACCTTAACGGGATCTCTCCCTCACCCCTCAGGTTCCCTCCTGGTGGTGTATGACTGCGTGCTAAGAGCTGAATGTGCTAACTTCCACTAATATGAGAGAATACTAGGAAACAAGCATCGAGTGAGTGACTGTGCGTGACCTTACCCATCCCTGCTCCAGGCTGCACATTTCCCAATGCGCGGCTCGGGGTAGGGATTTGGTTTCCCATTTCGCCCCTCGGTGCTTTCCCTCGTGATTCCAACAGTCCCTTTTCTGTTTCCCCCTCTTTTGCCTATTGCAACCGTTACTGTACTACATTCCGTGCCCTATGCTAGTGTAGCTATATATGCATTCAACTGCATATATCCTAATATGCTATTCTACCCCCTACACCCTTATTCTACTGTTATTGCATCTGCATAAAGTGCATATGCGGTGACAGCTGTCGGAGACTCCTCTTCGGTTCCTGCTCTTCTGCTTGCTTGCTTCATCCTTCCTCTCCTGCTCTCCAGCTCACCTCCTCTGCCCAAGGAGACCTGTCTCCTTGCTGCCTCTACTTTCTTTCTCCTGTCTGTCTCCCTCCTGCTTCCTTCCTTGTTGTGCTCTGCCTCAGTCACCACCTGCCCCCTCCTGTGGCCGTGCTCGAGCAGCTTGAGCTCGCGTCACAGGACCACCCTGCTGAGGCTTGCTGCCCCTCACCACGACCGTGTTGTTCTGATGTTCCTTCAGTCGGGCCCCTTTCTCGTTCTCCAGCACTAGGATCCCCGAGGGGCGTACTTCCTTCACCCGGCATCTCTCGGCCCCCACCCCAACGTCTAAGGTATCTTGCTTTGCTTTCCTGAGGTACACTTCCTGCTCCAGCCCCACGCCCTTCTGTACTCTCCTGCCTGCCCCTTGCTGCTGCCGCTGTTCATAGCGCCTGGCATCTCTCAGCTGTGCTGTGTGTAGGTTCTCCAATGCAGCCGACATCATCACCCGCATGTACCTTGCTCTAGCTTCTAACAGCGCCACCCAGTTGTCTATGGTGCCTGCCGTCACTGTGTCTGTGAGGACCCGGGTTGCCCCCACTGGCAGCACCGGCTCACATCCGTAGAGGAGGCTGTATGGGGAGTGGTCTCTCAGGGCCGCCTGTTTCCCAAACCTGTATCCTGCTGCAATCCAGTGCAGCTCCTCATCCCAATCCCGCTTCTTCTTCTCCCCATATGCCCTCAGTCCCCGCTTCAAGGTTTGGACTAGGCGCTCTGTCAGCCCATCGCTCTGTGGGTCTTAGCGAGAGGTGCACCTGTGAGTGATCCCCGTCTCTTCCAGCAGCGTCTTGAATTCCCCTTGGAACTCGGTCCCCTGGTCTGTGAGGACTTCTGCACATGCCCCAAATCTGCAGATCACCTGTTCCTTGAATGCCGCTGCCACCTGCCTGGAGCTCTTGCTCGAGATTGCCCTCACCTCCAGCCACTTGCTCACATGCTCCACCATGAGCACGATGTATCGCTTACCCCCCCGGCTCAAGGGCAGTTCCCCGGACAGATCCAAGGACCACCTGAAGCCTAGGCCTCGGATGGGCAGGGACTGCAGCTCGGCTTTAGCTTGGCTGAGGTTTGCCCTGCTCCTCTGGCATGCTTCACAGCCCTCCACCCAGCGCTTCACTTGCCTCCGCATCCCTTCCCACCACCACCCTGTCTTCAGCAGCTGCACTGTCCTCTCATGTCCGTAGTGCCCCAGCTTCGTGTGCACCTCTTTGATCACTGCTTCCCTGTCGCTAGGTGCTGGCACCAACTACCAACCATCCTCGGTTTGGATCTGCAACTGCTGCTGATACCATCTATAGTGGTGCCCCCTAGCCCTCACTCTCTCCGTCATTTCCTCATCCTCCCCTGTCTCCCCTTTCACCCACCGCATGGCTTGCTCGTCTTCCCAAATATCTGCCGGCCCCTTGCCCCCTTTTTCCCCACCCACTTCTACCTGTCTGGCCAGCAATGTTAAGGTCACGCTCGGTTCCAGCTGTGGGGGGTTTCGGGAGAGGCCATCCACGTGCTGTAGAGTCTTCCCAGGCCGGTGCTTGATCTTGAAATCGTATTCCTGCAGCTTCATCACCCACCGTGCGTTCCTGCCTGTCAGTCCTGACGTCGTCATCAGCCATGTCAATGGCTGGTGATCCGTCACCAAGGTGAACTCCCGTCCCTGCAGGTACACTATGAAATGTCCCACCGCCCATACTGCCGCTAGTCCCTCCCCTATGTATGAGCTGTATTGCGCCTCAGCCGAGTTGCAGCTCCTGCTTGCGTAGGCTACCACCTTCTCCTCCCCTTCCACCTCTTGGCAGAGTATCCCTCCCATTCCTTGGCTGCTCCAGTCGGTGTAGAGGGTGAATGGCTGGTCCGCTACCGGCAGTCGTAACACGGTTGCCGTCTTCACTGCTGTCATAAGGTCCTGCAGGGCTCCCTTTTGAGCCTCCCCCCATTCCCACGCCCTATCCTTCCGGAGCAGCCCGTTCAACGCTGTTGCTCGTTTGCTGAAGTTGGGCACGAACCTCCTGTAGTAGCTAAGGAAGCCTAACACCGCCCTCAGCCCTGACTTGTCCTTTGGCTCTCTCAGCCTGTCCAATACCTCTACCTTAGCCTGCTGGATCCCAATCTGTCCTCCCTTCACCTCGTATCCCAGGTACTGCACTGTCTCCTCACCCCACCTGCACTTCTTGGGGTGACATGTGAGTCCTGCTGCTTCTATTGCCGCCAGTGTCCTCTCCACATCTTGCAAGTGCTGCTGCTCGGTGGCACTGAAGATCACTATGTCGTCTATGTAGCATGCCGCACACTCCACCTCCCTCAGCACCGCATCCATCACCCGCTGAAATACTGCCGATGCGTTCCTCAGCCCGAATGGCATGTACAGCCATTCATATAGCCCATCCGGCCCATGGAAGGCCGTCTTCTTGATGTCCTCCTCCCTGATCTTGATTTGGTTGAACCCCTGCCGCAAGTCCAGCGTGGTGAAGAAGACCCCATCCGCCAGCTTGTCAAATATCTCTTCCGCCATGGGCATGGGATACCTGTCCGCTACTGTGATCTTGTTGAGCGCCCGGTAATCCCCGCACATCCTTCTGCTCAGGACCTTCCCCGTTAGGTCCTTCCTTGCAGCTACCACTGTGGGCGTGGCATATTCCGACTCCGACCGCCTAATCAACCCGGCCTCCAGCAGCTCCTTGATTTTCTCCTTGCAGACTTCCTCATCCCCGTGCGGCATCTTCCTCCTCCGGTGGAACACAGGCTCCGTACTGCTCAGATTCAACTCCATCTCCTTCACCTTGCACCTTCCCAACTCCTGCAGGTTGAAGGCGAAGCACTGTCGGTGTTTGGTCAGCAGCTGCAGCATAGCTTCCTTCCCTTCCCTACTCGTCGCCTCCCCTACCTTCCACGCTTCTTCCTCTTTCTCCTGGCATGCCCACGCTCCCTGAGGGCGTGGCTCCATGCCCCCTTCTCCTTCCTTCTGCCCCCAGCTCACCACTGTCTCTCTCCACATCCGCTGGACCAGCCATCTCATCATGTTGCCGTCCATTGCGTTCCCTAGTGCCCTCCTCCTGCTGGCCTCGCTCACCCCAGGAGCCGCCGTTGCATTCTCCCCATATCCCAAGGCCAGCTCCCGCTCCAGCGCGGTCGGCTCCTCCCACCACTTCTTCCTGTGATCATATATCCTGGACCTGGCTCCCCTGCTGCCCATGCGTACCCTGCCGCTCCTGCATACGTCACCAGAGTGGGCAGCGCCCGCCGCGCCTGTCCTACCTGATTGCAGGGATAGTGTCTGCTGTACCCCTTCCTGCACACCGGCGCTGGGGTCCGTCCTGGCTCAAGGATGTCCTGCACTTTCCTTCCCGGTGCCCTTCTCACCCCTTCTATCTCTTCCTGCAGCTTCGGTGCTGGGACTATGTTCTGCCAGTACATTCTCAGCCGGTGAGCAAGTGACCCCATTCTGGCCGCATCACTGCTCACCCCTTCTCCCAACTGCTCCTTGATCCTCTCCCGTACCAGTCTTATTGGCTCCCTTCTGTCCACTGCTAAGTCCAAGTTTTCCACCAGGTATGCCACTCTGCCCTGCCTCTCTTGCAGCCATTCCAGTATGCGGAAGAGATCCTCCATCAGCTGTGTCCTCGGATCCCCCCTTCCTCTCCCTTTGCCCGCCCATGACACTCCTTGGCACTCCCATCGTGCCACCACCAGATCCACCTGCCCCCAGCTGGCCACCTCCGCTTTTGTCAGCCGTGCCACATCATGACTCTCTCCCTTCATGGCTTCCTGAATCACCCTCGCACTCAGGAGCTCTGGAAACTCCGCCCGGAGCTTCCATGCGTGATGCTCAGCCATCTTCCTTACCACTGGCGCCTGCTCCACATACACCCACTTTTGCACCGCAATCCCACTCCTCACCACTGCTGCTAATCCTGCCCCAATCCCTCCAAACAGCTCCACCAAGCGGATGGGCTGCTGCCAGTCACTTTGCCACCTCGGCTCATCCATCATCTTCATCTTGGGTACTCCCATGGTCCCGCCCACTCTTTTGTGGTCCCCCGCCTCTCCCGTCTCCCCATCCTGTCCCGCCATGGCCTGGTACGCTCTCTTGGGCTCTATCTTCACAAATCTGACTGGCAGCTCCCCTAGTGGCCCCTCTTTCTTCCAGTACCGCATTCGGAACGCCACCCTTTCCGTCCACGTGCAGATGGTCATGCCCACCACGAACACCAGCTCTGTACCCACCAACACGTCAAAATCCTCGGACTCCGAGATGCCACACTTCATTCGGATCTTGGTTTCATGCTCCCCTCCTGGCAGTAGCGTCACCTCTATGGGTGCCCGAGAACAGGGCATCCACTTCGGCTCCCCCCCTTCTGCTGTCATCACCAACATCCCCCTTTTCACATGCCTTTCTGGAGCCAAGAGCCCCAGCCTCTCAGCCATCCCCTTGCCCAACATCACGCTCTGTGCTCCTGTGTCTATAATGGCGATCTTCACCTTCTCCCCTTCCACTTCCATCGCCCCTTCTTCTAGCAGCAGCACTGATGTCTGACACGCCAGCCTCTCCTGAGAGTGTCGTGCCGGCGGTGGAACCAACCCTGGATCCTCTGGTTACTGCCCCTTATCCCGGGCCTTCCTGGTCTGCTCCTGCCTGCCGTCCTTCCCCCCGCTCCTCAGCCCCATCTCCTCTCGTCCTCTCCATGCCATGAGGGCGCACTGCACGTCCTGCTCCACCTCTTCTCCCTCCTCGTCTCTAGCGTACATCCCTGCCTCTGCCCCCCATCTCGGTCCCGTTGCCTGTAGCTGCGCCTGCAGCCTGTTGATCTGCCGCTGCATCTCCTCTGGGCTCCTCCTGGCTCCTCCTTCCCTCTGATAGCAATCCTTGGCCTCGTGCCCCCTCTTCTTGCACACCTCGCACCTGGCGGCCTCAGGACATTCTCGCTTGCGGTGGCCCGACTTTCCGCACCCATCACAGTTCTTGCAGTCTCTGCGAATATGTCCTGGCTGTCCGCAGCGGTGGCAGCTCCTGGTCTCTGCCCATGTCTCCCCTCGCTCTTCTGCCTTCCCTCGCTCCTCTGGTATCATTGCTGCCGCCCAGGTCGGCCTGCGGGTTCTCTCCAGCTGTCTAGGTAGGTATGCCTCATACTTCCTCTGTGCGAGCTCCACTCTCTCGGCTAGCTCGAACACCTCATCCAGTCTTGCCTCCGCGCCCAGCTCATACACCTTCATCCGCAGCCTGCCTCCCAGCGCCTCGTCCAGCCCCCCCAGGAACTTACTGATCAGGAGGCTACTATCCGTGCATTTCACATCCTCCGGTATGCCTCATACTATACGTTGATCAGCCGGTTATAGTATGCCAGCAGTGACTCAGTCCTCCCTCGCTTGAATTCCTGAAATTCCCTTATCCTTTCCGCCGTGTGTCCTGGGAACTGCCGCTGCAACCGCTCCAAAAACGCTTCGGTGGGGTCTTCCCCGTACCTCCCTGCCCTCCACAGCAGCTCCTCCATCCTCATACGGTACAGAGTCTCGGCTTCCCCATCCAAGGTGTTTGGCAGGCTCAAGAAGAAGTCTACGGGGTCCATGCCATTCCTGTCACACCGATACTTCACATTCCCCACTTGCATTAGGTAGTTCTTGAGCGACGGCCCCTCCCGCTGATCGCCTGAGAATCTGGCCGGCACCTCCACCCTTGTCGCCGTGGCCGCACCCCCTCTTCCCTCGCCCCACGACTCACTTACCCCTCCCCGCTGTCTCCCATACCCCCCTTTTTGCCCCGCCCGTTCTAGGCCTTCTCTGGCCATTCGTGCCCGCTCAGCCCCTTGCGCCAAGCTGCCTGTCTTGGCCCTGCTCTCCAGCTGCTCTCCGCGCGTCTCCCTTGACTGGCCCCACTGACCCTCTTCCCTTTCCGCCCGCTCCCATCGCCGCGCCGGCGAATAATGACTCTGCTCCCATTCCCTGTGGCCGGCTTCACGCGGCTGACGTCTCGCTGGGGTTGGCGACCATTCCTCCCTGCCCTTGCCCTGCTGCCGTGTGCCTGGCTGCGTGCGGTCTGCTTCCTCCCGCCTTCCTTCTCGCCAACGGCGCCGGTCGGGCGACCGCGACACCCCTCTGTGTCCTGCCCCACACTGCTGCCGCTCGTGCGGTGTGTGTGATCCTTCTTCCCCTCGCCCCTCCCAGTGCCGCTGCGTCTCTGGCGAGCGATGCTCTCTCCCACGGCTTCCTCCAGGTGCGCGCGGTGGTGCCGCCGAGCGAACCACATTCTCCTCCACTCCTCCCCACTTTCCTCCCGATCGGCCCTCGGCGGCGGTTCTCTGGGCGAGCGCGAGCTTCCGTCCCTCGTCTCCGCTCGCCGACTCGGAATTCCTGTCGTGCGCCTGTCCTCTGCACCGCTTCGTCCGCGCATTCCCCGCGACTGCATCGTGCGGGCCCCTCCCTCGCGAGTCCGGACTTCCTGCTGCAGCGGGTCGGGGGCGTATCGCCTTTCTAGACGCTCGGAGTCCGCGGCCCGTGCCCCCTCCTCTCGCGCCTCTCCCTCTTCTTCTTCTGCTGCTGCTGCGGTGTCGGTGTGTTCCGCGCTGGGCGCGCGCTCTCCCTCCACGGCTCCGCTTGGTACGTGGGGCCCTGGTGGCGCTAGATCGTCGCCCTCCTGCTGCGGGTCGCCGTCTTCCTGCTCGTCACCGTGCTCCCGCTCGCCGCCGTACTCCGGCTCGTCGCCGTGTTACTGCTCGCCGCCGTACTCCGGCTCATCGCCGCGTTCCTGCTCGCCGCCGTACTCCTGCCCGTCCTCGCGCCTCTGCTCGTCGCCGTACTACGGCTCGTCGCCGTGCGCCCGTCGTACCCTTGCCTGTCATCGTACGCCGGCTTGTCGCCGTACTCCTGCTCATCCTCCTCGTCACTCTCCTCCCGCGTCCGCTCAGCCCGCGGATCCTGCTCGACCTGTCGGACGTCATAGCCTTCTCCCCGCACCCGCGGGAATCCTTCCCTCCCACGCCAGCGGCCTCGCTCATCACGTCGCCGGCCTCCCCCTTCTAGGGAGCGGAACACCCCTTCGTCGCGCGGGTGGCGGTGCTCGTCACCGCGCAGGTGGAACGCTTGGACTAACCGGTCCAATGGACAATCAGGCTAGTTTGTCCAGCTGGTCCATAGGACCAACAGGCCAGTTGGTCCAACCGGTCCATAAGACCAACAGGCCAGTTGGTCCAACCGGTCCATTGGACCAACAGGCCAGTTGGTCCAACCGGTCCATTGGACCAACAGGCGAGTTGGTCCAACCGGTCCATTGGACCAACACGCAAGTTGGTCCAACCGGGCCATTGGACCAACAGGCCAGTTGGTCCAACCGGTCCATTGGACCAACTGGCGAGTTGGTCCTACCAGTCCATTGGACCAACAGGCCAGTTCGACCAACCGGTCCATTGTACCAACAGGCAAGTTCGTCCAACTTGTCCACGGGACCAACAGGCCAGTTGGTCCAACCGGTCCATTGGACCAACAGGCCAGTTCGTCCAACCGGTCCATTGGACCAACAGGCCAGTTCGTCCAACCGGTCCATTGGACCAGCAGGCCAGTTGGTCCAACCGGTCCATTGGACCAGCAGGCCAGCTGGTCCAATCGGTCCACTGGACCAACAGGCCAGTTGGTCCAATGGGCAGGCCAGTTGGTCCAACCGGTCCATTGGACCAAAAGGCCAGATGGTCCAACAGGTCCATTGGACCAACAGGTTAGTTGGTCCAGCCGGTCCACTGGACCAGCAGGTTAGTTGGTTCAGCCGGTACACTGGATCAACAGGCCACTTGGTTCAATCGGTCCACTGGACCAACAGGCCAGTTGGTCCAACCTGTCCAGCAGACCAACAGGCTAGTTGGTCCAACCGGCATTGGACCAACAGGCCAATTGGACCAACTGATCCATTGGACCAACAGGCCAGTTGGTGCAACCGGTCCAGTGGACCAGCAGGCCAGCTGGTCCAACCGGTCCATTAAACCTGCAGGCCAGTTGGTCCAACCGGTCCATTGGACCAACAGGCCAGTTGGTCCAACCGGTCCATTGGACCAGCAGGCCAGTTGGTCCAACCGGTCCACTGGACCAACAGGCCAGTTGGTCCAACGGGTCCATTGGACCAACAAGCCAGTTGGTCCAATCGGTCCACTGGACCAACAGGCCAGTTTGTCCAACCGGTCCATTGGACCAAGAGGCCAGTTGGTCCAACAAGTCCACTGGACCGACAGGCTAGTTGGTCCAACCGGTCCATTGGACCAACAAGCCAGTTGGTTCAATCGGTCTAGTGGACCAACAGGCCAGTTGGTCCAACCGGTCCATTGGAAAATCATGCCAGTTTGTCCAGCTGGTCCATAGGACCAACAGGCCAGTTGGTCCAACCGGTCCATTGAACCAACAAGCCAGTTGGTCCAACCGGTACATTGGACCAACAGGTGAGTTGGTCCAACGGATCCATTGGACCAACAGGCAAGTTGGTCCAACCGGGCCATTGGACCAACAGGCCAGTTGGTCCAACCGGTCCATTGGACCAACAGGCAAGTTCGTCCAACTTCTCCACTGGACCAACAGGCCAGTTCGTCCAACCGGTCCATTGGACCAACAAGCGAGTTCGTCCAACAGTTCCATTAGACCAACAGGCCTGTTGGTCCAACCGGTCCATTGAAGCAACAGGCCAGTTGGTCCAACCGGTCCATTGGACCAACAGGCCAGTTGGTCCAACCGGTCCACTGGACCAACAGGCCAGTTGGTCCAACGGGTCCATTGGACCAACAAGCCAGTTGGTCCAATGGGCAGGCCATTTGGTCCAATCGGTCCACTGGACCAAAAGGCCAGTTTGTCCAATCGGTCCGTTGGACCAAGAGGCTAGTTGGTCCAACCAGTCCACTGGACCAACAGGCCAGTTGGTCCAACCGGTCCATTGGACCAACAAGCCAGCTGGTCCAACCGGTCCATTGGACCAACAGGATAGTTGGTCCAACCGGTCCATTGCACAATCAGGCCAGTTGGTTCAATCGGTCTAGTGGACCAATAGGCCAGTTGATCCAACCGGTCCATTGGACCAACAGGATAGTTGGTCGAACCGGTCCATTGGACAATCAGGCCAGTTGGTTCAATCGGTCTAGTGGACCAACAGGCCAGTTTGTCCAACCGGTCCATTGGACAATCATGCCAGTTTGTCCAGCCGGTCCATAGGACCAACAGGCGAGTTGGTCCAAACGGTCCATTGGACCAACAGGCCAGTTGGTCCAACCGGTCCATTGGACCAACAGGCGAGTTGGTCCAACGGGTCCATTGGACCAACATGCAAGTTGGTCCAACCGGGCCATTGGACCAACAGGCCAGTTGGTCCAACCGGTCCATTGGACCAACAGGCGAGTTGGTCCAACCGGTTCATTGGACCAACAGACAAATTCGTCCAACCGGTCCATTGGACCAACAGGCAAGTTCGTCCAACTTGTCCACTGGACCAATTGGCCAGGTGGTCCAACCGGTCCATTGGACCAACAGGCGAGTTCGTCCAACAGTTCCATTAGACCAACAGGCCAGTTGGTCCAACCGGTCCATTGGACCAACAGGCCAGTTCGTCCAACCGGTCCATTGGACCAACAGGCCAGTTCGTCCAACCGGTCCATTAGACAAGCTGGCCAGTTGGTTCAATCGGTCCACTGGACCAACAGGCCAGATGGTCCAATGGGTCCATTGGACCAACAGGCCAGTTGGTCCTATCGGTCCACTGGACCAACAAGCCAGTTGGTCCAATGTGCAGGCCAGTTGGTCCAACCGGTCCATTGGACCAACAGGTTAGTTGGTCCAGCCGGTCCACTGGACCAACAGGTTAGTTGGTTCAGCCGTTCCACTGGATCAACAGGCCAGTTGGTTCAATCGGTCCACTAGACCAATAGGCATGTTGGTTCAATCGGTCCAGTGGACCAACATGCCAGTTGGTCCAACCGGTCCACTGGACCAACAGGCCAGTTGGTCCAACCTGTCTAGCAGACTAACAGGCCAGTTGGTCCAACCGGCATTGGACCAACAGGCCAGTTGGACCAACCGGTCCATTGGACCAACAGGCCAGTTGGTGCAACCGGTCCATTGGACCAACAGGCCAGCTGGTCCAACCGGTCCATTGAACCAACAGGCCCGTTGGTCCAACCGGTCCATTGGACCAACAGGCCAGTTGGTCCAACCAGTCCATTGGACCAGCAGGCCAGTTGGTCCAACCGGTCCACTGGACCAACAGGCCAGTTGGTCCAACGGGTCCATTGGACCAACAAGCCAGTTGGTCCAATTGGTCCACTGGACCAACAGGCCAGTTGGTCCAATGGGCAGGCCAGTTGGTCCAATCGGTCCACTGGACCAAGAGGCCAGTTGGTCCAATCGGTCCATTGGACCAAGAGGCCAGTTGGTCCAACCAATCCACTGGACCAACAGGCCAGTTGGTCCAACCGGTCCATTTGACCAACAGGCCAGTTGGTCCAACCGGTCCATTGGACCAACAGGCCAGTTGGTCCAACCAGTCCATTGGACCAACAGGCCAGTTGGTCCAACCGGTCCATTGGACCAACATGCCAGTTGGTCCAACCGGTCCATTGGACCAACAGGCCGTTCGTCCAACCGGTCCATTGGACCAGCAGGCCAGTTGGTCCAACCGGTCCATTAGACCAGCAGGCCAGTTGGTCCAACCGGTCCACTAGACCAACAGGCAAGTTGGTCCAATGGGTCCATTGGACCAACAGGCCAGTTGGTCCAATCGGTCCATTGGACCAGCAGGCCAGTTGGTCCAACCGGTCCACTGGACCAACAGGCCAGTTGGTCCAATGGGTAGGCCAGTTGGTCCAATCGGTCCACTGGACCAAAAGGCCAGTTCGTCCAACCGTTCCATTGGACCAACATGCCAGTTGGTCTTGCCGTACCATTGGACCAACAGGCCTGTTCGTTAAACCGGTCCATTGGACCAGCAAGCCAGTTGGTCCAACCGGTTTATTGGACCAGCAGGCCAGTTGGTCCAACCGGTCCACTGGACCAACAGATCAGTTGGTCCAATGGGTCCATTGGACCAACAGGCCAGTTGGTCCAATCGGTCCACTGGACCAACAGGCCAGTTGGTCCAATGGGCAGGCCAGTTGGTCCAATCGGGCCACTGGACCTACATGCCAGTTGGTCCAACCGGTCCATTGGACAAACAGGCCAGTTGGTCCAACCGGTCTACTTGACCAACAGGCCAGTTCGTCCAACAGGTCCATTTGACCAACAGGCCGGTTGGTCCAACCGGTCTATGGGACCAACAGGTCAGTTGGTCCAACCGGTCCATTGGACCAACAGGCCAGTTGGTCCAACCGGTCCATTGGACCAACAAGCCAGTTGGTCCAACCGGTCCATTGGACCAATAGGCCAGTTGGTCCAACCAGTACACTGGACCAACAGGCCAGTTGGTCCAATAGGTCCATTGGACCAACTGGCTTGCTGGTCCAATCGGTCCACTCGACCAACAGGCTAGTTGGTCCAATGGACAGGCCAGTTGGTCCAATCGGTCCACTGGACCAACAGGCCAGTTGGTCCAACCGGTCCACTAGACCAACAGGCCAGTTGGTCCAACCGGTCCATTGGACCAACAGGATAGTTGGTCGAACCGGTCCATTGGACAATCAGGCCAGTTGGTCCAACCGGTCCATTGGACCAAAAGGCCAGATGGTCCAACAGGTCCATTGGACCAACAGGTTAGTTGGTCCAGCCGGTCCACTGGACCAGCAGGTTAGTTGGTTCAGCCGGTACACTGGATCAACAGGCCACTTGGTTCAATCGGTCCACTGGACCAACAGGCCAGTTGGTCCAACCTGTCCAGCAGACCAACAGGCTAGTTGGTCCAACCGGCATTGGACCAACAGGCCAATTGGACCAACTGATCCATTGGACCAACAGGCCAGTTGGTGCAACCGGTCCAGTGGACCAGCAGGCCAGCTGGTCCAACCGGTCCATTAAACCTGCAGGCCAGTTGGTCCAACCGGTCCATTGGACCAACAGGCCAGTTGGTCCAACCGGTCCATTGGACCAGCAGGCCAGTTGGTCCAACCGGTCCACTGGACCAACAGGCCAGTTGGTCCAACGGGTCCATTGGACCAACAAGCCAGTTGGTCCAATCGGTCCACTGGACCAACAGGCCAGTTTGTCCAACCGGTCCATTGGACCAAGAGGCCAGTTGGTCCAACAAGTCCACTGGACCAACAGGCTAGTTGGTCCAACTGGTCCATTGGACCAACAAGCCAGTTGGTTCAATCGGTCTAGTGGACCAACAGGCCAGTTGGTCCAACCGGTCCATTGGAAAATCATGCCAGTTTGTCCAGCTGGTCCATAGGACCAACAGGCCAGTTGGTCCAACCGGTCCATTGGACCAACAAGCCAGTTGGTCCAACCGGTACATTGGACCAACAGGTGAGTTGGTCCAACGGATCCATTGGACCAACAGGCAAGTTGGTCCAACCGGGCCATTGGACCAACAGGCCAGTTGGTCCAACCGGTCCATTGGACCAACAGGCAAGTTCGTCCAACTTCTCCACTGGACCAACAGGCCACTTCGTCCAACCGGTCCATTGGACCAACAAGCGAGTTCGTCCAACAGTTCCATTAGACCAACAGGCCTGTTGGTCCAACCGGTCCATTGGACCAACAGGCCAGTTGGTCCAACCGGTCCACTGGACCAACAGGCCAGTTGGTCCAACGGGTCCATTGGACCAACAAGCCAGTTGGTCCAATGGGCAGGCCATTTGGTCCAATCGGTCCACTGGACCAAAAGGCCAGTTTGTCCAATCGGTCCGTTGGACCAAGAGGCTAGTTGGTCCAACCAGTCCACTGGACCAACAGGCCAGTTGGTCCAACCGGTCCATTGGACCAACAAGCCAGCTGGTCCAACCGGTCCAATGGACCAACAGGATAGTTGGTCCAACCGGTCCATTGCACAATCAGGCCAGTTGGTTCAATCGGTCTAGTGGACCAATAGGCCAGTTGATCCAACCGGTCCATTGGACCAACAGGATAGTTGGTCGAACCGGTCCATTGGACAATCAGGCCAGTTGGTTCAATCGGTCTAGTGGACCAACAGGCCAGTTTGTCCAACCGGTCCATTGGACAATCATGCCAGTTTGTCCAGCCGGTCCATAGGACCAGCAGGCCAGTTGGTCCAAACGGTCCATTGGACCAACAGGCCAGTTGGTCCAACCGGTCCATTGGACCAACAGGCGAGTTGGTCCAACGGGTCCATTGGACCAACATGCAAGTTGGTCCAACCGGTCCATTGGACCAACAGGCGAGTTGGTCCAACCGGTTCATTGGACCAACAGACAAATTCGTCCAACCGGTCCATTGGACCAACAGGCAAGTTTGTCCAACTTGTCCACTGGACCAACAGGCCAGATGGTCCAACCGGTCCATTGGACCAACAGGCGAGTTCGTCCAACAGTTCCATTAGACCAACAGGCCAGTTGGTCCAACCGGTCCATTGGACCAACAGGCCAGTTCGTCCAACCGGTCCATTGGACCAACAGGCCAGTTCGTCCAACCGGTCCATTAGACAAGCTGGCCAGTTGGTTCAATCGGTCCACTGGACCAACAGGCCAGATGGTCCAATGGGTCCATTGGACCAACAGGCCAGTTGGTCCTATCGGTCCACTGGACCAACAAGCCAGTTGGTCCAATGTGCAGGCCAGTTGGTCCAACCGGTCCATTGGACCAACAGGTTAGTTGGTCCAGCCGGTCCACTGGACCAACAGGTTAGTTGGTTCAGCCGTTCCACTGGATCAACAGGCCAGTTGGTTCAATCGGTCCACTAGACCAATAGGCATGTTGGTTCAATCGGTCCAGTGGACCAACATGCCAGTTGGTCCAACCGGTCCACTGGACCAACAGGCCAGTTGGTCCAACCTGTCCAGCAGACTAACAGGCCAGTTGGTCCAACCGGCATTGGACCAACAGGCCAGTTGGACCAACCGGTCCATTGGACCAACAGGCCAGTTGGTGCAACCGGTCCATTGGACCAACAGGCCAGCTGGTCCAACCGGTCCATTGAACCAACAGGCCAGTTGG
Source organism: Closterium sp. Naga37s-1 (assembly GCA_947471745.1). NCBI lineage: Eukaryota > Viridiplantae > Streptophyta > Zygnematophyceae > Desmidiales > Closteriaceae > Closterium > Closterium sp. Naga37s-1. Next base: position 3,814 of record CANJKZ010000343.1, on the reverse strand, counting down.
TCCAACCAGTCCATTGGACCAGCAGGCCAGTTGGTCCAACCGGTCCACTGGACCAACAGGCCAGTTGGTCCAACGGGTCCATTGGACCAACAAGCCAGTTGGTCCAATTGGTCCACTGGACCAACAGGCCAATTGGTCCAATGGGCAGGCCAGTTGGTCCAATCGGTCCACTGGACCAAGAGGCCAGTTGGTCCAATCGGTCCATTGGACCAAGAGGCCAGTTGGTCCAACCAATCCACTGGACCAACAGGCCAGTTGGTCCAACCGGTCCATTTGACCAACAGGCCAGTTGGTCCAACCGGTCCATTGGACCAACAGGCCAGTTGGTCCAACCAGTCCATTGGACCAACAGGCCAGTTGGTCCAACCGGTCCATTGGACCAACATCCCAGTTGGTCCAACCGGTCCATTGGACCAACAGGCCGTTCGTCCAACCGGTCCATTGGACCAGCAGGCCAGTTGGTCCAACCGGTCCATTAGACCAGCAGGCCAGTTGGTCCAACCGGTCCACTAGACCAACAGGCAAGTTGGTCCAATGGGTCCATTGGACCAACAGGCCAGTTGGTCCAATCGGTCCATTGGACCAGCAGGCCAGTTGGTCCAACCGGTCCACTGGACCAACAGGCCAGTTGGTCCAATGGGTAGGCCAGTTGGTCCAATCGGTCCACTGGACCAAAAGGCCAGTTCGTCCAACCGTTCCATTGGACCAACATGCCAGTTGGTCCAGCCGTACCATTGGACCAACAGGCCTGTTCGTTAAACCGGTCCATTGGACCAGCAAGCCAGTTGGTCCAACCGGTTTATTGGACCAGCAGGCCAGTTGGTCCAACCGGTCCACTGGACCAACAGATCAGTTGGTCCAATGGGTCCATTGGACCAACAGGCCAGTTGGTCCAATCGGTCCACTGGACCAACAGGCCAGTTGGTCCAATGGGCAGGCCAGTTGGTCCAATCGGGCCACTGGACCTACATGCCAGTTGGTCCAACTGGTCCATTGGACAAACAGGCCAGTTGGTCCAACCGGTCTACTTGACCAACAGGCCAGTTGGTCCAACAGGTCCATTTGACCAACAGGCCGGTTGGTCCAACCGGTCCATTGGACCAACAGGCCAGTTGGTCCAACCGGTCCATTGGACCAACAAGCCAGTTGGTCCAACCGGTCCATTGGACCAATAGGCCAGTTGGTCCAACCAGTACACTGGACCAACAGGCCAGTTGGTCCAATAGGTCCATTGGACCAACTGGCTTGCTGGTCCAATCGGTCCACTCGACCAACAGGCTAGTTGGTCCAATGGACAGGCCAGTTGGTCCAATCGGTCCACTGGACCAACAGGCCAGTTGGTCCAACCGGTCCACTAGACCAACAGGCCAGTTGGTCCAACTGGTCCATTGGACCAACAGGATAGTTGGTCGAACCGGTCCATTGGACAATCAGGCCAGTTTGTCCAACCGGTCCATTGGACAATCATGCCAGTTTGTCCAGCCGGTCCATAGGACCAACAGGCCAGTTGGTCCAAACGGTCCATTGGACCAACAGGCCAGTTGGTCCAACCGGTCCATTGGACCAACAGGCGAGTTGGTCCAACGGGTCCATTGGACCAACATGCAAGTTGGTCCAACCGGGCCATTGGACCAACAGGCCAGTTGGTCCAACCGGTCCATTGGACCAACAGGCGAGTTGGTCCAACCGGTTCATTGGACCAACAGACAAATTCGTCCAACCGGTCCATTGGACCAACAGGCAAGTTCGTCCAACTTGTCCACTGGACCAACAGGCCAGGTGGTCCAACCGGTCCATTGGACCAACAGGCCAGTTGGTCCAACCGGTCCATTGGACCAACAAGCCAGTTGGTCCAACCGGTCCATTGGACCAATAGGCCAGTTGGTCCAACCAGTACACTGGACCAACAGGCCAGTTGGTCCAATAGGTCCATTGGACCAACTGGCTTGCTGGTCCAATCGGTCCACTCGACCAACAGGCTAGTTGGTCCAATGGACAGGCCAGTTGGTCCAATCGGTCCACTGGACCAACAGGCCAGTTGGTCCAACCGGTCCACTAGACCAACAGGCCAGTTGGTCCAACTGGTCCATTGGACCAACAGGATAGTTGGTCGAACCGGTCCATTGGACAATCAGGCCAATTTGTCCAACCGGTCCATTGGACAATCATGCCAGTTTGTCCTGCCGGTCCATAGGACCAACAGGCCAGTTGGTCCAAACGGTCCATTGGACCAACAGGCCAGTTTGTCCAACCGGTCCATTGGACCAACAGGCGAGTTGGTCCAACGGGTCCATTGGACCAACATGCAAGTTGGTCCAACCGGGCCATTGGACCAACAGGCCAGTTGGTCCAACCGGTCCATTGGACCAACAGGCGAGTTGGTCCAACCGGTTCATTGGACCAACAGACAAATTCGTCCAACCGGTCCATTGGACCAACAGGCAAGTTCGTCCAACTTGTCCACTGGACCAACAGGCCAGGTGGTCCAACCGGTCCATTGGACCAACAGGCGAGTTCGTCCAACAGTTCCATTAGACCAACAGGCCAGTTGGTCCAACCGGTCCATTGGACCAACAGGCCAGTTCGTCCAACCGGTCCATTGGACCAACAGGCCAGTTCGTCCAACCGGTCCATTAGACAAGCAGGCCAGTTGGTTCAATCGGTCCACTGGACCAACAGGCCAGATGGTCCAATGGGTCCATTGGACCAACAGGCCAGTTGGTCCTATCGGTCCACTGGACCAACAAGCCAGTTGGTCCAATGTGCAGGCCAGTTGGTCCAACCGGTCCATTGGACCAACAGGTTAGTTGGTCCAGCCGGTCCACTGGACCAACAGGTTAGTTGGTTCAGCCGTTCCACTGGATCAACAGGCCAGTTGGTTCAATCGGTCCACTAGACCAATAGGCATGTTGGTTCAATCGGTCCAGTGGACCAACATGCCAGTTGGTCCAACCGGTCCACTGGACCAACAGGCCAGTTGGTCCAACCTGTCCAGCAGACTAACAGGCCAGTTGGTCCAACCGGCATTGGACCAACAGGCCAGTTGGACCAACCGGTCCATTGGACCAACAGGCCAGTTGGTGCAACCGGTCCATTGGACCAACAGGCCAGCTGGTCCAACCGGTCCATTGAACCAACAGGCCCGTTGGTCCAACCGGTCCATTGGACCAACAGGCCAGTTGGTCCAACCAGTCCATTGGACCAGCAGGCCAGCTGGTCCAACCGGTCCACTGGACCAACAGGCCAGTTGGTCCAACGGGTCCATTGGACCAACAAGCCAGTTGGTCCAATTGGTCCACTGGACCAACAGGCCAGTTGGTCCAATGGGCAGGCCAGTTGGTCCAATCGGTCCACTGGACCAAGAGGCCAGTTGGTCCAATCGGTCCCATTGGACCAAGAGGCCAGTTGGTCCAACCAATCCACTGGACCAACAGGCCAGTTGGTCCAACCGGTCCATTTGACCAACAGGCCAGTTGGTCCAACCGGTCCATTGGACCAACAGGCCAGTTGGTCCAACCAGTCCATTGGACCAACAGGCCAGTTGGTCCAACCGGTCCATTGGACCAACATGCCAGTTGGTCCAACCGGTCCATTGGACCAACAGGCCGTTCGTCCAACCGGTCCATTGGACCAGCAGGCCAGTTGGTCCAACCGGTCCATTAGACCAGCAGGCCAGTTGGTCCAACCGGTCCACTAGACCAACAGGCAAGTTGGTCAATGGGTCCATTGGACCAACAGGCCAGTTGGTCCAATCGGTCCATTGGACCAGCAGGCCAGTTGGTCCAACCGGTCCACTGGACCAACAGGCCAGTTG